>VXAU01000185.1:1323612-1418082 GCA_013399695.1 Formicarius rufipectus
TTTTTTTTTTGGGTTTTTTTTTTTTTTTTTTTTTTTTTTAAGTTTTAGGCAATTGCATGTTGTTGTTATATCTACATACTTCAGAACAGTCCAACCTCTTGTTGAACTGGAATCTGTAAACACAATTAAGATGATGGTGGTGTTACGGTGTAATTAGGTTTGTTAATATAAACACAAAGGGAGTGTTTTATTCATGGGAAATGCTGACACTTCTTTAATTGTATAATTTTGATGTGTTGTTTTAAAGTTTTCTTTCAAGTGATTTGATTTTTCTGAAAGACTAAGTGTGAAAGATACATATATAGGTTTCTTCCAAATGAAGGTGGAGAGACCTGGTATGTATACATGCTGAAGAGGATTTTTTTTCTCCCCAGTTTTTCCTTTTTAGAAGAAATATTTCGGTTTTGAGAAATTGTTTAATGGGTTCCTATAAAACATAAGTGTAAAGGCACATGTAAGTGCTATATATCTTTAAAATTCTGTTATGTATTTAGCTTAGTTTAGTATTTCTTGCCTTTTTAAAAAAAATTAGAAATTAACCTGGTCTTCTTTTGACTTGTGTTTTAAGTAAGTCTTAACACTTCAGCATTGTTTTGGTGACTTTTTCTTGTCCCCACCAGTTGCTACACTTGTAAGTTGCAAACATTAAAGCATGAGCTAAAAGAAACAGATGCTGACTGAAGGTGACCAAACTCTGCTTTCAGTGAGCATTATTAGTTTATACCCACATTGATTGAAAGTACCTTTCTCCATCTTCTAGTTATGTTTCTAGCTTACTTTTATTGAGGTTGATGATTAGAACATCCTTCCCCGAGGAAAGCTTGATGTGTCTCTCTCCAGGACTCATCAGTAACTATTTATTTGGATTATCCTTAGGGTTTTAAACAGAGCACCAAAAGCCTCTACTCTCCCTCGGGATCTGATTGTGCTGTGGATGAAGTGATGCCAGTCTGTAACAGGCTAAGCAAAAGGCCTGTGTTTCATTATCAAGTGCTGTTGTATTCATGTGTGCTTTAACTTCTGGACCATTTTGATCATTGTTTCTACCAGTAGCATTTTTATTTCTCCATGTTGTTTGAGGTCATGGATCAGAGAGGAGCTAAGGCATGCTTGTGACGATTCTTTATAGGTTTTGACATGCTTTGATTTACCTTTTGATGAAGCTTGTGCTTTCTTGGAATTTTTTGATATTACATGAGGAAACAGCAGTTGTTCTGAAGGTTTTTTCTGAAGGTGCTTGCTGTGTGTCTGCACACCTGTACCGAGCTGAGCAGGCGAGTGTGAGGACTGCTCAGTTACTGTGGCAGTGCTCCTGGCCTCCTTGGACTTATGTAGAATTATTAGGCAGTAATCCTGGTAGTACTGAGATGAAAGACTAATGAATTATGGGTATAGTATTAGTTCCCTATTCTGTTTGCTTTCCTACAGGAGAGCTGATTTCTGGCACAAAACCAAGTATCTGGAGAGCTAGTGATACCTTACACTGTCCCAGCTGTATTCTAGGTGGATAGTTCCTGGATTTCCGGTTGGCAAATCCTGTAACAGGATTTTGATACTGGTGACATGACAAGCTTACCCAGGTTCCTTATGCTTTTCTCTGAACTACGAGGAATAAAACCCTGTTGTGTATGGTTCTGTGAGAAGGACTGACCTCCAGCCAAGGGTTTTGCAGCTGAAATGGGTGGTTCTACCACAGCTTTCCTCATTAGTGCCAGCCTTCCTGAAATCCCCCCTGCCCCCACGGGTTTTCCACCACAATGAGCTGAGTTAGTACATCAGGTAAGTGCCAGAGCCTGAGTTCTGGATGGGAGCATAACAGTCATATTCAGGTTTTAAAACTTCACCTGGGATTTTCTTGTGATTGTTCTAAGTCAGCCCTAGCACTTCATCCTTATTTTGTGGACTTCTTTTATTGTAGTCCCCACCATTACAGCTGCAATTGGCAAATGTTAAAGCATTAGCTAAAAGAAAATGTTGCAATTGAAATGCTTGGATTTAACTGGAATTCATGCTAAAAGGAATATGATGATCTAGATGAAAGCTCATTTGTTTAAGTAAGAATGTGGAATGTCTTTCAGTATATTGAGTAATCAAATGCCTAATACCTAATAGAGTTTATGCATAGTTCCATGCAACTGAGTTATTTAGTAATTCTTCATTGTCTACCTGCTACGTAGGCAGACGTTACTTTCATCTTAATAATCAGATAGTGAGATTTTCAGCTTAGCATACTGTGTGGGTATTTTGGGTTTAATGTATGTTAAAATGGAACAGCAGGAAGAAAACCCATGAAAAAATCTTGGGTATATGGTTCCCACTTAGGAATTACAAAGTCAGTCACTACATGAAGGCTCATGTGGAAGAAGAGCTCACCTAGAAAACGCAGGCTCACTTGGTCTTGTAGATCCTTATTGCCCAATTCCTTCCAATTTGAAAAGAATTGAAGTTGAGACTTTCATAGGTTTTTCTGTATCCTGGTTGTCTGATGGAAACATCAGGAGCATGACATCACCTCTCCAAAAACGTTTAGGATAGCTGGCTATCCTTGCATTTTTGTGGTTTCTATTTTTACAGTCACTTTTAAGCATTAATTAATCCAGCATTTTTCTTATGTTCTGATTCACAGATCAACAGCAGCCTCTGTGGCATAAGGCTTTTTTTTTTTTTTTTTTTTTTTTTCAACAGCAAAACTTTTAGGCTTTTTTTTTTGTCTCAACAGCAAAACTGTTAGGCCTTTAAAGCATTGTGTTTCTGTTGGACAAAGTTTTGACAATATAGTCATTGACACTTAAAAACTATGTAAGGTGCAACAGTGCCATCACTCTTTGGGGATACACTGCATATATGAGGACCAGTAATTATAATCCTCCAGAAGAGGTACTTCATTCTTGAAAGGAAGGAATGTGGAGGAACATGATGTTAACATCTGTGGTCCCATGATGGATGTGGAAATTAAGCGAGATTTTCATTGGTAGTTTAGTTTACCTGTAGATGAGTTACTAGTGTAGCATTTTGATGTACAACAGTTAAATGTTCATCACACCTCTCTTGCCTTGCATTTGTGTTTCTCAAACGGAAAATATTACTAAGGCAAGAATTGGCAGTTCTGTTGGAATTTGTGTCACGTGATGATGTGTTTGCAGTGTAACATCTGAGTGTATCCTGCACGCCAACAAATAGTTACTTGTGGAATGAGAAGAGGTCTCATCTGTAATCAATACTATAGCTTTTTAGACCAATCTTGAAATTAAAATTTTTTCTAAATTCTAACCCTAGTACAATAGTAACACTTTAGAAAAATTTTCTGAATTAGGTGGGAAAGAAACTCGCCAAAGCACCCTAGAGAATTATCTTGCATGTGTTTTTGCCCATTTCAGTGATCTAGGTACATCAGCCAGAAGCTGGAGATCAGTGATGTCAAAGACTAATTTGAAATGTGAAAGTACCAGTTGTAGACTGTAACAACTGTTGCAGTTCACTGTGTCCAAAATGTTATGATTTTGTTGCAGGAAAGGTACTTCAGCTTTAAAGTTAAAACATAGCTAGATCATTCTAGTATGAAAAGACATTTGATCTAAGGTTTAGTAACCACAGGAGACAGGTCTGCCTTGTTGATGGCCCTGTACAGAGGTGGGAAGAGTATTTGTGATTCACTGAGCCTTTGACAAGGTGACTTAGGGAGGGTGATGGCACTTGCTCTCTGGAGCAGTTTAAAAGGAGGGATCTTCAAATATCAGTGACTAAAAATATTGCATGATTTAGTTTCATTCTGGGAGTAAAGACAACAGCTGGCAAAGGAACCCTGTAAAGAGAGTAAAAGGTAAGACCTTTCTACCTCTAGCAAACATCTCTGCTCAAAATACATGTGATACCTATCATAAGATTTTCACTCATTTATATACTCTCAACATTATCCAAGTCAGTATCTGTTAAAAAATGCTTTATTTCTTATCATTTGCAACACAGAAGACCAAATTAATCAGGTCAGTAAGGCTTAGTTAAGATTATACTGAAACCTACATAGAATTCTAATGATTTTTCAATACAAGGTCATCTACACTGCACAGATTGAGAATATGAGATGATTTATATGTGTCTGT
This sequence comes from Formicarius rufipectus, assembly GCA_013399695.1. Taxonomy (NCBI): domain Eukaryota; kingdom Metazoa; phylum Chordata; class Aves; order Passeriformes; family Formicariidae; genus Formicarius; species Formicarius rufipectus. The sequence continues at coordinate 1,327,713 of VXAU01000185.1, forward strand.
ATATATATGTGTGTGTATGTATATATATATATGTTTGTTTCAGTATTGTTACAGGAGTAATGTTAGAGTGAATCACACAGCTCATTTGAGTTTCGTTCTTCGTGAGAAGTCCATAATTAACCAAATTTATTTACCCTTTAAGCCATTTGTACTGTATGTGTTACTGCATAGTTTTTAAGAATCTGTGTAAAATTTCACAGAGGAGATAATTCATATTGAAAATAACACAGCAAGGCCACAGTTTTCCAGTTGGTTTAAGCCTACATTCTATGTCTTACCTTATCCCCAGCACTTACTTCTGCTGTTCATGTTTAGTGCTGGCACTGATGCTTCTGATGTAGTCAGTTGGATCAAGGTTTGATCAGCCTGAAAATTGCCACAGGGGATGGGGAGGAGGTTTTCGTCTGGATTAAGGATCTGTATGGCATAGCAGTGTGAACACAAACACAGGCAGAGGAAATGCCTGAAAATAAACAGAACACAGGAAAGTCCCTTTCATCAAATTGGATGCAAGTGAATTGTGCAGATTCTACAGTGGTAATTCTAATAATTATCACTCAGAAGATACACTAACTGGAAATCCAAGAGCTCATTACCATTGAAATAACTGATCCATCCTCGGAGTAGTCTTGTCCACACCATCCTATCCCTGCATCTGCACTTACTTAGCAAATTGTCTGTTAATGCTTGAGCTTGTTAGAGTGACTTCAGAAGACAAATGAGTGCTAGAGCTGGTGCCCAGGGCAGGGCTGTATCCCCGTGACCGTGAGAGAGGGGAACAAACTGCTGGTTCAGGTTGACCTGGTACCTATGACTGAACCACAAACCCACTCTCAGCCCCAGGAATGGAAGAGGGAGATTAATTTCCGGCCACCAGAAACCGGAAGGAAGGGAGGGTGATTATTTATTCCTTTTGCAGCTGTGCATATTCTTCTGCTGTTGTTTATTCTGTGCCCTAGCTTGCATGTGCTCAGTCACTCATGGCTTTTCTATGCACTGCATTTAACTTGTGAGACAGGGAAGTTAGTTGGTTTTGCTTTCGGGGATGTTTTTGTGTGTTTAGCAGAAGGAGGAGGCAGGTGAAAAAAGTTGGAGTAGGGAGTGTGACATCCTGCTGTTGGAATGTTGGTACTGATTATACTGATTTGTTCTGGATAGTAAAATGGAAGGATTGCTGAAAAATTTCAGAAAAAAACCCTGGCTACAAGAGGGAAATAATGTGCATAAAAGTATAAGAAATGTAAAACAATGCTCATGGGGGAAAAACTTTTAAATCTACTGATGTGATCAACTGCAATTATTATAATGTTGGAGGAGTACTGGGTTCGCAGAGGTCAGAGCTCAGTGCTGTAATAGGACTGTAAGGAGGATGTTAGGGACTGTCAGGAAAGGAAATAATGGTCAGTGGATGAATAAGCAGTGTCTCCAGCCCCAAATACATGGTTCTTACCTCAGAAAGAATAGAAAAAATGATCTAGAGAAATTACATGGGAAATATAGAATGGTGAGTGAGATGAAAAGAGGAAATAACTATTTTTTCACTGTTTCTTCTCAGAGGGGAAGGTTGCAGGCAGTTTCTGAACAAACAAAAAGGAAATTGTTCTTCATATATGGGCAATTAAGAGTGTAGAAGTTCTTGCCACAGAACGTTAATATTAAACTTTGATCAGTTCAAGGGGTGACTGAGCACGTTTTTAGAAAAGTACTTCCTAGAAAACTTTTGTATTTGAAATTTTGTATTTGAAGAAGCACGAAGATTTTATTTGTGGCCCCTGTAGGAAATTGCAGACTGGGCCAGTGTTTGGCTGGTGTTTGATTGTTCCTGTACTCTTCCCAAGATGTCCACTTTCAGCCAGTCAGGAATAGATAATGGATGAGGAAGATGCAACTTTGATATGCCTCACTGTGACTGTTCTCCTGCTAGCAGAACTCAAAAGTGGATTGTCAAGATAAGTTTTGGTTTTGCGAAGATTAAGTTGTAACATGAAAATGGTCTAAATAAATCTAGGCTTTTTCTTACTGTGTGCTAATAGACCATACGTGGCTCTGATAATTTTTGAATTCTTCAGGAAAGAAGAATACTTTCTTAAAGGTAAAAATAGGCAACTGTTGATTAGTACCTCTCCAGAATAACTGTTGTGCTGCTTTATATAAAAATCATAGAACTTAAGTCACATATACAAGTATTGAGTGTTGCATATTCATGTAAAGTTTTTAAAGAACCTAATCAGTGTAAGTCCCTGAATAAAATGTGTCTGCACATGAGAAAATTAGTTATGTGTATATTTGGAAGTGATCGGTAGTATATATTAAAGATCACAAACTTGATGTTCTTTTTCTAGAAACTATTTCTGTACTAGTCCTTTATTGTGAAGACTGTTTTGAAATGGTGAACAGTGAGTTGTTGAAGCTATTTCAGGTGCTAAGCAAAAGGCTGTAGCTGTTTTCCCCCTAATTATTATTAATTTGAACATGCCATATACAGAATAAAGAAGAAATAAACTTGTACCTCATTTTTTGAAATGTATACAGAAGTTATGAAGGTGTTCTGAACTGTTTTCCTCCTACTCTCAAAAATGTTTTTGATACTCTCATCCAGATTTGTATACCTTTTAAACAGAATTTCTAGTCTAGTATCTTTTCTGTTTTGCATGAGTCAGATGTGCTTTAGTAGTTCTCACTGTTTTAATTAAAGTGGCGGAGTTGTTGAATTCTTTTCAAGTCAGACTGAGGTGTAGGGGACAAAACAGAGTAAAACCTCACATCTCATCTTGATTCTTGAGTTAATCATCCAGACTGTCTGAAGTCTTAATCACATCATTCTTTTAACCACCTACAAAATCTTCTAACATTGATGGTTGTTTTAGGTCTAAAGTAAGAGAAAGCAAGAAAAATACTTAAATTAGGAAAGGAAAATGTGCAACTTTTCAAGCTTCATAAAGAACTTGTGAAAGGGAGGGTATGTAACTCTACATTTTGCTGTGTTCTAAAGCTGTTCTTTTGAGGGGAGCATCTGTGTATTTTTTAAGCGACAAACGGGTAAGCAAGTGCAAGACAATTTTTGGTGACTCTAGTAATGTCATTACAGTACATGTGAGATAGATTCAGGATCACGGGGTTCACACAGAACTGGACAAACCTGTTTTTGTGGTTGCTTTATGTATACATGATATACATTTTATATGTAGTTTTACAGAAATAGAGGACTGGAAGTATGTACAGAGCCAGTGAAGTCATGGCAGTGTTTTGCAGGCCTCCTTTAATGTGTAGAGAACCAAAGCTGGAACTTCTTGTTGTGCGAAGAATACTAATTCTCAGTAAACTGCAGTTCTGTTGTCTTCCTAATTTGAACAGGAATTTAACCTCAGGGCTTAACGGCTTTAGGTTGCAATTCTGTTTTAAGTTGGCTTAAAAATTCTTAACTTAAAAAATTTAGCAGTTCTCTTTTAGTCTTACTGGGTTTTATTGCATCTGTTATGGTTGAGAAATTTCAAGTTGCCCTGTAGCCTGTTCCTACAGAAGAATGGGGTCTGCTTTAAGTCTAGATAGATTCAACTGCTGCTTTTCCTTGGGGTACAATTTCCATTCTCTGGTGCATGTGTATGGTAGCTGTGGCATCACGTTCATCTCATCATTTGTGTGTTCATCAGATCTCTTTATTTCCCAGCTTAGTTTCAGTCTCACTCACAGAAATTTGACTTGCAAGTTAACTTCAGTCTTCGTTTGCCATAGTATTGCCATAAAACGTTTGGTTGCACCCACACACTGATGTATTTACTGAAAGCCACAAGCCATGTTCACTGATACTGTATTTGTCCAAAACTTTAGCAACGCTTTAAAATGCTGACAATCACCTGTGTGTAAAAAAAGGTTACACCTCTGTCTTTTTTGTAGCAAAATGAGAAGGCACTTTTCTAAGGTTAGTAATGAAATTTTTGACTCTGTCATGTAGACAACCTAATTATATTTTATATGGAAAATGCTGGTTTGTTCTGCTCACTTTTCTGGAGCTTCTCATAAAATTTCTTTGCAGAAAACATAAGCTTTTAATACTCTGTATACTTTCTTTCTTAAATATATATAGTGTTAATGCATTTCGTTTTTAGGGTCTGTGAAGACAAAACCAGTATCTCAAAAATGATGATGATGTAACTTCATAAATGCTTTCTTGGACCCAGGCTTGTTTGAGAATTTGTGTTTAAAAGATATATAAATAAGCCATGGCATAGCTGACTGAAAGAAGGTCTCTGTGAGGTTGTGTGGAAATCACCATGCAAAGCTTTGTTATTTGGCACGTCCCTGACTTGGAGAATTGTGTGAATGCCAGCTGTGCCTCTTGCACTCTTTCTCCATGCTTAATAGATACAAAGATAAGGGCTTATGTTTTTTTTCCTTTTCTCTGGCAAAGAGAAATATTGTAGAAGCTCAAAAGTCACTTAGAAACTAAAAATAAATATTAAGCAAATCTTTGCTTTGCGTGTTACATCCGTTTTTCTCAGGTCTGGATTTTTGTAGATGTTGATAGTGCCTTGTAGATTGCTAAGAATTAGAGTTCCCTTTCCCCACTGTGTCTGTGTAGCACATGCTGACTGAATATTCCACCCACATGTCCGTATTTTTTAGATACTTTTTGAAAACTTGCATGGCAGTTCATGAGCAGTGCTGAAGAGTAAGACTGTACTCAGCCAGACCCATTTGCAATTTGGAAGGCAGATGGTGTGACTTTGGATTTTAGAGTGTTGTATAAGTTGTGTAATTCTGGACTGCAGTTTCTTCCTTTTGCAAGAAGGGAGAAAAAAGTCCTCATAAAAATATAATTTAATTCAATTGTTTGTGTTACATTAGACTATTTTTCTCATGAAATTCAAGGTTGTTTCTAGCTTGGTTTTTACACAGACTGTTCTACAGTGTTGTAACAAAGAGCCTTCTTTCTTAATCAGCCTGTTGACTGTCAGGCCCTGCAAGTGATGCTCAGTTTTAACAAAAACTCTTTGATTTTGGAGAGAGTGTAATATATTGCCAAGTGATTTAAACCCCAGGCTTTTTTTAATAGTAGTGTACATGCAGTAATTGTATCAATGTCCATAAAATGCAACAATCCTCTTTCTTATGAGAACATTTTTTAAATCTAAGGTGAGAATCTGAATTGGATACCATCACATTATATTTCTTTGCTACAGCAGTTTCTCCTCTCTCATTTCTTAATTTAAGAAGGGAAAGAATCCATAATAGAAAGAGCAAGTCCTTCAAAAGCCCTGAGCTCTTAATGTTCAAAGGTGGCATCTGTACTTTTCTCTTTTGAAATTGCTGGGGCCCAGTGCCAGAGAGGAGTGCGGATGTGTGGCCCTGCAGAAGGAGGTGGATGTGCTGGGCCGCAGGAAAGGGAGCTGAGGCCGAGGGCAACCAGCCTGCTGGAGAGGGCTTCCTCTAGGGAACATGGGGGCATGGTTCTGGAATGGCTGGCACTGGGGAGGTGCTGAAGGGCATCTGATGGAGAAATGAAGTCAGATCTCTGCACCTTCATCTGAACATTTCTGTGTTGTGTGTGTGCAGAAAGATTGTTAGAACTACACCTTAGTCCATCGCCTGGGTTGATGCAGGATTGTCAAGAGAGTGGCTTTCTGAAATAACTCTGCAGTGCAAACTGTTAACATTATGGAAAACCTTATGCTTTTATTAGATTAAAATACTTAGAAAAAGTGAATGTGTCTTTGGGCTTAGAGATTTTTCCTCAGCTCTAATAGGAATCAGATTGTTGGTCAAATTTGTTGAGCAGCTCTGAGCCTGAATGCTAGCTTGCTTCTCCTTCCCGATGTCAAGAATTGTTTATTAAAAGATTGTTGCTGTTCTTACCTTCAGGCCACCACAACTTTAATCACCACCATGGTGCATTGAAGGTGAAGGCTGAGTCCTGTAACAAAGAATAAGTGACTTTGTTTTGTGTTCCTAGGTTTGACTGTCCTTTTAAAGTTTTCATAAAATATTGCTTTGTGCTACCATTCAGGGTAACTTGTCTGTTTTAAATTACATAATTATTTGCTATGCTTCCAAATTATTGTAGACTAGGTGGGAAGATTAAGGAGATAAAAGTTTAAGAGCTGTTTTGAGTTAGATTTCAGTCTTTTTGAAATATAGCCTGTCATGACTTTTGAAGTTAAGTTGGCAGAAGAGTGTGCCCACATCTATAAGCCTTCAGTGTGAATTAGACCCTGTATTCAGACATGTTTTGATTTAACTACAGTCGCTATCCTGGAAGGATTGGGGGCAGATTCTGCTGTTTTGAAAGCGAACTTCTAAAACTGTCACTTGTTGTTCTATTCATACACTCTTGCAGCAGTAGTTTTTAAAATTCCTTGTCCTTTCTGCATGCCTATTTTAGAAGACTAGTTTTGCAAAATATGGCCTGGCCTCCTTTGATTTGAACTGGTTATTGAGCTGTAAAAATGGGATCTGCAAAGTGCATTTTTAAGAAAATATTTTTTATAAGTTAGTTGCTATTTTTGCTTTTTTTTTAAATTTTTGCTTTTATTTTTTTAAAAATTTTTGCTTTTATTTTTTTAAAATTATTTTGATTTAGAGAGAGGATGTGGAAGAGTACTTTGTTGATATCCACACTCTCTTCTCTCTTTTTGACCTTAAACATTTAACTTCTTGGGGAGGATTTTGTCCAGTCTTGATAGTCACTGACGCAGCAATATACATTCTAATGACACTGCCATTAAATGTTCTTTTAATTTAATTTATGGTGATTTTTAGGTTGTAGAAGATGAAATTACTAGCTTTACTTAAGCTCATGCAATTTTACAGTAAAGAAAAAAAGTGTATGAAGTTTCAGGTTTAGCTGATTGTTGTGGGTCATTTGGGTGTAGTTCCTAATCTTTATTTGATCTGAGGTAGAAGTAGACAGAAGAACTGTTGTTTTATTTTCAGCCTTAGGCTAAATGAAATTACTGTGTTTCTAGTACCTGCACTTTTAGGTAGGTTGCTTGGTAAATCTGGGAGTTTTAGCAAGGGTTTTAACAGTTTAGACACTCCTTAATTTTTAGAATTGATGCTTCCCATGAGCAAATTACTTACCACTAGTGAATTTTTTCCAGTCTTTCAAAGAGCAGTGTATCAAGTTAAAAAAACCAAAACCACAGTATTGCAGGGATTTCTCTAAGTGTGTATCCATAATCAATTTTTAGGCATAGAATCATATGCTCAGTTATTTAGCCTTGCGGAACTGTCGGAAGCTGAGAGGAAAAAAGTAAAACTCTAGCAACTCGTTTCACATAAATTGCCACAGCAGTATTCTCTTCTGCATTAGAAAAAGGTGTGGCTTTGCAGGCCTCACCCCTTCCCTCGGTTCTGTCCTGGCTCCTTCACCACTCGGAATGGTGGCAGGGCAGTCTGCAGCTGTCTTTCAGGAGGTAGCTCAGTTTTCACTTGCATATATGCATAGGAAAATGCGTAGTTGAGCTCTGTCTCTTGAGGTGTAGTCACATGCACTAAGACTACATGAATCCAAGTTCTGATTTTCTTAATAATTTTTTTTATATCTGTGGAATCTGTCTGCGCATGAATTGCAATGCAAATTACTGCCACATATTTTTAAAATTTCAGCAGCACTGTTGCACACATCATTTTTGGTTCCTGAGAACTCCCTCAACCTGAATAAAATTCTGTTGCAAAATTTTGTCATCTGCAAAATCAGTATGATTATCTTTTGCTTTTGTTGTATCTGGCAGAACTGTGCTAAAATGCATCTAGAGGGTAGAAATCGTGTGGTGTCTGTGTATCAAATCTGGTTTTTGAAAGGGAAAGTCGCCCCAAAATTATGTATCTTTTGGAGCATCTGTGTTGGTGTCGTGTGTGCCTGTTTGTTTGCTTGTGTCTGTGTGTATTCTTGACATTTCCATTTCATTGCAGTACCCAGAGTGATTCTGCGTTTGGATCTTCCTTTACAGAGAGGAGGTGAGGGTTTTAAGAACCATGGTTTGCAAATTACTTTTTCCTAGGCTGTTGTCAAGAAACAGTAAATAAATAACATTCTAAAGGTTGGGTCTCCTATGCAGTCATTGTTGAATGCAGTGGATATTGAAAAAATGGAGGAAGTGTTTCCTGAAGCAATTTATGCCTGTTTAGAGCTTATTATATGTCAGAGAACTTTGGACATACGTGCCACTATTTTGTGGGTTTTTTTGATTTGCATGTGCTGATGTAAGTGCAGGGAGTGTCTCTGGTGGGTGACATAGGTACAGCCATAACTCAAGTGAAAGAAAAGTAGGAGGCAGAATGCTGCAAGGGGAAGATACCTTGGCCGTCTTGGCAACCATTAAGTCTGTTCTCTAGCTCTGAAATAGCAGCATCACACGAAAGGTACTTAGAGAATCTCTAGTGCTTTAGAAAACACCAAAGGAGAAGCTCTGCTGCTCATGACAGTGTCTGCTCTTATAGTTCGTATCACAGCTGGCATTGCACCCTCACGTCTCTGGTTCCATTGTTTGAATCTTTGATTTGGATGAATTAATGTCAAGTTCACAGTTACATTTAATTCTCTAAAAATAACTTTGGATATATTACAACACTGTTCAGAAAACCAAGTATTTATGTAACTTAACCAGCCTGTACCTTGTCCTATGCCTCATTAACTCCTGACACTTTGTACTTGAAGATTGCAGTTCATGGGAGTAATGTATCACTTAACTAAGTATTAAACACTTACCTTAGACAAATGCCTGGAATAAATTAAAAAAGAAAAGAAGAGGCAGAGGTTGAAGGGGCAAAACAGTGTAGGTTTTTTTGCCTCTCGGCTGAGGCAAAATCTGTGCTTACACAGTGCTCTTACTGGTATCTTCACTCTTGAACCAAAAGCCTTTCTTTGTGTGAAGGCCATCGAAGCTGCAGTTCTCACTCACAGTTCAAACCCAGGCAAGAAAACATGAGCTAAGTCACATTTTTGGTGTCTCTGTTTTCCTTTAATGGATACAAACACTTACCAGAGTCAGAAAATACACAGGAAATAAATGAATGTATCTTCCTGTTTATGTATTATGATTGTTTTCTGCTCTTGCTGGGCTGAGTCAGCTGAAGGCTTGGTGTGGAGAGGCTCGAGTGAGCAAAGCCTTGAACATGACCAGGAAAGTTTTCCCTTCACCTCTTTTTCCTAGCATAGACTTGTATTTTACTCTACAAATGGGGAAAAAAAAAATTCACCGAATACCCGCAGAGCTTATAACTCACTTTATAATAACAATTCTGCACCTGGTCATTGAAGATCTGATTGTTAGGCAATATCTTTTGAAACCTTTTCAACTGCATGTAGTTGAGTGTGTGTTACCACATAAGATAGCTTGGTACTATTTCCAGTGGGATCTGACAGTAAGAAAAGTAACTTCAAAGCAAAGTCAGAGCAAACTTCTTGAGACTTACCATGAAATTAAAGTGCAAACTAGTATTTTGTATTTAAAAAGCAGTTTTCTCTTAAGGATGCATTCCTGTTTTAGTTGTATTCATTACAGTGATCTTATCCTTTTGCCTAGTAGATCTTGAAATTCCTGACAATATTGATGAATGTGCAGTGGAATGTATGCCTTTTGTGGAAGGTACAGCTCAGTATGCTGTTTAATGTCATACTGAACAATGATCACTCTGGTAGTAGAGTTCTCATTTGCACAAAAGAGCAGCTGCTTTAAAACTTGAATTACTTCATTTATAGATCTTAATGATACTTAAAGGTACTTTTTATTTAATGATAGACATGAGTAAATAACAGGCTCGACAACAGCAGTTTGTACAGAAACACCTAAAGGGAAAATTATTTTCTTAGGTTACTGGATTAAGTTGCAGCTTGCTACTTTATAGAGTATTTTTATTTGAATATATTCTGTTCAGCTGAAAAATAACAACTATAAAGTCCAGGCCTCCTTGCAATCATAGTAATGAAATAAAAATAAAACATAGTATGCTGCAAAACTTTTCAATGTATTGTCTTGCCACAAACTTGTGAAAAACTTCTACTAATTTATAAATTGCCTGCAGTAACTGCAGTCGTCTCCAGTCTGCTTCGCTTGAATCTACTCTAAGCTTGGATCTGCCTGACCTGCACTGATTTGAGGCTGCTGCAAGCAGATAACGAGGCCCCTGTGATTGATTTTAAAATTGTTCTGAATTACCTTTACCTGTTGTTACTGTGATATTTTTAGGGTAGCTGTTTTCAGAGAAATGTTTTTCTGATCAAAACTTAATTTTGTAACATTTGGTTCATTCTTTTAATGCTCTGGGAGTTACCACTGAAATAGTAGCCCTGTTTCTTGATTGTTATAATTTCCCCATAAAAAAGCGAAATTATTTTAAATAAAGTGTATTCATTTATTAATATAGCACTCATTATTAAATCAAAATCAAATACCTATTTTTACTACCCACCTAATATGTGAACTGTGACTTTTTTCTGCCAGTGTTGTAGACAGAGCTGAAGTCATCTAGGTTTCTAATAGTCCTGTCACCTTTCTAAATTAGGTAGGTACTTTTTATTTTTCTGGCATATGGCTTCAGTATTACAATACTGAACACTATTCTCCTCTTTTAGTTAAGTCTATAGTGTCCGATATTTTCATATTGATTCTTTCTTTCTGTCAGTGACAATTATTTCTTTAAATTTTAGTTTCTGTGGATGTGTTGACTATTTTGAAGTCCCAGGTTATACTGATAAATTGCATATGTTCTTTTCAAGAGACATGATACCCGAGTTGTATCTTTGAGCCAAATATAAAATTATCTTAGAGAATGTCTTCTCTGCATTATTTTGCAGAGTGTTTTATGGGTCTTTCTGATGTTAACTAAAGCAAAGCAGGAGTCTTTGTGTAGACTTTGGTAAATATTTTTAATTTCAGGTCTCTTTACAATTCTAGAATCTTATTTATTTAAAATTCATGAGATACATAATTTTATATAAAATAGTATTTTACAAGGAAATGTCATTTCCTTGTAGAGCTACTGATTAATCTGCTTCTATTTAAAGATCTAATAACTCATACAGTAATCACACTCTCATTAGAAAATAATTAGACAGTTTTGCGGATTCACAGTTATATGAGCCAGTCATAGACGTAGGGTGTTAACAAAAAAACTTTGTTTTCCAGAAGATACAAAGAAACTTATTTTGATTATGTTATCTGGTGGAATCAGATATTTATTTCTTCTTTTCCATTTTTTATCTTGGTGTTTCTTGGTCAAAAAAGTTCATCAAACCTAGTTCACTGTATTCATACTTCATTTTGGATGTCAAAATGGCAAATGAAACTCAGCTTGAATAAATGTTGAAGTGATGCATATTGAAAAATAATTAGAACTTTTAATGTGAAATAATGGATTCTGTGGTGGTAGTACTTGTTTAGCGAACTACCACTGAAGTAGGTGTTTCATAAAAACATCAGCTTTGTGTTCAGTAGTGATAAAAAGAGGCAAATACATGATTAGGAACAAAGGAGGAGACAACACAGTAGAAAATGTCATTATACCAAAATACCAGCCCTTCATATGTTATCTGTGGAAGATTGCATACCAATGGTACAGCATGACAGGGTTCAGGGAAGAGTGAAGTGGGGGAGGATCTTGAATTATGGAGCAGCTTTCCTCAGGGGAAAGACAAAACTGAATAGAATTCTTCAAGGCTGAAAAACAGATGGCAGAGGGTGTACAGTAGATGTCTCTAAAAGTGTGTGCCAGGGAGAGGTTGACTGCACAGTGAGTGTTTGGAGGCTTTCAGGAAAAGAGTCAGGGGGTGTCAGTTGAAGGTATGAGATGGCAGAGACAGCACAAACAAGGGATGATGATCTTTTGGAAAAGGTCTAAGTATGCTCTGCAATGTCATGCCATACTACACTGATGTTGGAAGTTTCCATTAGCTCAAGGAGGAACTGGATAGATAGAGCTGTGGAATAAACATCAGGTGAGAGCTATTAAACGCACAGGAATCCCATCTGGTCTCCTCTGAGATGCCATTTGTTGGAGACCAGGGGATTGCTTATGGGAGGAAGGATTCCTGTGTGCTTAGTTTGCTGTTACACTTTTCCTTTGACATCTGTACATGACTGTTTTTCTAAATATAGGTTATTGGCCTGTGTGGATCTTTGCCCTGTCCTAGAATAGCTCTTCTAATTTAATTGTTCTCAAGTTCCTGGGTGGTCTTCAAGGGATTTCTGTCTCCAGATAATTCATTCTAGTCAATATTCTCAACTTTAAGACATTTTACTTGGAGATGAAGTCTGTATAGGTGAGAAAGAGGAGATAAGACTTGATTCTAGTAATGGATTTTGGGTCTTGGCTTTATGGTGTAGGAAGGAACCAGATACTTGAAGTACAAATTGTTCTGATGGCACAGGTCAGTAATTTCAGTTAGCCTTTGAGAGTCTTCATCAGGCCGTCTGTCTGTGGAGGATGTGTTTGTGCCTTTGTGTCTTCCCCTCTCATATTTCTAGTCAGAAATTCTTCCAGAAAAAAATTCTTAAGACCTGTAGTTCTTTTCAAACTTTATACTTTTGAAAAGGTGACCTGAGAAAGCCGGACAGGTGAGGAAATGAGACGTAGGTTTTTTCTTCTATATGTAAGAGTCTGCAGCATTTACCACCCCTTTAAATAGACTTGAAAGGTATTTTCCATTATGTCATTTTACAGTAAGCTGCCTAATAAAGTTGTTACGGTATGGAAAAGGTTTTTTGGGCATCAGCCAGTGGGTTGTTTGCTCTTTGGAAGTTTGAATGTGTCTCCTGATCTCATGTCTGGTGTTGAAGGCTGAGCGCTGGCACAAGTTGGTTGCCCAGAGTAGTGGTGGAGTCTCCATCCTTGGAGACATTCCAGGTGAGCCATCTGGGCATGGTTCTGGACAGCTGGCTCTAGGTGGTCCTGCTGAAGCAGCAAGGATGTTGGACCAGATGACTTCCAGAGGTCCCTTCTATGATTCTAAGCATACACAGCTTGTATTCAGAAAAAAATGCTCAAAAAAACAACAGAACTTTGTAGCAGTGTTTTTATGGCAATATTTTTACAGGAAAAAAACTTTAAAGGGCCTGGCAGGAGGAATATAAGACACACCAACCTATTTGAAGATGGGGAATACTGAATGTTAGGTTTGATTTCCTTTTTTTCAGATTATGTTACAAAAAAGCCTTTATAGACTCCTCTTGTGGCTTTTTGGGAGTGAGGCAGAGGGGTTGTCTTGCTCTTAAAGGAATAAAATGAATTCTGGTTTCTTCACAGTACAATTCAAGAACACATGATTTTGTTTACTTTCAAACCATGGAGCCTGTCTGTCTTTTTGGTTGAAAAGAAGAGGGAGAAAAGAATATAATGAATTCCACATATATGTACATTACCTATGCTATGAATTTGAGGCTGGTAATATAAAAATACTTTAAATGTCTGATAGAAACAGTCTGAGAATTCTTTAAGCTGCTTCAGTCAGTCTGCAGACCTTCAGTGAAAGTATAAATGTTGTATATATGTTCTCTGTTGCACATTATATAAATATTACTTAAACTCATTTCCTGCTTACATGGAACCTATGATGGCAATAGAAATCAGGGCTAGTTTCTATGGCAACGTGGTGCCACTGGGAGAAAGGCTGATGCTGTGCTGTGGTTGGTATTTTTATTCAAGGGAAGAGATGCAGACCTACATTTTTAGAGAGGAAATGTATTTCAAGGCACAAAAGCATTTAACAATTTTTATGAATCTGTTGAAAAAGCAAGTCCATATAGTAATGGAAATTGAAACCTATTGTTTGCTGTTTCCAATATAAAATTAGTTTTTATTTTTATCTGACATTACAGAAAAGCACTGTTAAATATATACACAATTGTTACTGCTATATTTACATGGAAATAGCAAGGCGACTTCTGTACTGAGGACAAAGGAAGTTTTGTACTAAGGCAAAACAGGGACAAAAGAGACTGAGTTTTGGCTTAGTCTCTTGGCTTTTTCATTCTAGTTTTCACCATCTGAACTCCTAAAAGAATTTTCACAAAGGTCTTAGAGAAAAATATTCTCTTTTTTTTTTTTTTTTTTGGGTAGTTATCCTGTTTTTTGAGTTTTCTTTATTTTCTTTGTATTTCCGGAAGAGAATCCTTGCTTTTTTGTTCTTTCAACCCCGTGTTATCTTTCAGTGGCACTTAGTATACCTTTTTTTTAAAATTATTTTTGCATGGTTTTAGAGATGGGGAGAGCTCTGACGCTGACCCCTGTATTCCTTTCACCTCTATCGCTGAGACTAATGAGGAAATCAGACCCCTCATGCTCCTTACTTGCTTCAGATTGTCTAGCAATTCTGCACCATTGCTCCTCCCTGTTTATTTCCTCTTTGTGTATTATGTGCCTTCACTGTTTGTTCAAGAAATGATTGTAGCTGATGCAGATACCTAAGGGGAATTCAGATGAAATTGGAGGAATTATGGACGTTATTTTATGAACTGTCTTTACAAACTTGTGAATATTGCTGATAGGCGTAGACTGGGGCATCAGGTGATATGTGGTGAGATAAAGAAAGTGAAACTTGTGTTTAGAATAAATGATGAAAGGCCGCTTCTCTCCTTCCCTGTAAGTTATATTTCTGGTGAATTCTGCCTACATTTATGATATGTTTGGGTATTTTCTTTTGATATTAATGAAAAAGTAAAGAGTGAGGAAAGTATGTTTTAAAGGTATTGGGGAGCTTTCTAGAAACACTAAATCTTCCTTTGGGTACTAGTAGTCATTAAGAGAAGGGATTTCTTAAGTCTACAGTTTGTCTTTTATTGTTGATGGGGCTAGGGTGAGGCTTTGCTCATCTTGAGTGTTGAGTGGGTGGTTGAGTCACCATCCCTGGAGGTGTTATAAAGATGTGTAGATGTGGTGCTTTGCGGGACTTGGCGCTGCTGGGTTAATGGATGGACTTGATGATCTTGAAAGTCTTTTCTGACCTAAACAATTACACGATCTCTGCATTTCTCTATGCCTCCTACATGCAAAGTACTTGCTCCACTTTAATGAAGTGGGATGTTCTGAGAAGTCAGAAGATGAACTGATCTGGAAGCAGTATTCTTTAGAAAGTGTGAAGGGCTCAGTTCATCTCAATGAATCATCATCTTTCTTTCCCAACCCTGGCACTATACAGTTAGTCTGTGTCTGATGTTGCCTAGCAGCAATTCATCAAATGTCTAAAGGGAACTGATTTCTCCTAGCCAGGACTCTTGTAGAAATCCAAGTGGATAAAATGTTCATGGAGGAATATTAGCCTCTTCCTATGTCTGGCACCCACACGTTCAATCAGCATTAAGCTCAAAGGCATTTTGCAGCTGTCCATGGCTTGGCTGCCTTGTCATGCTAATGCTTTAAACATGTCTCATTTTGTAGTGGAATATCTCCGTCCCATCCCATTCTGCAGTCAGCATGTGTTTCAGCTATCATCTTTTCAGAGGATTACTAAATTAAAACTCATTGCTAGCCAGTGTGCACAGTGGCACTGACTGCAGATATATACCTTCATTTAGGAGGAGAAAACCGACTGTGGCAGTAACTAGGTACATAAGGTGAGATCATCCTGCTACACTTTCAGTTCATCTCAACTTCTCGTGCAACACAGTGGTTCATCTCTGAGTTTCCTTCAGCTCTTTTCCATCCATTATTGCAGATGGTCTGTATAGCTTCTTGAAGACTTCTCTGAAGCATGTCAGACTGCTGAGCCAGTGGCAGAGTAGACTTCAGCAGCCTTTGGCATTGACTCAGTGAAAGTCATGGCAATACACTGATGACATATGTAGTGTGTCATAGTTTTAGCACCATTCAGATCAACAGCTTTGTCACCAACCTAACACCTTTTCCACTTTCAGCAGCAGAAAACTTGCCATTTTCTTTGGACCTTAGTTTCTGCTTGCAGTATGTCATGGGTTTGAAGTCATGATGTATGTCACCATCCTTTACTGTCATTAGAACTCGGTATCAGAGGGTTTCTGATAATTACTGTGCCATGCCAGTTATCTTGGATATTTGACT
The DNA here is from genome assembly GCA_013399695.1 of Formicarius rufipectus. NCBI lineage: Eukaryota > Metazoa > Chordata > Aves > Passeriformes > Formicariidae > Formicarius > Formicarius rufipectus. The sequence continues at coordinate 1,343,724 of VXAU01000185.1, forward strand.
TGTGAAACCTGAAATAGGAAAGTTTCTCAGTTTTTCCTGTGTGATGGTCAGGTGCGGCAACCATTGTTGTCCTTCCCTGAGAAACCCTGGGATGGGATTACCCATGGAAAAGACGTGAACTGGAGGCTGTAGCCTCATGGAAGTGATAATTGCTGTCCACTTGCTTCTGTAAGATGGGTCCACAATTTACCTTTACAAGATGAGATTCCTCTCCTGGGCTATTCAGTTTCCTGACCTGATAGGGGAAGCATCAGTCACAGTGTTCTGGTATCAAGGCGTAGGATATGGAAAGATCTTGCTCTGGGAGGCAGGTGCATCTTTCAGAGTTGCATCTTCTATGCTAGGGAGATGGCTCATCTGGGATACCATGACAGCTGGGATTCCTTGAATGCTTTTCCACCACTGATGACACTCTGTCTTGCTCTTGCAAATAGGAATATTCCAGTAAGTGACTCACCCAGCATACATGCTGTGAGGTAAAGTCATGCCAAGGCTGGGATGAGTCAGATGGTCTGATAACCCTTATTTTCAGACTTGCTGACACAAAAGAGATTATGAAAATGTGATCATGAATTGTCACAGTATTTGGTATCCAAAACTGCCTCAGCTGAGCCAGTTGGACAGGGCTGTATAATACTGGGGTGAGTTCCCTAACTCTTCTGAAACAGCGGCTGCTGATGATCTTGTCAAATGAAAGGTTCTTCACTTGCAAGCTTCACAAGTAATGGAAAGCTCCAAAATGGGCTCTAGAACCCGCAGGACAAATCATTTATGGGAATAAGGAATGGAAAGGCATTTCCCTGCAGACACCTGGAAAGGCAAAGGGCCTGTGGAGGAGTCTTATGGACTGAGATTGATGACCTTTTCATTGAATTGAACATGTGACAGGAGAACATGCTGAATGCAGTGGCTTTTGGAAACATATTGTTTTGAAATTTGAGCGAAATCAATAAAATGCACTGTGTTCTATAACGTAGTTGGGCAAGACATTAAGTGTAAGTTTTATATTAAGAAGTATGAAAACTAAAGTAAAAAATAGTTAGAGATGTAGGCACTTCAAAAAAGGTACTCTTTATCCCAAGAGACTTCGGTTTTCTTCTAGATCAGTTTATCAAAGTTATCCAAATAAAAAGTGTTTCCATGTGTCTGAAGAGTAATAATTGTTGCTGCCTCTATAAAGTAGGCAAAAAGATTAAGTAAAGGGTTAAAACCAGCTGCCCATTTTGTTCTGCATTTGAGTGAGAATGTGCTTTTGTGAGGAACATGTATCTGTGATTTTTCCATTTGCTTTCTTTTGACTGCTGCTGGACTCTGCAATCCCTTTGCTGCTTTTGCTTAATTCTATTAGGATAATTGATGCTTAAATTAACATGAACGAGCATTCAGAGAGGAACTCAAGGAAGGCATCTCACATATTGCACTTGTGGCCACATGTACCCAAAATGGAAGAATTTTATCTACTTTTAAACACTGGCAAAATGTTCTTGAATGATAGGCATCGTTGCAACTTATGTCTAATAATTAAGTAAAAAAATTCTAAGTTGCTTGTTTTTATTATTTATTGATACTGCAGTCCAAACATGGGTCCGTTCATAAAATGCTAGTAGGAATTGCAAAGAGATTTGTTAAAACGTAGAAGAGAGATGTTCCTGGCATTTGGAAGTTTGGAAGGGGCTTGAATGTTTTCAGAAAAATTGAGATAAATCCTTTATTTAGGAAAAGAATTTGTTAGTGAAAAGGAGTTAGGATTGTTAGTGTAAAGAAATCATGTAAAATGCTCATTCCAGCTTCTTGAAAACAAGGTTAACAAGGTGAAGTTTGGTACCAATAGAGTTCCAGTCAGTGCATTCAGAATTTATCACTGCAGCAGTGGTTTGTATTTGCAGCAGACAGAGGTTTTCTTGTCATGCAACCTTGCTCCTTCAGGCTCTGTTTTTTTCACCTGCTAGTTGTCCTTCAGTGTTTGTTCCACCCAGAATGCCTGTCTGCTTACCCATTTCTCATTACCTGTAGAATTGAGTTCCCAGACATAATGCAGAGCATGTTGCATTTGCATTAACAGGATGAATGGCTCTTCTAAGCATGGACATTAAAAATACATTTTTGCACTACATGATCGCTTGAAGTCAGGATGATATTTTACCTGGGTGTTTTGGCAGTTAAACCAACCAAACTAGGTACTCTGCTGCTGACTGCATTTGTTATTAAATGAAGGATTACAATTTCACTGATCCTATGAAACCTTTTCTACTAGACTGTTAAGTAGGTAAGAAGGAATGGGAAACGCTGCACTTATTGATTTATTTTGGCTCATTTTGCCTAAGATTATCACAGTTGGCCTTCATATGGTTTCTAACCCATGTAAATGGAATATATACTTTCTTGTAGTATGTATATGTTTATATTAACTCTTAAGGGAGTTGCTGTATTGTGAGAGACTAAATACCACATTTTGAGATTTAGTTATGAATTCATATTTGAACCTGTGTTTGATCTCAAAGGGAACAGTGACTTAAGGGATTTTGATGGCATGTTAAGTTAAATCTGTTAACTTTTCCAGAGGCAGACAGGTATGTTGGAGAACAGTGGGTGCTTCTTCCCCCTTTCCTTCAAAACTTAGTAATTGGTTGCTAGTGGCAACTCTAGGATACTGAAGCAACACAGCATGTTTTTTGGATATGTCTTACTAATAGTAGGGCTACAGATGCTGTAATTTAACATACTGAAGAGAGAGGCAGAAATTAAGTAACTGCAACGCAATATGCCAAAAGGAAAGTCAAAAGTTAATTTCCATTTATACACTTGTGAGTCACTCTGTTAAAAGTAATCAATCACGCAGCCGTAGTGAGAGGAAGAAGTAGTCCAAATAGTGGCCATTTTTTGTTACCACCTGGCAGTGTTTTCTGTTGGGTCATCTTACTGGTCAGGAGGGGAGGTGCCTGCACATAGAGGGAGGACGGAGTTGTGCAGCATAGGGACTCTCGTTGCAGTAGGATTTGAAGAATGTGTAGCTTCATACATAGTTTATAAGACTGGCTTGTTTCTTAACTAGGTTTTTATTGTTGCATTGGAGTCGTATTCCTTATCTGGTTTACTTCAGGTGGAGGTTTCATTTTGACACAGTGGGATGCATATATAAGAATCTGTATTCTCCTTTGATCAGTGCATAGTTGTGGGTCACAGCTAGCACAGCTTCATGAGGGGGAAGTCCTGCTTGTCAAACTTAATTTCCTATTAAGGCAAGGTAATCCACCTAGTTGATCAAGGGAAGCCAGTTGATGTAATCTTTTTAGATTTCAGTAAAGGTTTAGGTGCTGTCTCACAGGATCATTCTGGCCAAAGCATCTGGATAAACTGGTCATGGCAGTGAGTGAGCAGTTGGCGCACGGGTTGGACAGAAAGGGTTATAGCAAATGGAGTGACTCCATACTGGCACTGGTCACTAGTGTAGTTCTGCAGGGCTCCATTTCTTTAGGCCTGGTGCTCTTCAACATCACCTGGACACAGGACTCAAAGGAATACTTAGTAAGTTGAGAATGATACGAAGTTGGGAGGAGCTGTTGACTGCTTGGAGGGCAGAGGTCCTGCAGAGAGACCTTGACAAATCAGAGGTCTGGGCAGTCACAAACTGTATGAAATTCAACAAGGGAAGGTGCTGGATTATGCACCTAGGATGGGATAACCCTGGATGTTTGTACAGACTTGGAAATGAGATACTGAAGAGCAGTGCTGTGGAAAGGGACCTGGTGGTCCTGGTCGATGGCAAGTTGAACATGAGTCAGCAGTGCCCTGGCAGCCAGGGGGGCCAACCCTGTCCTGGGGGGCATTGGGCACAGCATCGCCAACCAGCTGAGAGAGGATTGTCCCGCTCTGCTCTGCACTGGGGCAGCCTCACCTTGGATACTGTGGGCAGTTTTGGGTGCCACAATATAAGAAAGATACAAAGTGATTAAAGAATATCCAAAGGAGGGCAGCAAAGACGGTGAAGCGTCTAGAGAGGGAAGCTGTAGGAGGGGATATTGAGGTCACTTGGTATCTTCATCCTGGAGCAGAGGAGACTGAAGGGAGACCTCCCTGCAGTTACAGCTTCGTCATGGGCAGAAGCGGAATGGCAGACACCGATTTCTCTGTGGTGACCAGTGACAGGACTTGAAGAATCAGTATGAAGCTGAGTCAGGGGAGATTTCAGCTGGATTAGGAAAAAGTTCTTCTCCCAGAGGGTGGTTGGGCACTGGAATCCCCGGGAAGTGGTCACAGCATCAAGCCTGACAGAGTTCAAGAAGTATTTGGAGAATGCTCTGAGGCACATGGTGTGTTTTCTGGGGCTGTCCTGTGCAGGGCCAGGAGCTGGACTTGATAATGCTGGTTGGTCCCTTCTAACGCAGCGTATTCTTTTAACATTCTCAGTCTTCATAATTCTTTGCTGGTGACTAGAAATATGGGTGTGGTGCAAGCTACTGAGTGTGTATTTACGTATTTTCTTTTTGTGTTGCCAGATGGGTCTGTTGTTTTTTGTTTGTTTTTGTTTTTTGGTTTTTTTTTTTAAACTGTTGACTTTTTTCCTTCTGCAAGTGTGTAATGGATGACTTGTCTAGAAAGTACAACTCTGCAAGAAAAACAGTATTTGAGGAGGAAAACATACTACCTTGCCAAGTTCAGTTAAGATTAAGGCTTTCTGGTTAGAACTGGCTTCTGGTTTACTGTTCTAAGGACATTTTAACAGAATTGCATGTGTTTGACAACAGACTTTTATTTGGGACACACTTCCAGTGCTTGAAATTGGTTACTTCTGGGAACTTGGTGTAACTCAGTATCAGAGAAGGGCCATCAAGAGCTGCCTCCTAAACCTGGCAGATATAACTGCATCATCCTAGATGTGTTTTGATGTAATGGTAGGATGCTCCTGGGTCGCCTCAGCTCTGCTCTTCCTATGATGCTGGGCTCGGGCGGTAGCGTGATAAGACTGCAGTACTTGCTGCGTGAAATGGCATTTATTTTTAGTACCCCTTGTTTTGAATGGAAGAAGGCGATGTTCCTTGGCATTTCGCTTGGACTTTGAGTGTGAGTTCAAGCCCAAGGTGGCCTCCAAAAGGGTAGTAAGGAAGATGGGAATGAAAAATTCATTCTCTGCGTTGCTGTTTGAGGTTACAAAAGCGACAGTGTCTCAGCTACTTCTGTTCCAAGAAGGATTTACACTGGTGCTTCTGTTGGTGTTTGGTGATAGGATGGTGTCTTTTGAAGGAATGTTAACAGTCCCAGGAGGAATAATAATTTTTTTAAAATAATGACCAGATGTAGCAACTGTTTCAGGCTTGTGACATGCCAGCACTCTCTTTCTTCATGCCTAAATTTTCTAGAATTGGACATTGTAGTACAGTTTGATTCTAGAGTAAGAACACAATACAAAGTGCTTTTCATGTAAAGCAAAGCTGTCCTTGGAAGTTCACGTAAGCAATTTCTTGGAGTATATCTCCCTGTGCTCTCCTTCTGAATTTATAGACTTTTTGTTTCCTAACAGCAGCAAGATGACATCTGGAATAATTAAAAAATAATGATTAAATTGCTGATAACTGACCACAGCTATTGAAATTGAAAATTATTCTGTATTCTTACCTATTTAAAATCTTACTCAAGTTATAGAATATAATTTTGTTCCTTAAACAAGAACTTCAGAGTTGTTTTGATCTTTCTTTTGTTTTTGTTGCTACTTGTATGTGTGTGGATTTGTTTAGAAAGCCTTCATTTAAGGCTGCTCTGGTTCAAAGAGTTCACTCTTAGAAGGCACCTGTCTAATTAAGCTAAATTTGCATTTAGGGAAAAAAGAACAGACAAGAGTTCAGCTTATAAAGCAGACACCTTTTGAACAAAGGAGAAAGAGATCCAAATAGCTCAGTCTTTAAGATAATAAGACTTGGAGGCAATTTGTGTGTGGAGATTTCAGACTTTAAACTCTACAGCACCTGCCAGCCTTGCCCAGGAGCATGAAGGTTTTGCCTTCTGGAGCTCCTTCCAGATGGCCCCACACCCGCTTGCAGGGTTTGTAAAGCTCACATCTCTCAGGAGGCTTACAGCACGTTTCTGCTGATGCTTACCCTCCGCCTTGCTTCCTCTTTTTGCTACTTCAAACTGAAATTCCTTCAAGAGCCTCTGTGGGCATGTCAGATTTGTAACATTGTTAGAATATAGTTTATTCCATATTTTATTTTATTAAATATATGAAGAAGTCATTTACCCTAATCTTAATTGCATTTTCCATTAGCAAAAGAAAAGTCTCTGGTGGTGTTCATAGGAAAATCTGAAGGGGAGTTTTGTTTTCCCCTCTGATTGAGATAGTTCTTAGCTTAATCTGACCAGTTTTTGTCTGCTCAGTTTTTATTCCATTTGACACAGTCTGTTTTCCTTCTGAGACAATGCTTTGCTAAATAAAAAGAATCAGGTGCAGGTTTTAGCTACATAAAAGGTAAAGCTCTGTTTACCTCTAAGTAGTCCCCATGTATGCATTGCAGTGTTCATGGAGAAGGACTCCTGCTGTTTTTATGGCAGTTCCCCACAGAGAACATGAGGATTTCTTCAGGTAATCTTATTGTATAGCAACAAATAGCCTGCAATACATTTTTATGCATTACTTGGTAATAAAAACATATTTTTTGTTTATGCGGGTTTTGCATAAAGAGGCCTAAAGTCTGTTTTGGTTTTTAGTAATAGAAATCATTCATTTGTTAAGGAAAAGAAAGGAATATATGAAGTGGCTGCCCAAGGGCAGACTCAAGGTACATCTTCCCTCTGGCCAGGAGCAGTTCCTGGGGCAGAGCACAGGGTTGGGCCCCCATGTGCTGAATGTGGTTCTAAAGGCAGCGACCTCAGGCTGATGGGCTGCACGAGTCAAGGGGCTTTTTGTGATAGCTGTCACTTGAGCTTTCTTCTGTGAGTTTTCCTGAGCCCCATTTGAAACCAACTTACCCATGATAGCCAAGGAAGAAAGGTGGCTTTAGTTTTCAACATCGTGTTGCATGACTAATTTTTTTTTCCTTTGGATTTTCTGTCAACTTGGCTCAGTTTGTGTGGGGAGAGGCAGTAGACTGCTATTTCCTATTTGCTTTCTCTGTGTCTCTGAAGATTTTATAGCTCTCTGCTCTCTCTTTTCCTGGCAGAAGAGTTTTGGTATGTTCAGATGCTTCCCATATGGAAGGCGTTTTGTGATTTTAATCACTCCCACTGCTCTTGTTTACCTTTTTCAGAACAGAAGAATAGCAAATGACCCCACAACATCAGCAATAAAACCAAAAAACTGAACAGTTCTTCCTAAATTTCTCATGGTATAATTTTCAAAGCATTTTCAGGTTTTAACATTAGGGAAATTGCTTTTACTGTTGGCTGTTCCCCAGTAGGAACTTGGAGCAACATGTCCATGATGGAGAACAGTAAAATCAAGTTGTTAATTTTGTGTTTCATAACAGTGGGCAGTTGATTTTTATTTTTTTTTAAAGTAGGACTCCATGCAGGATTTTGATGTATTTTGCTTCAAGTTCACTGTAGAGAAGAAATGCTGCAACTTTTCTTTTGTCTTTTACTAAGCATTCCCACTAAGAGCAAATTTAAAATAGGATTTGATTGTGTTTTGATTGGACTTTGCTGTAACTTTGTTTTTGTCCATTGAAAAAGCAGTAAATAAAAGAAAAAACATGCTGGCTAGTGTTTGCTAATTGTTTATAATGGTTCTTTCAATTCAATTATAGGGTTTGTCATTGTAGGCTGTGGAGATGGTCAGTTCTCTGCATACCTGCTGACAGAGTACTGTAAGACTAGAAATGGTGCGTTGTCTTCTTCTATTAAGTGTTTCTGCTTGGATGGTGATGAGTAGCCTAATGGTGGTAGACCACAGAGTACAAAGTGATTACTTCAGGAAAAAAAGGAACACAAATTTAATACTTACCTTTGCATGCATGTGTTATCTAATGCATATCATTACATAACAGCATTTTAGGAGTAAAAGAGTAATAACTTGCAGTAACACAGCTGTTGAAGACCTTGTTATGTTATGATAGTATCTGACAATTATATCTGTGAAAAGGAAATGGAGGTTACATTCAAGTTTATTACTCACAGCTTTCTGAATGGCTGGATTTTTAGTATAAATGATGTTTTAAAGTCCACTTAAAAGGAAAAATAAGGCACACTTTATCAAACTCTGTACTGGAAAAAGTGAAATCTAAGATGAATAAAGTACACTTGCCATAAACTGAAAATGAAGATATTGTTGAAGCTTTCATCATAGCTTATCTTTGCAAAGGGGGTACTAAGAAATGGCAAAACTGGAGTTCTGTCATTGACTGATGTCCTACCTGACACTGAAACTGTATTGGCAGAAGAGCAAGTTTGGTGATGCCAGGATGAGTTATTCAACTTCTAGGCAGAATTTAAGCAGCCAGGTAAAGTGTTGAAAACTTGATCTTTACTTCTACCCCAGAAAAGTAAAAGTGATCAAGAAAGAACAGTAGGAATCTCTTGCAAAGAATCCTAAACAAAGGGGAAAAAATGGCAAAAATAAGCCAAGAGTGGAGAATTAGCAGTCAGGCTTGATATATAACTCAGCAGCATTTCTTTCCTTCACTTATCTTTCTGTACTAATATTTGATTGTTCAAAAGGTGTGAGCAAAGTTAAGAGGGCAAATCAAAGATCTTCCTGAGTTTAAAGCAGTGTTTTGGTGTTTATTTGCAGATAAAAATAATAAATAACTCTAGAAGGAAATAAGGTAATATCTTTCCTTCCTTCCTGATGTGCACAAAGGAGAGTAGGAAAGCACTCTTGAATACCAAAATCAACTAGGATTGAAGACAGGGAAAATATAACCCTTTTCAAACAGACATCATATATAGTAGCTTAAGAAAGACTCAGAAGCAACCCTGTCTTAATCCATTTCCCTGGGAATAAATTTAGCTTTTCTAAAAAATCTTGTGTTGTACAATTCTGTTCTCTCTCAGAAGGAGATTCTTGGTATGACTTGATATTTATCTGAAAATGAGTGACAAAATATGTGAATCTTGATTCCAAAAATGCTTCTGATTTTCTTGTGTGAAGAAACAGAGCAAGTCTTAAAAGACAAAATCAGCACAATTTCAATGGATTCTTGAATTTACAATCCCTGTACTGCACGATACCATCTCATGTGACCAAAATAATAAAATAGATACATGTGGTCAGAATAAAGTAATAAATGAATAAAATGATGGTACAGCAAAGAGTCCAAGCACTCTGTTCCCTGGCACACAATTCTTTCAGCTATATTGAAATGCAGGTCATTTTACTATGCATCCTTTTTCTTGCTCACAGAAGCATTTAAGCTGGAATGGGCTTTAAGGTCCTTCAGTCCTGCTGTTAGATTTTCATTGTTTTGTGCTCTTAGTTCTTGATCAGTGTATCCAAAATCATCTTGTGCACAGCAGGTGAGGTTTTAAGGTTTGTAAATGTAGATCCTTATATGATAATTTGTTTAATTGAAGATTTCTGCCAACATCAGACCAGGCATGGGTGTTGTCTGCGTGCTGCCACGATGAAACCAGGCTGTTGGAGGACCAGTAGTCCAGTTTATAGTAACAGATCTGCTTCACCTTCCATTTGTGGTTTGCTTTCCTTGCAATGTGCCATATAGAGACATCAGTTTGGAGTCAAACAGGAAGGCAGAAAAACCGGCATAATTTATGTAAGTAGAAGCCTGTGCAAATTTATTGATTGTTTATCCTGCCAATGGGTCCCTTCTCTCTCTCCCATTCCGTCCAAAGCTGTATGTGGTTAAAAATTATGTAAATTTATTTATTTGACTAGATTTCTCATTGTAACTTAGATAATTTATAAATTAGTTCAAAATATTCCTTTTTAAATCTGACCATTTATAGACTGAAGAATTTTATTATCTGAAAGGGGTAGCAGGCATGTAAATTAGGTATGCATACAACTGGCAGTGATGTCCTTTAAAGCAAAGGCATAACTGCAGCTGCTGTGCAGGTGGTGAATCTTGCTGGTGGAATTTGTTTATGACCAATTTTGTTCGCTTTGACACCAAATGCTCTGTTTGTTTTTCAATAATTGCAGTGTGTAAAAAGAAAAAGAGGGAATTATGAGGAAGAGGACTTAGGAGTGGAGTAGACATACATATAGTTTTTGCTCATGATCAGGGAGGTATTTGAGTTATTTCTAGGTGCTGAAAAGTTAGGTTTCTGGGGTTTTATCATAGGAATGGCAGAATACTGTTAATACGATCTTCAGACATGTTTGATTTGAAGTAGATAGAAATGTAAGCTTTTGATGGCACAAATTCTTTAAGTTACTTTGCAAATGTATTTGGCAAGTATATATTTTTTTATTTCTAAGAAGTGTGAGTACAAAAAGTAACTCAATCAGCCAGTTGGGAGAAGGCTTTCTTAATTATTTGTCAAACAGGTGTGCTTAAACCTTGGATTTAAGTTATTGAAAATAATCAGTTTTGAAATGTGAGTAGTTTGTAGGTGTTCAGAAACACCAAGTGTTATTTTATCTGAGCCTTCCTCAGAATAAGATATATATTTCACTTCTTTGGTTGCTTTTTTCTACATTGGAGCTGTAAGACAGAAAAACATCTCTTGGTTGGTAGTGTTGGCCCTTTGTGGTTTGGCTTGTTGTGTGTTGTGTGGTGGTTTATTGATTTTTGTCTTTTTCTTTCTAGTAGGTGTTTTCAAGATTTTGTATACTGATACAGCTTTCTGTAGTCTTGGCAGCAGCTACAGATGAGAAGTGCATCAAGGTTTGAGTCAGTGTTGGTAGAAGATGGTTTCTTGCTCTATTAGTGAAGTCTTCCTTACTTCAGCTAGCAGACTGGAGCTTTTCAATAACTTCATGTTCTTTGAAAAATTCATTTCAGTTGTGCTCAGGAAGATGGGTCCAACATGTCATTTGCTCATTAAGAGTTTAAAAAGCTTATTTGTAGCTGTTTATATACTTATGTACCTTTTCCAGGCTGTTTCAGCAAATAAGTCCAAATTCACTTGAGACCTTCTTTTAGTTTGGTCAGGTACCTTTATTTCCGTACCTCCCTACAGTCCCGTGGGGAATACAAGAGATGGCAGTGAGAAATGAGATGTTTCCATGTATTTTCATGCCTTCTGAAGGGCTGGGTTACTCCTGTGGGGAAGCTCTTGGCTAAGCGTGGTCTCTCTTCTGTTTTCAGGCCAGAGCCTCAACAGAAAGCTCCCTCTGCCCCTCCACCTCCACCCCCACCCCCACCTCCACCCCTGCCAGAGCCCACCCCACCAGAGCCAGAGGAGGAGATTTTGGGGTCCGACGATGAGGAGCAAGAGGATCCCGCGGATTACTGTAAAGGTGTGTGTGCCCTTCATCCCTGGCGGTGAGGCAGAACATTGCCATGCCAGTCTGAGGGTTCTTGGGAGGCTTTTAAAGAGCTGATCTTTAATTATGAAATTTATTTGTACAAGAATTAGAAATGACTGCACATTTCAGGTTCAGATGCATAGTTGTCTTCAACTTTAGTTTTTAGCCACTTAGCTGTGGCTTATTTATACATTTTGTAATAATGTACAAATACTGCATGCCTCTTTTCCTCGTGATGTCCTAGTTAGAAGAACAGAGAAGAGCCTTTTTGTGATTGATGTGAGCTGTAAGAAAAATAAAAACACCCCAGCCAAGACAAACAAGCCCTCTGACTCCAAAAGGTTCTAAAATACCTTGATGCCTTCAATAACATTACCTACATGTATTTTTAAGCTTTTTTTTTCTCCTTCTTCTCTCACCTGCACTAGCCTGAGATACTACGTGCTTCTTTTCCACATGTTGTCTTTCACAGCCCTCAGCATTGTCTGAGGCCCTCCACATTTTCATTTTAGCTTAACTTGCTTAATTTTTTATTAGTTTTACTAATTTCTTAAAATACTGTTAAATACACAAAATTGTGACTGCAGTACAACAGCGTCAGTGCTTGTTGATTTTAGTGGCACTACTAGAGCTGCAAGTCTGTTTGCATTAGGATAAAATGTATACTGTAGTTACATGAAAAACTATAACAGTTCTTTCAACTCTGGATTTTCCATTGTTGTCGATTTCAAGAATATGAAACTACTTCAGGAAACATCAAGTTTTATCACTTCACAGTAATGCTTTTGAGCAGCCAAAAAGCACTCTGTGCACACTGACAATATCTGGTATTCTGTATTCCTCATACCAGGAGTCACTTCCTGTGTCAATTATGATGTCGTCTTAATTAGAAATTTCTGTGTAAGCCTGGAGACAGGCTATTTTAAGAATCCTCTCTCCCAGCCTGAAATAAGTGTTTTGTATTTTCAGATTTAGCAATGAAAAGTGACTTTCATTTTGGTGTAAGAAGTTTTGTTAAGGTATGATATTTCAAATATGTAAGTGGGTTACAAATGCCAATAGTGAAAGCCAAACAGTAAACTCAAGCTGAATGTTGAAGTCTGCAGCAGGGAAGTGAAAAACATGTTGGTAAAGCATTCTCAGGTGTTTGATTTTGGGGTTTTTTATTAGATTTTTTATAACATTTTTGTTCCTTAAGATTACTCTCTTGGTATCTGTAACATCTTCCATCAGTGAGTAAGGATTTGTTTAAACATCTGTTTACTTGTAAAATCTCTATTTCCTTGAGATTAAGCATTTCAAGGCCCCGACTTAATTCTTTCCTGAAATAGGGGACGCATTTCATTTCAAACAGTCCATTGTTGTCTGTGTTCCAGTATCTCTTGCAAAATGCCACCATCTGCAGAAGCTAGATCACAAAATAAACAAAAAAACCACTGTGAGTTGACAGACTGCCTATGAGTTACCTGTTTAACTAGAGCAGGTCAGGAGTGAGATTTGTACGCTTTTAAAATGAACTGCATGCTACACTAACAATACTTGCAGACTTCCTAGAAAATCAAAGGGAACATCTGTGTGCATAAAGTTCTTCTAAATTCTTCTGATCCTGAAGCTTTGAATTCTTTAAAGTATATTAAAAGTAGTTCAAGCTTTGGTTTATTTGGATATCGTGACCATTATTTGTTTCTATGAGAGCAGTGCTTCAGTTGCCCCACTGGATGATTTACCTGTTTTCTGACCCTAATTTCCTGTAAGACTGAGCAGTACATTTCCTTATTTTAATCTGCTGGAGTTGAACTGAAGGGAAGATTCCTGTAAGGATTTGAATTGGATGGGATTGGGATGATCTGGGCTACAGAGACTTCCTGTTTGTATATTTTTTATCCAGTATAGGGAATGAATAAGTTATTTGGTAAAGAATTCCATGGATGGCTTTTAGAGACATTTCCATTACTTTTGAGAGGGTTTTTATTAGTTTGAATATCTTGTTCTGTTTTAGGTAGCCTAATGTGTATTTACAGAGTGGAAGATAAAGATTTGGAAATTATTATTTAGTGCTGGAGTGTCTCTTCCATTCCTAATTTTATCTTCAAAATGGCAGCCTTCCAGGATTTTTGAATGAACTCGGAGCGTACTTCATCTCTTCTCAGCCCTAATCTGAAGTTTCAAAGGCGGGCAGTTTTGATGAGTATATAATTAGTTTTTTTTAATGAATTCAACAGATGACCTGTTTACTTTGCATTGAGTATTTTTGTTACTAATCTTATTTCTAAGGGTATGTTACTGTGTGCTGGGCTCACATCTTGACCACATTACATGGTGGTCAGTAAATAGTCATAATAGTGTTTTTAGTCAGGAAATTGGATCCAATTGAATTAGTACCTGATGTGAAAGAGACAACTAACAGCCAGGGTAAAGCAGACAACCACTCTTCTCTGGGGGCTTCCTCCAGGACCTGTTTAAATCTGTGACATTACTTCTGGTTGTGTCACTGAATTTACATTAAATACTTACCAAATATTGTTTAAGGAATGGAAATACCAAAAATCTAACTACATGATTTTTCAAGGGGTACTTAGACAGTGAAGCTAGGTTTTTTTCTTCTATCAAAAGCCTGAAACACTTGGAGATTTTTTAAGAGCCTGTTGTGTCATGGATGTAATTGGAATTTTTTGCTTCTCTGATCATCTTCCTTGCCCCCGGAGATGTCTCCCATTCATCCCGTTCACAAAGGGAATAATTCCCTATACAAACATAGAATGAGCCAGCTACAATTACCAATACATTCAGGAGGCGTTCAGGAATAATGATCTCATTTTTCTGACCCTCTTTCTTGTGTGCATGTAGCTAGCTAGCTATGAGAGACTTTTTTTTTTTTTTTTTGTGTGTGTGTGCGTGCTGCAGTGAATAGTGCATCAGGGTTTTGGTTTGTTTTTTTTTTTGTTAAATTATCAGCAGCACCACTTATACATTGTATATTTTCAAATGCCCATATTGTTTTCCCAGAAGTACTTAACTTTTCCCAAACTATTTAATTTGCATAGTTGCTTTCTTGTTACTGTATTTAGAAGTACTTTTCTGTATCATGAAGAACTGAAATACTTACAATTGGCATAGGAAGACACCAGTTTTTAAAATGCATAACTCTGTTGCTTCCTCATTGTCCACAGCCTGTAAGTGCCTGTGCTGATACAAATGATCAGGGAGGAATGTGTACAGGGAGTGCAGTGTACAGGAGTGGTAACTGATTGTTTCCAAAACTGCTCCTACCATGGCTTGGGACAGTGGAAAGTATCTTCTGAAATACATATACTCAGAGAATGTGCTACCACTGTTGGCATCTGTCACATACGCTTCTGCATTGCTATAGTTAGTTACGACAGTGGTGTAGGGACCAAATTAACATGGTTTTTACACACATAGTATTATTATGCTTGCAGCATGTAGAGTTTACTAAAATAACTTGTCAACCCCCAGCTGACCTTGGTATCCTTGGAAATCTTCTGATTTTTCCCTGTATGTTGTTTTCTTTACTGTCTATGATGGGAAGGAAGTATCACAAGTTTTTAATTTCTTTGATGAACAAATTTGCCAAAAACTGTCTGCAGAGAGGCAGAGTTGCAAGTGCCTGAAGCCATGTAACTATTAGAGAACTGGCTTAATTAGAGCTAGGTTTATGAAAATTTTAGTGTTCCAGAAATAATTTTCATGTTGAATTTCAAAATCTGTTTGCAAACTGTAGAGAAGTGTTAAAACTAGTTAAAATAATTGTTTTAATTCTCTTTGCAAAGGAAAGATGATTATATAGAGAAAAATGTTTTGTACTTTGCACTGTATTCATGCAGTGACACATGCAGCGACACATGCAGCAAAAGCTCAGATCAGAAGAAATGATACTGTGATGGTGAATTATGTGGAAGTCTCTTACGTAAGTTTTGCTATCAGGTCATCAGACTTGATTAATTTCACAAACGCAAACCTTTTCAGTAATGGAATGGTAGAATTTAACCTTCCACTTCCCTCGCACACTTAAGACTTCATCAGATTTTCATGCTAAAAATTTACCAAGTAGTAACATTTCTTTTGTTTGTTTTAGACAAGTCAATAGCTGTCTTAATGACTGTATTTATCCAGATTGTTAAATATCTTTGTCATCTGTTACTAGAAGGATAGATAAAAAGACAAATTAAAATTTAGTTTAGTGGTTTTTTTTTCCCCCCTATCAATGTGGATTCATGTATGTGCATTTATTTAGAAGAATTTCTGTAATAATGAAGCTGCAATAGGCTTGGACTTCATTTGTGGTTGTTACTGTTTCTTTTTCCAAGAGAAGAGCATAATAGTCAACACTCTTAGTAAGTCCATGTCCCACTTCCTTTCCTGGGGAGTAAAACTGGTTGGGTGTTCCAAAAGTGATCTGTTTTTTTCTTGGGAAATAAGGAGTTCCCACTTGGCAATGTGTGAATCCTTACTGAGGTTGGCACAGCTCAGCAGTGGAAATGAAGGTATCTTTTTAGCTTGCTGGGTGAGTTGTCCTGGCAGCTTTCATGAACGTTTCCTTCTTAGTGGTGGAGGAGTGGAGAGTTCCTTCCTCAGAGGCAGACCTGAGACTTAATCCAGATCGGTGTCTTGGTCCTCCTGTAATGCCTTGTACTCTTCCTGAGCTGGAGCCTTCTTTTTCCTTTGCACTTATCTGCAAATGTTGGTCTATATACCTAATGATTTGTGAAACTGTATGTGGTAGTAACTGTACAGTTCTCATGGGTTAAAAGTTTAGAGGTTGTTCTCATGTCAGGGCCTTCACAGACCTTGTGCAGAGTTTTCATGGAAAACATGCAACTTCATCACCTTAGTGCTGGGCTGAGGGAGCTGAGACTGCTCTGTCCATGCTACCTGTGCACATCAGGCTCATTTTGGTGGCTGGTGGACATGCCTGACCCTCTGTGGTGCCATGAACTGGGTGGCAGGTGGGCAGGGAGCTGCGGGAAGTTGGCACTCCAGAGCTGAGACTTGGCTGCTCTTCTGCAGTTGTTGTTGTCACTTGGCTCAGACCTGCCCTGCCAAGATGGGCACTTGTGAGTGCTGCTCCTCTGTTGCTCTGGCTGAGTGTTGGGGTCTCTGCCAGCGAGATCGCGTTTGGGAGCCTGGGCAGCTGCAGCTGTGTCAGATGGGTCAGCTTTGGTGGAAGCTGCGATCAGACCTCTCTGCTCTGTGCCAAGCCTGAAGGTACATCCTCACGTACATATATCAAATCTGTGTTTTACAGTTTGTTAGGTGTACCAACGTCTAATGCAATAATTTATTTAAGCATTAGCCTTCCAATGAATATGTAATTTGTATACTTCTGTTGTACGGTTGTGTCAAATTTTTTAATCTGCTCTGGAAGCCTTTTAGAGAAGGGCATAAATAAATCTTTGAACTTCTGTTAAGGCAAAAGATATTAGAAGCAGGAAAAAAGTAGAAATATATCCAAATTGACATCACTGTTCCACAGATAAAAAGGAGATAAGAAAGAAGTCCTTGTTTTGAATCCAAGGAATTAGGTTATAAATTCACATTGTTGTCTTATCTGGGTACCAGTTCTAACAAGATTTTCAGGGGATTTCAAAACAAATACAGCAACTTAGATTGCAGTCTGATGTTTTCCTCATTGTAAATGGAATAGTCAGTAGCAGAGGATCCTGCTCAAGGACAGTTTGGTATGACATTGTGAAGGACCAGAAAGAGACAAAGAAGTGATTCCTTGACAGCTGCTCTGAGTCTGGTGCTGGTGATGTCCTGGAAGGTTTCATGGTTGAGCTTTATTACTTGTTTCCAATTTATGCTGAATTTTGGATGTTGTTGTTGGTGTGTTAAGGTCTGAATAAAAATCTTGTGTATTCACTGTCTTCCCTGTCTTTGGATAGAAGGATGAATGACTTAAAATACAAAAGAAATAAAAGGCATCATTACAGCTCCTCACACTGTCTAGACACTTGACCTCATGCCTACTCTCTCCTGTTGGCCTTTCTGCCTAATGGGGCTTTGCAGGACCAGTGCAATGGTGTAAGTTAGGACTGCGGACTTCAGGAATTAAAGAGCAGGTCAGATGAAGCCCATGGCTGCCTGTTCTCTCTGCCTTACTGTGAAACCCTCAGACATGAGAAAAATGTGCTGCTGTTGTGGGTCACGAGCCAAACGGAAAAGCATCAATAAAGTCTGCATTGTTCTTAACTTTTTCTCAGGAAGTATTTTATTGCTGCTTTTATTACTGGAAAGCAAATGGGAATTAAAACAGTCTCTGTTGAGATTCTGCAATCATCCAAAGTATGTTGATTGGGGAAGCTTCAAATACGATAAAGAAATAATGTAGATCTTTTATGTATTGTCTGTAAAGTGGAAGATAAACCTGAGGAAATACAGAACAGATGGTAATATTACCATAAATAAAAGCATAAGAGAGAAGGATGAGTAAACTCTGCAGTAGTTACCGGACATTTGTTTTTTCCCTCCAGGCCAAGCAAGGCAGAGTTTTTAACATTAAAGTTTTCTTTTGATTTCCTATTTATAGTACAGGACAATTTGAAGAGGAAACTCTATACTACAAGAATTATTTGAAAACCTGGGAATTATTATTTGTTTTCTGAATATTCTTTTTCTACTCACTTTTTCATGAAAGGAGGCTATCATCCGGTGAAAATTGGTGATCTGTTCAATGGCCGCTATCATGTTATTAGAAAGTTAGGATGGGGACACTTCTCTACAGTCTGGCTATGCTGGGATATGCAGTAAGAAAACTATTTATTTCCATATACTTTTTTCTTAATATGTTACTTTATTTTGTATGCAGTAACGTTTGTTTTATGTGCATGATAAAGTTATGTAAATGTTTGCTATCATTTTATGCAGGGAGGTGACTGCAGTTGTATTTTGGTTTTGATTGAGTGTAGTTTATAAAAGCCCTCAGAATAAATGTAATTCTGATTTCTTTGACAAACTAGCTTTGCTTATTGAATTTGCATGTTTTCTTGAGCACACAAGAATAAGTCTGTTTTTATTTCTGCTGTATCTTCAATTAAAAAAATATAATTACACCTTGATTAAATGATAAAGTGTGTAAGCAGATTTCTCTTTTAAAGACATTAGCACAAAGGTGGCAAAATACTCAATAAATCACATTGTTAACAGTAGTATTAAAAGTTCTTGTTAAATGTAATTTCAGTATTTTCTGTCAGAATACATTAGACTGTGAAATATTCTGTATAAAATTTCCCAACCTTCAAAACATGTTTGTATTAGCTCAGAGCATGTGTTGAAAATGTTTCTGTTCTTTTCAAGGGGAAAAAGGTTTGTTGCAATGAAAGTTGTAAAAAGTGCCCAGCATTATACAGAGACAGCCTTGGATGAAATAAAGTTGCTCAAATGTGTAAGTACCACTCTTGCAATACAGTGTCCAATGACAATAATAGTAGTAATAACAAATCTAACTGGTTAATATTTTAAAGTGTATTTTTTCCTAAAATATCTGTGTTTGCATTCTTGGCTTAGGTTCGTGAAAGTGACCCTAATGATCCCAACAAGGATATGGTTGTACAGCTAATTGATGACTTCAAAATTTCTGGAATGAATGGAATTCATATCCTTTTTGAAACACAGCATCTTCATTTAAAATAGTCTATTGAGATAAGCATTTAGTTTTGGATGTTTTCTAGTGACTCTTACTTTAAATATATAAAGTAGAAACACCAGAATACGTGTAGATGCAAAGAGTAGTCCTGTGTGTAATGCGCTCCCTGGAGTGGAAGTAGTCTAGCTTTTTTAACACAATGCACAATTAAAGTCCCATGAAGCCAGTTACAGAGTGGTGGGGCTACAGAGTTTACTTTAAAACTAGAGTTTTAATGAAAACATTTGTAATAACTGAAGCTTATTTTATTCTACATTGGAAAAGAAAAAGTGTTGGTGTCATGAAGAAGCTGGTTCCTGTTTTCTTGTGGGAAGTGTGAGAACATGGAGATTCCTCTCTTGTTTATGTGATCATCTTTTGACCAGGTGTTAACCTTGTTTTTGGCAAAGGTTGTAAAGCTTTACCTTTGAATGGTTCCAAAAAAAAAAAAGGGAGATGGGAAGGAGAGAGACCATGTTAAATATGGCTGAATATTGTTCTTGGGGAAAATTTTGGGTCTATGATTTTAGAATTGAGCTAAACCGAGTTATCCTTGCTAATTATATTGGATGTTTTAGCAGCTCATTATATTCCTGTGCTTTCATTTAGTGTTACAGCTAGTATTTATGTGTATGCTTGTTTTTTAGCAGACCTCATCACTCATGTGTCATACCACCAGAGACAGTTCTTTCTCTGAAGAGCTTAATACTACATTTTGGTTATGTGCCTTCAATCTTCAGCAGATAAATTAAGGTAGCTTTCACCAACTCTTCTATTCTAGGAGAGGAATTTAGGAGATGACTTATCAGTAAATCTGAATGCTCTCTAGGAAGCATCCTTCCAGGGAGAAGTGTGCAAGCAGTTTGATCCCATTCATCTGTCTCATGACATTAGTGAAGGAGATTTGGGGTATGTATTGAGAGTGAGAGTGTGGGGTCAGATATTTTTAGTTACAGATTGGTGTCTTAACTGCTTCTCCTTTGTCCCATTTAGGTTTGTGCCGTGGTTGCTTCAGTGGTCAGCTACCATGGTAGAAAGACACTTAAATGTAGGTGAAGTTAGTACAGTCTGCTTTTTTCCCCTGGGTTTTACCTTCAAATTAGAAAGAATTATAATAAACCATCCAGTTGCCAGTAGTCATTTCAAACTGAATATAAATGATGATCAAAGAAGCCACGTAACACAGTGAGGCAGAGAACCCTGGGTTGATTTCTTGATGCTGCTGTTGTGCTACCAAAAAATAGGTTTCATTTTTGAGCCAACGTGCTTATGAAGAAGTATTTTATAGAAATCTGTATTTTGTCTAACTGTTCACGAAGATGTAATGTGACCAAAGCACTTCAAGTCTTTAGCTGGCAACTGTACAACTGAAGAATAATGAAAGTTTTTTTTAGAAATAGAAAATTTAGATTTACTGTTTTTATTGTAAAACACTAATATGAAACTGGAAATAAGAAAATGCATGCATAACTATATAAAGAAATAAGTCTTGTTATCAGAGCAGTTTCTCAGTAATGTTCTTAAATTGTTGCTAAGATTCACATGTATGTCTACAACTGTATTAAACGTGAGAGATACTTCTTAGTGTGAAGAGTAGATTTTGTTAGTGATAATATTGTGAAAGCATATCCAAGCTTGTATCTTTTTGAAATACAGCACTTATATTGACAAACGCAAAAGAGATCATCTGCTAATGGAAAAAAAAAGTTTGGGTAGCTTTGTGTTAGCATGTTAAAATTGAACACCTTATGTTGATTTATTCAGTTACAGTTTTCATGGTAAAAGTCTGGCAGTATAGAAGTTTTTCTGTGGAAGGCAAATGTTCCTTTCTTACTGGAGAAGTACAATTTCCAGAAAAGTACCAGTATACTGGATGAGCTGATACTGGACTCAGATATGAATTACAGCTGTCAAAGTCCTGACTGCCAGTGAAAATTTGATGCCAAGTGTCTTATGCATCCTGAGTTATTTGAACAGTGCTTGGTTGCATTGATTATTTGATC
The DNA here is from genome assembly GCA_013399695.1 of Formicarius rufipectus. Lineage (NCBI taxonomy): Eukaryota > Metazoa > Chordata > Aves > Passeriformes > Formicariidae > Formicarius > Formicarius rufipectus. The sequence goes on from VXAU01000185.1 coordinate 1,364,734, forward strand.
AACTCCTTTTTATCTTCTTCTGGGGAAAATAATCATTGGTTCAGGTTCTCTTGGGAGGGAGCAGGTAATTGATTTTGGCAACATGCTGTCTACGTTTTAAATTGCCATATTAGTGCTACATTAGTGTCATTGAGTTGAACAAGTTGAGAGAAGTAGAGTAATTTAAGAATTTTATAATGGTTTTCTCTTTCCAACTTCCTTTGGGCAAGTCCCTAAAGATCTGTTTCTTGTCTGTAAATTAAAACAACATATGCTTCATAGAGGCTTAATTATTGGTTATGGAATAAATTTCAAAGTTAAAGCAAGACAGAAGAGAGGTGGGTGAATCCTTTGGATGGCTAATACCACAAAATGTCGTGAAGCTTCCAAACAGGGAAAATTGTCAAGAACTGTGTAGAACAGAGTTGGGAATGTGCAGAGCCATTGGCCTGCACTGTGTGTCTGCAAGCAGTCATCTTTCTTCTAGAAACTGTAATAAGTGTTTATATACAGAGGAATTTGAATAATGTGTGTTATGCTCCATTAGATTGAATTTTTTTAGCTGCTTGTATATTTAAAAAATATGGTAGTTAAAATTTTTTCATGAAATAACAGAATTCCAGAACTTGGGCACTTTGTTGTTTTCAGTAAGTGACATAATTATGTTTGTTAATTATGAGTTAATTATGAGTTTGTTAGTTATTGAGATAATTATGTTTGTTTGCACTCGATGTTTATTACAGCCTTAATAAGCATTCATTTGAGTGTAGCATTTTTTTAAGGAAGGATTCAGATAATCATGTTATGGAACAAATGTTTGGAGAGACAAGTGAAAAAATAAACATTCCCACACAATCAGGCGTTACCATGATTATAATAAATGTATCTCCAAAGAATATACAGCATTAATTAAATACCACAGCACCTAAATACTCTGAATTTAGAAGCAACTGGAAATACATCCTGAAGTCATCTGTGTTGGTACTAGAGCCCTATTTCATTTAGCTTAACTAGCTTTTAGTCCTCATCTAACTGATCTAGTGGTGTGTGTGTTTATAGATAATTACAGGTAGGATTTGAGTCAAGAAGGAACAGCCTGTCAGCTGGTTATGTTAATGTGAGCTCTCACTTTTGTTTCTCTGCTTAGTTTCTCCCTTTCAGACATTCCCCCTGCTGCTTCAAAGAGCATTCCACAAGAGGCATGTCTGCCTGGTGGGTTTATTTTTGCTCGAGAACTTTTGGACCTACTGATCTCTCAGGATTTTGGTGCTGTAGGAAGAACCTAGGTCTTGCGAGGCTGATTTCTTAATAGCTAATACACAGCTTTTGCCAAATTCTTTGTTGTGTACAATGTGGCTTCCAGTTATGTTTTTGAGATCTGGCTAGTAAATCAGACAACAGCCACGTTTTTGCTTACTTACTCCCAGCACTGAGCCTGCTCTATGTCTTCTCCCCATTCCAGTTGTCTCTCCAGTACTGATCATGCCTTGAGTTTGTTGGAGTCCTTCCAGCAAAATGTTGCAATCTCTTTTTCGGGTAGGCATCACTGCACTTTCTTGTGACCCTCCCTCTTTCTGTCTGTTTCTGCCATTTCTTACATCTCTTACATCTTACTTTTCAGTGCCCTCCCCTTGGCTCTCAGTGATTCACTTCCCTACACCCCTTTTCTTCTGGTTACTGGCAAGGCTTAACACTTCTGTAAGTGCAAGGACTGTCAGGAATGTGCATTGGAGACTCTGCAGCAGCAGTGGTCTGAAGTACTGTGGGCGGGTGTCCTAAATTTCATGTCTGAATGTTGCAGTGTCTTGCCTTCGTGAGATCTGTGTTGCTGTAGCTCTGCAACTTCTCTGCATGGACTCTGCAGAGCTGATGTGCTCTGCTCGTCCTCTGTGAAGGCTGGGGTCTCTGCTCATGATTTCTGTTCGTTGTGGGGTAAAGTAACTGAGACTGTTTCCTTTTCTGAATGAACAGAGTTTTGTAATGTTCTGAGTAGACCTGATTGGTGTGATTTAGAAGTCACTGTTCAGTATCTCCTCTAATACAGGAGTTCAGGAACATGAAGTGAGGTGAAGTTAGCAGCAGTTACATTACAGATCTTCCAAGGTGCTTTGACCAGCCTTGAGACCTTTTACCTTTGGGTCAGCTTCAGTATAGGGGATGTAGATTTTAAAACTTGTCAATTTTATAGATGTAAGTAGGTAGTTGAGTAGAATGTGAATGATAAACTGACAGACAAGGTAGGTCTCATTTTGACACAAGTTAAGACTGTGATTTTAACATAATTGCCAAGACTCTAGTTAAAAAAAGTTCGAGAAGTTAGGTAGGGTTTCTCCCTGAGGTAGTTCAGTTTAATTCATTGAGGCTTTCCTGCTACATCCATCAGCAGATAAATTTGCTGTTATTTGTATTACATTATTCTCTACAAGCTTATGGTATTGGGTAGTTAAGATTTTGGCATACTTTCTGATATCCAGGGATATTAAGGTCATTCCCAGTTCATGTCTGAGGATTAGTTCTGTATAGTCAAACTGTGTAACTTCGTGTCATAGTGTTGTGGATGATAAAACTTAAGATTAGCTTTAGTATCTGAAGATTTTCTGAACAGAAAGATAACCTGCCCAGGTACGTAAGTGTAGAATCTCTTAACATAGGAAGTCCTTAACCAGAAATTACAGGAAGTTCCTACACGTTTTTCTTTTTTTTATTTTTTTTATTTCCCTCCCCCCCTTTTTTTTCCCCCCTAATAATCTTCCCTAACAATCTACTGTTGGCCCCTGTCCATGACCATAGTAAATGCTGGGTCTAATCAAACTTCTTGGCATTATAGGTTGTAAGAGACCCGTTCTCTTACTACTCTAGTATTTGTTGCCAAGTGATTCTTAATTGACTCTAAGAAAGCTATTTAGTGTGGTTCATTTTCTAGAATACTGTTGTTGCACACTTGTTATTAAAACCTTCTCTGCAGATAATTTAAAATGTATTAGAAACTAGAGATAATAGGCCAAATCAGTACTTTTAAGCATTTCAAAGAAAAGAAAAGTGAATTAATCACTTTTTATAGTTACTTATTTAATTGTTCATGCTAATGCTGTTGTTGGCATGTAGAAATAATGGAGAAGATTTGCATAATTAAAATGTTTTATTTTAATTTGTTCTGCAGTTGGGCACTGGTTTTGTCTGTGTTTGTATATAATTGAAACAAGGTACCAAAGGATATATCATATGCTGCTCACTTCAGTGGGAACCATTTTCCTCTACACAGGATGACAATTGCTTTAGCCAGTATGCAAGCAGACACTTGTGCTGATCTCATCAACAAGTTTGTTTGGAAATTATCCTTAATTAAATCCCAGATGTCTGTATGGTCTTTGAAGTACTTGGTCATCATCTTTTAAAATGGATAATCAAGTCCAACTATCAAGGCCTTCCTATCCGTTGTGTAAAAAGTATAATTCGACAGGTAAGATTTGTTACTAATCTGGTTTATTTATTTAATTAGGTGTTTCCACCATTGTTATCCATTTGTATTAGAATTATGATATTTGAACTGAATTTATAGAAGATAATCTTACTGGTAATCTCAGTGGGGTTTAGATCTTTCTGGATAACTTATGTGTCTGCATGCCAGGGGTTTTTTGGGGGGTTAGGTTGTGGGTTTTTTGTCTAGGTTTCCACTGGTAAAGGAATTTCCTGAGCTGCTTTAGAAAACAAAAAGTTGAAGTGGTGAATCTGTTTTCATGGTTGTAAGGATATTCATATTAAATTGAAGTTTTGGTTGACACGTCATGCTGCTAAAATATATCATCAGAACTGTGGGAGGCAATACCTTGTGATGGTGAAGAACAACAATAAAAATTGTATCTCTGAAAAATAGATTATAAATGAAAAGAACCTGTTCATTGAAAAATTGCTATCTGTATTAAGTTTTTGTAGAGTCAGAGTGTTCACAAGGTGAAACACTTCAGAACGTTTCACTGGGGAGTGTTCTTTCAAAATACATTGTTTTACTGGGCTACAGAAATCAAGTTACTGATATGTGTTTGTAAGGAGAAATGGTGTTTCAGCAAGGAAAAAGCTTATATCACAGAATCGTTTGGGTGGGAGAAGGCCTCTGAGATCATTGATTCCAACCAATAACCCAGCAGTGCCAGGTCTACAACTAAACCATGTCCCACATGTACACATCTTTTGAATACCTCCAGGAGTGGTGATCCCACCACTTTGCTGGGCAGTCTGTTCGAGTGCTTGATAACCCTTTCATTGAAGACATTTTTCCTGCTATCAAATCTAAATCTCATCTGGTGCAAATCGTGACCACTTCTTCTGGTCCTATTGCTTGTTACCTGGGAGAAGAGACTGACGCCTCCTGGATGCAGTCTCCTTTCAGAGAGTTGTAGAGAGTGATAAGGCTCTCCTGAGCCTCATGTTTTTTACAGACTCCAATTCCTTCAGCTGCTCCTCATAAGCCTTGTGCTTCAGACCTTCACCAGCTCTGTTGCCCTTCTCTGGACAGCACTGTAGTGTCTTTTTCGTAGTGGGCGGCCTAGAACTGAGCACAGGAGCTGAGGTGTCACTGCCCTGGTCCTGCTGGCCACACTATTGCTCATACAAGCCAGGATGCCATTGGCCATCTTGGACACACTGCTGGCTCGTGTTCAACTGTGTGTCAACCAGCACCCCCTGGTCTTTTTCCACTGGGCAGCTTTCCAACTAGGCTTTCCCAAGCCAGTAGCACTGTATGGGGTTGTTATGACTAAAGTGCAGGAACCAGCATTTGACCTTGATGAACCTCACACAGTTGGCCTCGATCTATCAGTCCAGCCTGTCAAGATCCCTCTGCAGAGCCTTCCTAACCTCCAGCAGGTCAACACCACTCACTCAATTTGGTGTGATCTGCAGACTGACCGAGGGTACACTCGACCCCCTCGATCGTTGATAAAGGACCACCCCCAACATTGAGCCCTGGATAACACCACTGGTGACCGGCTGTCAGCTGGATGTAAATCCATCCACCGCCACTCCCTGGGCCCAACCATGAAGCCCGGGTTTTACCCAGGGAACAGTGCACCCATCCAAGCCAATGAGCCCAGTATCTTGGGTGAATCCGCTCTGGCGCTGGAGACGTGTGTGTGTGCGTAAGGAGTGTAGCAGGTCACTGACGATTTCCCCTTGGATTATGGGGACTTCATGCTGCTCCGTCTCCAAGCTCAGGGGGCTGGGTACCCCGAGAGCAACTGAGCTGACAAAGGCTGAGGTGAGGAAGGCATTAAGTACCTCAGCCTTTTCCTCAGCCATTGTTAGTGTTCCCCCCATATACCCCCGGCATCCAGTAAAGGATGGAGATTCTCCTTAGCCCTCCATTCTGAGCTTAAATTGCTTAAACCTTCTATAGGGTGGGTCAGGATCAGAGGGTAGTCCAACAAGGGTGACATCCTGGTATGTCTGCCCTACAGGCTACCAATTTCAGAAGTAGATTATAAGAACCTTTAGACATCTGGAATAACCTAGTTCTTATGGTGGACTTTCAGCCACCTTGATGTCTGCTGTGGTAGGGCACGTGCACTCAAGGCACTTTGTGGAGTGTGTAGAGGACAGCTTTGTGGCATGGGGTGAGCCATCGGCACAGAAACAAGCTGGAGATCCACCTTGCTGGACTAGTTATGAATAAAAGAACTAGTTGAAAATGTGAAGATTGAAGTCAGGCTTGCCTTTAAGGGGTCATGGCAGGCAAGTTGAGTGTGAGTCAGTGGTGAGCTCCTGTGATGGCCAAAGCTAACCTTATAGCAGGCCACATTAGCAAGAGTGTAGGCAGCAGAATAAGAGATATGTTTAAGCTCTTTAGGACTCTGTACAGTTTTGGGTTCCAAGTGCAGGGCACTGGCTTACTGAAGTAAATTTAGTGAATGTCAAGGAAAAGGAACATATGATGAATGAAAGGTGTTGGGAGAACTGATTTAGTTGGTTTTAAGAATAAAAGGCTGATAAAGGGAGAAGTTGGAAAAGAACTAGATAAAGCCTCTGGGCAGGCTGGTCTGATTTTGAGGTTAAATACAACTTGGAAGCTGTATGACTTAGATGGGAGAGAATTTGAATCACACGGTCTTCTGACCTGAATTGCTCTTTGAATGTAAGAAAAGGTATTCCAAGTAATCCGTTCACTTCTCACCTGAGAAAAGAGGAACTGCTTAATCTTGGAAGATTAAAAAGGTTTAATTCTTGTGAGACCAGAATTATCAGTTTGGACTAGTGAGAGTGGCGTTGTCTGGTAAGGCTTCCAGGTTGTTCATGTCAGTAAAGATAATATAGATCCTTATTCTTTCCTCTGCCTGGACAAAACTTCTGCTACACATGTTCTGAAAACTGATTTATGGAAGCTGAATGTGAAACAGTTCAGTTATTGCGCTGATGTTACTGTGCATCAAACAGCTTTGTATCAGAAAGTTCTGTAATCCCATGGTACAGTGGAAAATTATGGTTTTATGCTACAGTTTGGAAATACTTTTTTTACAGTTTTTGTGTGCTTTTGAGCATTGGGAGGAAACTAGCCTTGTTTTAAAATGCAGATGAGGGCTGAGTTTCTTAATAAGAAATTTAATTGCAGTTTGAAGCAGGTTTTATTCCAATTCTTCTGTAATTAGGTACTTCAAGGTCTAGATTACCTCCACAGCAAGTGCAAGATCATTCATACGGACATAAAGCCAGAGAACATCCTGATGTGCGTGGATGACGCCTATGTGCGCAGGATGGCTGCTGAAGCCACCGAGTGGCAGAAGGCTGGTGCTCCTCCCCCCTCTGGCTCAGCAGGTATGGCACTATATTTAAGTGCAGTTTAGTAAAGTTCCATCAGCATATTACTGCCAGCAGTTTTTTATTCAATGTAAATTATCATTTTAGATAATTACGTGTGAAAAATGTGTGTCTGGTTAATTCCTATTTCTGCTCTGGAAATGGTGAGAGAAATGCTTTCTTCCTGGTTTCGCATGTTCAAGTTTTCAGGGTTCCTCGATACAGAAAAAGATTTACTGGTATAAACTTAGCTCTCCTCCAACCCCACAGGCTTTAATGCCTGGGTTTTAATCTCACACTGGAAGTTCGCATCTCTAATACTGACAATAATTAATAATATTACATAATTATGTCTAGTTCCATTACAAGTTCATCAGCATCCTTCTTGAAATTGTCTGCCTTCTTGTCAGTTAAAGCTTATTCTCAAGCTGCAATGAAAAGCTTTGGATTCATGGTTTTTCACCCTTGAAAATGGAATTTATTGTGCCTAACTGAACTCGTGATACGCCCTTCTTCCTCCAGCTATAATATATTTTATGTTAAACTTGTCAGGAGTTTGGATAGGAACCGTACATGATGTTTACTAGGAGAAACCAAGGTAAAGAGGTTCACAGCAATCAGTAAAGACAAACAAGGAGGAAGTGTGGCTTTTCTAGTGATCTTGGGTACTATGGTTGCTATTAATTTGCCATTTGAGCCCATCAGCTATAGCAGTGGAGATATTATTACCTTTGTAATACTGTCAGAAAATATATCACAGATTAAAAATCTCTGGGGTATAATAAAAATAACTGCTATATTAGGAACATATACAGTAGTCAGAATGTATTTCATGGCATTATGTATTTTTAGATGCAAAATCTTATAAATTGTGAACATACTGTATTCAATTTTGCATGATATGTAGTGACATAGCTAAAGCTTGTATGTTATTTTTGTGAGAAGTAACTTGATTTTGTTCATGCAACCTTTATATTTTTTCCTGACATTAAAATGAGTATTATTTTAAGGAATATACTGATGGGGTTTTTATCACACTTTGTTCTCAGCAAATTGTAATTAAATACATGGCTTTCCACACAGGAGCTGAAGATGTTTTCTCTGTAGCATTTCAGGTATAGGTTCTGCATAATTTCCCCTTTTATGGGAGAGGTAGTGCTCAGTTTTAAGAATATTTGTAAAAACCTTGTCCATTCAGGGACATACAAGCAGGTTTTCCCCTGTGCTTAACTCAAGGTCTGAACCTGTAAAATAACTGTTTTATTTTGCTTTTGTTAGTTGCCATATGCCTGTGTGCCTGAAGAAGTTCTTGAGAGGTTCTTCTGCCTGATTTGCTTCCTCTTTACTTCTGTCTCCCATACTTAGTTACTTCTATTGGTTTTGAGTACTGGGGGGAGGGCTTATTCTTGTATTGCTGTTTTGAGAGTCAGTGTTGTAACCTCATCAGACCTACACAGTGATGGACTCTTTCTCAGAGGTTCTTAGGAAGAGCTTGTGCTGGAGGTGCTTTTTCTGTGATGTTTTGCTTTTTGCCTTAGGCCCTTCTTGTTTCCCTCAGCCCCAGCAGTCAGACTGCCTTGCTTGTTTCAGACTAAAGGAAACATGAATGTTTGGCTTTTCTGTTGAGTACAGAACAGTAGCTGTATTTTGGCAGATATTCCCTGAACTATTTAAATGTGTCTGTACCTGCTCAGTCAGCTGACCACATACATTTAATCTGTGTCAATTCTGCAGTCATTTGATCTTTACTGTCCACTCGTCATGGATTCAGACTTCCTTTGTGACTTGAAGTAACTCTCCGCCAACCACAACACAGTTGAACAGAAATTGGTGCTAGCTGCTTCCAGTTCTAGATGCTCTAGTGGGCACATCAAATGATTTCAGGCAGCATGTACTTGTAAATAGTAAAAAATCGAGCTAACAACAAAAAATAAATCACTGCCTTATCTTGCTGAGAATATTTTTACATGATTTTGAGTACTTTTTGCTTTCATTAGAGTTGGTTTTGTAAAAAAAATCTTTATTTATAATTTTATTTTTTTCTTTTTAGTGAGTACAGCTCCACAACAAAAGCCTGTAAGTATTGTTATATAATTCAAATTAACTATCTTATTTTCTGTGTTCCGTGGTTATTAATAGCTACTAGACTGTTAGTAGTATCTACCGTTTCTAAAAGCTCATGTTGAATAAAGCTTTTATCTTTCAAGGAACATTTTTCTTTTCATGTCTTTGGCCTTACCAGTTTTAAGCACAGTGTTTCTCTGATGGAAACTCTCACAGACATGCAGTTCTATAGCTGTGTCAAAGGAAGTTAAGTATTGCCATTTTCATCTCTTGAGGAATAATCCATTCATTCAAATTGTGACAAAAAATGGGTACATGCACTAAATATCATGCATTTCAGATAGCTTAAGGGCATCAAGACCTTAAAAGAGAGGGAATTCTATGACGTTTGAGAGACCTTTTTGCCATATACACATAGCAAATAACTAATGGTAGTATCAGCTGTTCAGAAATATTTATGGTCAAACTTGCTTTCTGTGTGTACAGAATGTCTGTAATTCCAGTGGGCATGCAACATGGATGGAAATTAACACAACTGTCAACTTGACTGTCTTGTTTTGACTGTACCATGGCTGCTTTTGAAGAGAATTTACAGATCAACCTTTGAGAAAATACTGTTTCTCTTTGTTCCTTGTACTCTAATTTTTTAACTGAGGATCTCTTAGTGTGATATCTAAACAATGAACGGAAACTGGATAGATCTCATTTATCAAATACTAAAAATAGAAATCACAATAAAGTTAAAATGTAAGAAAGTGTTTCAGTTCTAGCTCAGATGGGTTAATTTTCATTTCCTCGTTGTTGTACCTGAGTTTCTCAACCCTTATATAAAATGTGAAACTTTATAATGGCCATCTGTTGTTTGTGGTTCATATGTTTGGGGCCAGAAGGGAATAATAAAAAATGCTTTCCTTTCCCAGGGAAATAACTGAACAGCACAGGATTTGTTTAAAATTCTTCACTATTTTCAGTCTCTTTAGCTTTTGTGTCTTTTTTTCTCAGCATACTTTTGCTGGTCATTACCTGCATTGTACAGACAGAGAAGTGATTAAATTTATATGCAAATACCTAATGCAATGCCAGGTTATCTTCCACATACACCGTATCATGTTAATCTATATTGACATTTAAGAGGACTGTTCTTGTTTGAGGTTATAGGATCATAGGAATTTTACTATGGCATTTTAGAGGTATTTTGCTCTTGTAGCTGATAAAAAACTGTGGAAAAACATGATTAACTGTGTAAAATTTTGGTGGCTTTTTGCCTCATATCGTCATCTATCATTCCTGATTTCAAGTAAAGTTGAAAAAGTAATATAATTACTATATTAATTGCCATCTAGTATTTTCCAGAAAAGGTAATAATTCAAAGTGTGTTTGATTTGAAATGCTGTGAGAATAATTGATTAGGGGTTTTCCCCCCCCCTCCCTTTTTTTTTTCAAATGAATATTTAAGGTTGGAAAAATATCCAAAAACAAAAAGAAAAAACTGAAGAAAAAACAGAAGAGACAAGCTGAGCTACTAGAAAAACGCCTGCAGGAAATAGAAGAACTAGAGCGGGAAGCCGAAAGGAAAAAAATAGAAGAAAATGTTACCTCAGCCGTACCATCAAATGAACAAGAAGATGAGTATCACCCAGAGGTGAAACTAAAAACAGCTGAAATAGAAGAGGTGGTAGATGAAGAACCTGGAAATGATGATGGTTAGTATATACCTGCTTTTATTGACCCTGAGTTTTAGTGCTTCAGAGGGGAAAGGAATTGTTCAGTGTTGCATCTGCTGTAAGAACAAAATCTCCAAACTGTCCTAGATTATTAAGCTTCATTTTCTCCTGTAAGTGAAATTGTAACTACAAAGCCTAAAAAGGTAAAGAGGAATCAAAACAATTACAGAAGTGCAGAAAACCATCAGTAGCAGTCTATAGCTATCAGATACCACAAAAGACATGTAGAAAATTCGGCAGAACAGTCAGTTGTCATACCACATTGAGTGCAATAACTGTGTGTCCTGGGGAGGTAGAAGAAAAATAAGATGCATTTGTGTTCTGTAACATTAATGTAGTAGTTGGAGTCATCATAGCTCTCCCCTTTTCTTCCTGCTTCCTTTGTGGTAATGGTCTGTCAAGTAACAATGGTTGCAACTTCTTCACTAAAATTTTTGAGATGTCTTATTGAACTTCATCTTTAGTTGTGGTGACCTGGACCGTAATTGTTGTGGTCCAACTCCATTCTGACTTCCCTGATTTTCTTGTCAGCTCTTCAGTCCTGACGAAGATGTAACTACTGAAACTGTAGTTCAGTTTGGTCTGGTTTTCTTCTGCTCTTGCTGAGAATATTCCTGCTTCTGTGGTAACTCCCTGTTTGACACAGATTGAATTGTAGATTTATAAAACTTGCTTTCAAGGTCTCATATGTCTTCCCTTCATAACATTAATCTCTTGCAAATTATTCCCTCCTGAACCACTTCCCGCTATTTATTTTTCCAACAGTCTTAGAGTGCTTTCTTTTGCCTTTAATTTAGATTTTAAGGTTTTGTGTGTTTTGGTGATATTTAGTGTTTCCTCATGTGATATCAGAAGTCAGATAGTTACTGGAGAGTTAAAAATGGTGAGTACCTGATTTAAATCTGGTTTATTGATGTATGACCTAAGGTGTTGCTCATTGAAATTTTTCAGGTGAAGCAGAAGATCAGGATGAAAAAGAAGACACAGAGAAAGAAAACACTGAAAAAGATGACGACGTTGAGCAGGATCTTGTCAACACTGACTCTACAGACCCTAAGTGGATAGAATCCCCCAAAACAAATGGCCATATTGTGAACGGCCCATTCCTATTGGAACAACAGATCGAAGATGAGGATGAGGAAGAGGAAGAATGTCCAAATCCAGAGGAGTATAATCTTGATGAGCCAAATGCAAAAAGTGATTACTCTTACAGCAGCTCCTATGAACAGTTCAATGGTGAATTGCCAAATGGACGTCATAAAATACCAGAAACACAGTTCTCTGAATTTTCAGCTTCAGTGTTCTCTGGGGCTCTGGAGTCTGTAGCTTGTGGTTCTGCTGTTTCTGAAGGATCAACTGTAACAGAAAGAGAGGAGAGCAGCCCATCTCACGACAGGAGCAGAACAGTTTCTGCTTCAAGCAGTGGCGATTTGCCAAAAAGTAAGTGTTTAGTGACTTCTGTCTAATAGCCTGAGTGTGTTATATTAAATAAAAGGGACAGATTAGTGGAATACAAACACAGTTGTTAGGTTAAGAAAGAATTGTTTAAGTAAGCAGGATGATTTTTCTTGCAGAACTGTGATTTATGGTTTTTCTCTGCTCAAGAACTTGTTTTTAAAAATAGATAAATTATTGTAGATGAAATATTTGCATTGGCAAGTCAGTCTACACAGGAAAAGGGAATACACAGCTGCAAGTAAGCATCATTCCCATAGGAAGAAGGTGATCATAAGCTCATGTTAACCTGACTTCCTTTTATAACAAGTCAGTAATATACCATCTGTTAAGCCCAGTAACCTTTATATTTGGCTTAAAACATAGTTTTCAAGGAGATACTTGCTCTTGATTTGGACAAATTAATTGATAAGCATTCCAGTGTGGTTGAAGTGTATTCCACTGCTTGGTACTCTGAATTGTTTCAGAAGAGTTGTAGAAAGTTTGGATTTGTCTGGCTGCAGCTTCTGTCTGCTACTTCTTTTGTTGGTCGTATTGAAAGACCTCTGTGATAAGATTTGTTTTCATTCACTAATAGTTCTTTCTGTGTCACATAGTTCCTCTCTTAAGCTTTTATTAAAACTCAGCAGGTCATCTTGCCAACCATCAACTCATTATGGGTTTTCGGTATTCAGCCTGCATTTGGACATTTAAATTCTGGCCATCAGAACTGCTCTGATCCAAAACTTTTACTTGTAAATCCTGTTTATTTGAAGACCTGGAAGGTGAAATCACAGTGTCATTCTCAAGAGCTGGATTTTTGCTATTGAATCAAATAGCTTCAGAGTATTACACACAGGTCTTATTTATATTGCCAGTGGCTAAATGATAAATATATGGGTTCCAACTTTAGTAAAGAAAATACTGAGAGACTAAATCTGTAAGCGAATAGAAGAAAATGAGATAGCTTAGAGAGAAGATCACCAAGCCTGCCATCAGCATTGTCGCAGATGAAGTTACTAAATTTAAATAGAACTCTTGAAAAATACAGTCAAGTGTGCTTCTTGGTTTAAGACTTTAGAAGAGCAATTTATTACAGAGTCTGACAGGTAAGGTAAGAAATGTGATTTAAAATACAGCTGAGCAGAGCTTTATTTCTGGAAGATGCCAGAATCCAGGAAAATAAGGCTTCCAGCCCAACTCCTTACACTCTGAAGTCCCTGAAACAATATAGAGGAGGTTCCTAGATGCCTGTAGTTTATTTGTTTTGCTTTCTGCATATAGGCAGACTCTACCACTGTTTTTCTGGGGTGATGTGTAAAATCCTCATGCCTCCAAAGTAAAGCCTGTTTTGTCATCCTGGGAGTAGCTGTTCTCCACAACTGGAGAAACAAGCCTGCTTTATTCCTCCTTGATGTTATCTCATCAGTTCACACACCTTTCATGCAAACAAAGAAGAAAGACAGCAAATTCAGTGATGGCTCACTTCTGCAGAAAGAAGAAAAACTGAATGTTGGGAGTATTAAGGGCATCAGTAATAATGTTGGGTTAGACTAATAAAACCGATGAAGGTATTTAGAAGTGTGCAAGAGTTGCAAGCTATTCAATACTTCTGAATAGTGATACTTTTTCACTATAGTGTCCTTCTCTTGTATTGAAGTAGACTTCATTAGTTCCTCTTTGTTCAGGCATTGCTATACATTGTTAAGTGCCATGGTCTTATTTTTTCGGGGTATGTGCCTCATTCAGTGCACAGACCAATTTGTGTTCAGTGGGTGAGCTGATTTTATCTTTTTCATGTTTTCATTGTGGGACCAAATGCCCTGAAGATAGATCTGTAATTTCCTCATGACTCTCCTCCTTCCAGTGTTTGTTTACTAAGTACCCTGTCATGCTGAGACTGTGAGAATTAAGGTGATAATTCTTAAGATTTTACGGAACTAGGACACGGAAGTGCTCACTAATTTTGTGCTCAGGTTAAGCTTTTTTGTGAATACTTAGTAAAAGGGAGCTCCTTCTGATTTCACTTTCAGTTGTGAATGACCTGCATTTGTCAAATTCAGAATCCAAGAATTCATCCCTCAGAAGATACATGACATAAGTTCCTGAGAAAAACACAAAAGTATAGGCACTTTCCTATTACCTGCCCAGGTCCCTTTGTTCGAAGAAAGTTGAAGAAAGCTGTTTTCTTATGTCATAATCAGATGTTTTACTCATGAGGCTCTTTTATCCCCTTCATTCCGCTTTATTTACTGCAGTTCTTCAACAAGAGCTGTTGGAAGGGGTTTTTTTCTTTTTTTGTAAGGACTACTGAACTGAGAAAGGTCCTGTTGAGGAATGCATCTGATTATGTTTAAAATAATTAGACTGCACTATGCAGCATACTTGTTAGGGAAGACTTTAATATCAAACTTCTGTCTTCCATGTCCAAGTCTTCTACTTTCTTTACAGTGCAGTTTAGGAACTAGCAGGTGGCACGTCAAACCAAAAAACAGCACCTCCACTGTACTATGTGGAGGTTTTCAGTGTCCCAGGAGCCTCTGAGGGTTGCAAGATGAATTAGATTGAAGTTGTGCCTTTTCAGTCTGTATCATACTCAATGCAAATAGGACTTTCAGAGAACTTTGATTCACTGCTGAATTATTTGTGAAAGGAGTGACAGTCCCTTAGGCTCTCAGATTAGGAAGCTTTTGGTGGATCTTTTCTGCTTGGGGCAGATTAAAGAAAAAAAAAAAAAAGAAAAAAAATCCAGCTGAATTTTATTTACCACAGCCAGGTATGGAAATGCAGAATTTATTTTCTCAACCAAACTGTTCCAAAAAGGTATCATGCATGTGGAGTTCTTGGGAGTCTGAGTTGTAACATTTTCTGTCTGAATCTGTTTTGGGAAACATATGCACTGGTTTGGCTTAAAAGCTACTCTGGATATTCTAATAACAGTCATTTGTCAGTTAAAGAATGTAAAAAATGTGTGCTTGAAATTTACAAGAATATTTAGAAGTCAAGGTAAGAAATTGTATTTATATTGCTTTAATTTCTTGTAACATTTAGCAAAGTATTTTGATGTCTCAGTGTTTGACAACACTGAATGAAGTATCAAGGGAAAACTGCTTAGAGATAATGAATAGTATGCTCAAAATATTAATTATTTTGCATTTTGCTTGTGTTAGCAAAAACTCGTGCTGCTGACTTACTGGTGAATCCGCTGGACCCAAGGAATGCAGACAAAATTAGAGTTAAAATTGCTGACCTGGGGAATGCCTGCTGGGTGGTAAGTGTAACTACATCATTTCAGCTGCTCACTGTTTAGAACAGGTCTTTTTATTGTCCTTTTTTTCCATTAATGTGGTTCTTTCTGTTTTAGCACAAACACTTCACAGAAGACATCCAGACAAGACAATATAGATCCATAGAGGTTTTAATAGGAGCAGGTTACAGTACACCTGCTGATATCTGGAGTACAGCATGTATGGTAAGAACAATACAGTGTGTATTTTACAAGAGTAAACCTCCTAATAACAGTGGTTTATTTAGTGAGAAAACCTGATGGGGATAGTTTTGACATTTTGACACAAATACATTATAAATTACGTTTTATCAGATGGCTGCTGCTGCTTTCTTCCTTTTGTTTCAGTTTCTCAAGCCTTCTTAATCAAAAGGAAGTATTTTGGAGAACATTTCTAATTTTCATGTGATGTATTTTGAATTCGTAGTGAAAACCATGCAAGTTTAGAGGGAAATATGTGTGTATTTTAAATGACAAACTACAACTGAAATAGTGCAACTGCATGTTTCCTTCCAGTCTTAGAATCTGTGCTACTGCTTGCTGTGTTTACATTCCTTTTTCATGTGCAAAGGAGTGGAACAGTGAAATACTTCAAATTCTTGCCAAATGCAGGGAAAACATGGATGGGATTAGGCTTGCAAATCATGTCTTTAGGTTCTAAACTTTGAAGAGGAGTTTAGTGTATTGGTGTAATATATGTGGTAACATTCTGTAGAATTAGTTTTAACACAGAGAAACCAAAATTACAGAATTTTAAAAATCTTCAGAGAGCAGAAAAAGTGAAAATGTAATCATTCAACTTTCTGAAACAGTTATGTTTGTAGTATCTCTTGGAGAGCAAATAAGCTACATGCATCTTCTTATTAAAGCTAGTGTATTGTTTCCAAAAAAAAAATACATTAAAAATACCTTTGTCTATTTTAAAAGCGAAAACTTAATCAAATCTTTATGTTTTACAAATACATGTCTGAAAAGAGTAAGTATGTGAGGAGGAGGAGGAGAAGACTCAAATACTAGACACAGTTTGCAGGCGTGGGTGATGAGAAGAATTGCACAGCTCAGCAGGAGAGGAGGAGGAGGAGGATTGAAAGGAACAAAAAATCCTACAGATTTTATAAGCTCAGCAGACCATGTGTTGGAACTAACTAACCCATAAGTGAGATTAAACTATGTTTTCTCTGGAGTTGACTGCTAACTTTTGCTTTAATGCACAGAAAAATATCCCTTTCTAAATTTACTCTTCTGTTTGGGAACAAAATGTAGACTTTTTCTGTTACACTGGAAAGAAAGCATAGAAAATATTGCACAATGTTGTTCCCTTAATACTTTTAATGATTCTTCTCTTAACCAACTACAGAATTGTTACAGAGATTTTCTGTTCCTATCACCTGATACTTTGTAAACCTCAGTTGAACTTAATAACCTTTTATGGTATTGAATACCCTATTCATCTTTCTTCAGGGTCATACCTACCCTTGCTAATTTTATATACAGTCCTTTAGCTAAAGCCACAAAGAAAGGTGATATCTACCTAGGACTGGGTCTGAAGATAGTGGGGTACTTAATAGTAATATCATACCTGGGGAATATAATATTCTTAAAATAGGTGGAGTTGTCCACCCTCTTACACTTTTTCTCTCATGTTATATAAACATTACTGCTTTCTTCAAACTCGGGGGAAAAAAACCCTAAAGCATCATTGTCACTGGAGGTATCTTAGCTCAGATTCACGATTATGTATGAAATATTTTAATCAGGAAATTATATTTCTGCTTTTTTGTTATGCAAGTTTAAAGATGGTAAAGCATTTGAGACAGAAGCACTGTAATTCTGTCTTCTGCCATAGACTTTGGGGGCTTTTTCCCTTAGAAAATGCAGTAGAAGTGCTATAACCTTACAGCACTGTCAGAGTTGTTGAATTCAGTTGTTGTCATTGTATAGTTGTGTAAAAAATAGAGAGCAGACTCTCAAGCTCACCCAAAAAATTCATCATTTGAAACCTCCCAGAATCTGCTTTCATTCCTCTGTGGCTGAGAAAATGGGTCAGAGCACTGTGAACACTGATCCTGTGTCAGAAGAAAACAGCTCTGAGGTAGGGATTGCCTGGAAGACCTTACAGCTCTTTCTGTAACAAGAGATTAACAGGCAGGGAAACATTCCTGATACAAAACTGTATACTCCCAAATAGCTTACTTAGGCTTTCTTTGGAAATTATTGTTTGAATCTCCCCAATCCCTACAGTCAAGAACTGTAAAGTACCGAAGTGTTTTAATGCCTATACAGTCCCACTTGCTTTCTAAAGTTTGATTTCTTTGTTGTACCTAGTTGTGCTTCAGAAAATGCCCTTCTAGGTTACCTTGCTCTCGTTTCATACTTAATTCCCTTTGTTCCATAATTTTTACTGTTACATGTGTTTTTCGAAGGATTGTCAACTGGAGCAGGAGGTGTTCATTTTCAGCCAAAATACAGCTCAGATACCCCATTAGCCATGTTGTGCAGGACTCTCAGAGGAGAGCAAAGAGCTGACTTTGTCATGTTTCTTTGCTTGTACAAGTCCAAAGTCATTAAGGATGTTTTTGGAAGCAATACTGTTGAGTGGTCCAGAAATACTTCATTACTTTTTTCTTGGCAAGCTTCTATTCATCTATCCTTTACCCAGTGTGACAGTGTGAAGCACACATGAGTACTGCTTAGCTTGCAAAACAGGGGAGTTTATCCATGTGTTTTATATCCAGATATATATATATATCAGATATTTTAGCTCATGTCTGCATTACAAAAAAATTATATTAAAAAAATTTGTGATTAAAAAAAGGTCTTTCTTCAGCTGAATTTAGTGTCCATAGATTTCCATGTCAAACACATCCATCTTTTTATATGTCCTGGATTTTACAAAGGATAACTTGGAATTCTTGGTACCAGGATTTATCTGGGATCTTAACTTCTGTTTCGTAGATCTCCTTTTGAGCCTAAGGTTTTCACTGCTTTTGCTTGCTAATGAAACAGTCCTCATTGAGAATAGCAACGAATGAAGAGTAGCAAAGCTACTGGTTCTTGGTTTGGCTTGTATTTATGGCTTAAAGTGTGTTAAGTCAAGCACAAAGGTTGTGTTTTAGCACAACAGCAACAGCCTTTTTTTCCATCATACCATTTACCCATCAGTCTCACATGATCTTTAGTAATGAGGATGGAGATTATTGTTTTAAACAAAAGCCTCTGATAAATGGGCCTTTGGCATGCAAAGCACCTGTGTTTCCTGTGTGCAGAGCAACTTCCAGAATACCTCCTTGTGAATCTTGCTTTTGGGACATGATATGTTGTGTCTGTGTGGGGAGTGTTCCTTACCTGGGCTCTGCTAGTATGGGTTGGCTTCATCTAACCATGAGCTCCGTGGTTTTGATGCTGCTTCCAGGAAAGAATAGTCCTGTTTTATCTGTATTGTCTTTAGTTTGTGAGCAGCCAGAGTTTCTGATCAGGATTACTTGTGCCGGAAGCAAACAAAATTGTGGACATGTAAAGACTCTACCCAAATAGCAGAAGAGGGCAGAATAGCTCAGTGCTGTTTCTTTGATTCTCTGTCAGTGAATAAGTAGCACTGTGAGGCAGCAGCCCCTGAGCTGAATCCTCTAATTTTAGATGGTTTGACGTGGCCCAGTTCTTGTGCCCCAAACCTCTTTGGCTCAGATTTAAAGGATGAACGTGAATATCCTCAGGCCAGTACCAGTCCTCTGCTCAGGTGATCTGAGTCTCAGAGTCTAAGAAAAATTTAATTAAAAAAGGAAGGGAAAAGAAGAGGATGATGCGTATCTTTGGAAGTTAATAATCAGTGCTTGCACAAAGTGAAGCTAATGAGAGAGCTTAGATGTCTCTGGGCTTTTCCAGACCGTGATGGAGTTGTTTGCTTGTTCTGTGCTGGACAAAGGAGGCAAAAAAGGTGTGACTTACATACTTTCCTAGACTTTAGTGACCTTGGTCTGAATGGTTGTTTCTGTAATTTGCTGGATGTTTATAAATTTTGCTAGGAAAATCATACAACGCCCTTTTATTTTTCTTCTAACAATATGACCTATTTAATGGGATACCCATCTGCTCTCATGAAAAACTAGACGTTGGGAATCTCTCTCCACAATTATTAAATTCTAGAAAATGTTTCCTTGCTGTACTAAGCCCTAATTTAATTCCGCCAATAGAGAGGTCCATTTCTCAGTGTCACCCCAAAAAAGGAATAAATTTGGAGTCAGCAGTACCTTTGACAGGACTGAAACCACTTTTGATGATGTAATTTTATCAGACTGAATTTCCTCACTTCCAGTATTGAGAAGGTTGCTTTCTGTAGACTGAAAAACTGAACAGACACTGCATGATTTAGCATTTCCTAAATCCCAGAAAACATGGAACACAGTACTCCCCTGCTGCTGCCAAGAAATCCTGGCAAGATGAGGGAGTTAGTACTGGCAGACGACATCCCTTTATATTGCTCTTGGAAATGACTGCAAGCACCATGATTCCACTGCTTTTTCTTGTTTATGGTCTTTGGATTGGAGACAGGAAAAGCACCTGAACTGATGAGTCTCATCACTGTTGTTCATTATGTGCACTCTTGTTTAGCTGCAGGGAAGAGATGACTTTATCACAAGCTGGGACATGAACAAGACTGGTTTTAACACTTTCTGAAGTGCCTTTTGTGGAGAGTTGTGATTCCTGCAATGTCTTGGTTTTAATATAAGAATTAGTGAATAGATCATAGCTGTAGATCAGCAGGAAGTCAGAGAAGATGAAAATTGTACTTGGTGTTTTATCTTCCCAAAAAGAATACAGATGATGAAAGAAAACACTGCTGAGTGTGAGGGCAAGGGGACAGGCAAAGAGTTTTCAAAAGGAGGGAGATGCTACTACAAGCCAGCAAGCTTATAGTGGTGGGTTTTAGTATGAGCATTTCTGTTCGTGTGAGAGAACTCCGAGGAACAGAATGGAGAATGAGCAGGACATGGTAACGTGTGATGTTAAAATTAAACCTACATGTAAGTGCTTGTAGGTAAACTGGAGGCTTGTGCCCCTGATTTACTTCTTAGTGTGATGTCCTCTGATGTGGGGTGAAGTTAAGCTGTCCTTAACTACTCTTACAGTGTTGTCAGCAGGGAAAAATGATCATGTCTCTATGGGATCATGAGTATCATCATGCTAGTATGTGTGAGTGGCACATACCAAAGGTGTGATAACAAACCTCAGTCTGCACAGAAGCAGTAGTTTGAGGAAGAATGGAAAATCAAAAACCTGCTTTTGAGAGGAGCAAAACCTGAAGTCTTCATGCACATATTTTTCAGTAGGCAGATTCAGTACAGAACGCTGTTATTAATCACTATACCCTTTTTGAAGGTGGTGGGTGGACAGCCTGAAACATTTAACAGAAAATGATTTTCCAGAGAAGCTGACTTTCCAAAGCAGCAACTTGGCATGTGCGTAATTCTGAGATAGAAGTACAGCGAATAAAAGAATCCTGTTTCCAAGCATCCTGTGCAGATCTGTATTGTGTTTATCTGACCTTTCTTACCAGCACTAACCATACAGAATGCCTTTCATATTCTTTCCATTGCCTGGCTCTTCAGAGGGAGATGTCCACGAGGAAACAGACTGTCAGCAGGTGTGCGTATCTCAGAAAGCTTTTTGCTCTTCTTTCCATGCTCCCACTTATCTGTGGCACAGCATTCTTAACGCTAAGCCTGTTTTTAAAGGAGTTGGAGGCATCTCGTTCATGTCTCTTCATTTCAGCTGGAGCAGAGGAACTCTGGCCAAGAGCTGGATCTCATCTGTCAAAATAATAATTTTGGCCTATAGCTTGTTGTGCTTTTTCAGTTGGGACTTCAGTTCAGGGAGGCTGATGCAGTCCAAGCGAATTGTTCTTCTAGTCCTCACCCAGACAGCTTTCCCTGGGCATGCATCCATTTTTCAGTCACCAGATTGAGTACACAACTGTCACACAGAGAAAATGTAGCTATTTCCAATTGTGTGATTAGACAGGGATCCATAATATACAACCATGATGCCTCGAGTTTGATGCTGTGATAGGATCATATACAATTGTGTGGCAGGAAAGAAACAGAGCCTCTCCAGAGCCTATAAAACAGCAATGTGACCATTTATATGAAAGGTTCTCCATCTGAAGATGGAGAAAAGTAGTCTGAAGTGGTTTTCTGTGATAACCTTAGGAAAGTGGTAAGTAGGAATTGCCAGTACAGTCAGTAAGGATGGATGATTGCCTTGGGCTTCTGTGCCATATGTTGAATGTGCTGTATCTCTGTTTTTATCTCCATATTATAGTACATGAAATGCTGGCTTCTGTTGAGGTAAATGTCAACATTAAGTAAGAAACATAATGGTATTTAGAAGTTGAAGTTTCTATCAAGCAACTAGATTTTGTAAATGCATTCAAAGGGAAAGTAAGTAAATATGGTTAATCTGTATGTGTAGCATCCTGGAAAATACAGCCATGTGTAGGTTCAAAGAGATTTCCAGTAGTCTACCTCCTTCCTGAACTAGGACTTGCATCGAAGTCCGATGAGGTCATTAGGAGCCTCATCCAGTTGAGGGGTACATACCTGTCAGGACAGCATTTCCCCAGCCTTTCTGAGCAGCCTGTGCCAGTATTCACCCAGTCTTGCCAAAGAATTTTTTTTCCTTATGTTTGATTGGTATTTCTCATCTCTCTGCTCATGTCTGCTCTGTGTTGCCCTTTCATTGGGAGAGTGTATCTTGGTCTTCTCTGTTACTGCTTTCAAGCAGTGGAATGCAGCAACTGAATCCCTTCTTCTCCTCCCCTTCTCCTACCTGAGCAACTGCACCAGCCGCCCCTTGTGCATCCTCTGCTCAGCCCCCTAAGCACCTAAGGCTGGGACCTTCTTGGCCATTCACCAGGGTCTCCCTCCTGCTGGTGGCCCCAGACTGGTGACAGGTCTGCAGTGCAGAGGTGAGTGCTGAGGAGAAGGGCAGTCCCTTCCCCCCGGGCTGGTGACAGGACTCTGACGGCACTGTGCTCGCCGTGCTGCCCTCGGGGTCTTGGCCTCCTGGTGCCATCACAGTGTCAGCCACTTCCCTTGTGGGGACTGGCGTGGTTGGATGTACCTACAGCTGGGTGTAAAGTGCGGGTAAGTACTGAGGATGCCCAGGAAGTCCAGAGCAGTGATGTGTGGCCAGACTATGGTTCTGAGTAACCCACAGCAGAGCTGCTCTTCCAGCGGCACTGACTCGCTGACGGGACGGGCTTTGCAGCTCACCGTGCCTTTGGATGTCGGTTTACAGAGCAGAAGAACCCTGACTGGTACAGTCCAGAGGTGTCGTTGTCCTTACAGCTATTTGTGTTTATTAATGCGTTTTTAATGCTGATTCTTTATAATAAAAACCCAAGTGTGGGTTTTATTCTTTTGTTAAATGAGGCCCCATTAATTGCATTTGTCTTGCACTGTGTAGCCAGTCCATCCTAAAAATAAATAGGAGCATATTATCAGGTTGCCACAGATGAACCTGCAAGACATTGTCCTCCATGGATGCTAAGTATTACTGCAAATGCTCAGCACCTGTCTCCAGGCAGTCCCTGTGTGCATCTGAGCTACAAGTTTTTTCATTCTCAGTGCAGAGTTCCTTTAGGGAGAGTCAGGAAATAATATGTGAGATGCTGCAGCTCCAGCACATCCTGGGACAGTCAGACCTGTACAAAAAAAGAAGAACCAAGAAGCAGCAGGATTTTGTAAAGCTTTAGTTTCTCTTCAGTGGGAGAGTGGTATAAATATTCCAAGTCTGTAAGAGCTTGTGGCTCTTGTGATACACAATACCATCTAAAATTCAGAGCATCATGGTGATACACTTATTACTTCTGCTTCTCTATGAACACTTTCTGCAGTTCTTCAATCTAATCTTTTTAGTCCCATGCAGACATATCAAGCTATTAATGCTTCGTTTTTTTGGGACAGAAGCTGTATTCTTGTGCAGTCTACCTTTGTGGCTGAATTCAGCTATGTTTTCGTTGTTCTCTGGGAATCTTACAACAGTGAGTTTCTTAATGTCTTCAGGAATCAGCCCCATCAGCATGTGTTCTCCTAGGAAAGCTGGTCCATGAGATACAGAGGGAACACTTGGATCTTCTCAGTCTCACATTCAAGAATGTAACATTGTTCTCTGTTTAGAGTCTCTCCTAGTGATCTCTTCTGGCTGCTCTTAAAATTTCAGTTTGGAAACCTGGTATTCTATGAAGTCCCTCAGATTTTTTTCCAGCTTTAAAATGAGAACTGTCAGTGTTGAGCTAAGAGTGGAATAAAAAGTGAATGACTGTTTACTAAGTGATAGTAACTTTAGAAGGTAAAGGCCCGTACATATGATCAACAAATGTCAGCAAGCGGTGTTCTCGTTTTCTTGGCTGCTATGTGTGATGGCAGTGAATTATGTTGGCTGTGGCTCACTTGGATGACACTGCAGTTCACAGCTTGCAGAAGCCAAGTACCCATAAATAGGCTAAATTTACAGGTGATTTAACAACTCCAGGTTTATAAATTGGAACAGAAAAGTGCCTGTTTTCAGGAGACAAATATTTTATAGTAAATGTTCTAACAGAATGAAATCCCATCCTAGAACCGTGCCAGGAAGTTCTGACTGATTTTTGGAATGCTTCTCTTGATCAGGTGTTTTCCCAGGTCTTGGACATGGAAAATATTTTGGTGTTTAAACCACCTGGAAGGAATTAGATTCCTGTGGCTGCTTGGGCAGTCGGTGAACCAGGGCTGAAAGAGTAGTTTAGCACACTGCACTGGAGGAATCCATGTTTGTACACAAACAGGGGCTCTCACAGTTACTTACTTCAGTGCTCCGTGGCTTTTCATATTCATTACACCCACAAAAAGAAATTCAGTGTTGCCCTAATCTAGCACAGGGTTATCATCACCTTGAAGCATTACCATGGCCTGAAAGGTTCTCGTGGTGTCTGCTCAGAATTCCCCATCAGGGTCGGTCTCACTGTTTACCCCATTTCCTTTGATGACTTCTGACTCAACAAAAATACTTCTTTAAAAACTGTTACAGAATTCGAATCTTCGTCTGTTTGCTAATTTCAAGTGGTTAATTGTAGCTATAAATGGATTTTATTTGTGATTCAGAGTTTTTTAGTTCAGTCTCCAGCATGTGGTCTGACCCATCAATAACCTTCAGATACATCTGTAGCTCTTACATATTTAGAAATACATCTGAGCCTCAGTAGCTCTCACAGCCTTAACATGATCACCAGATCACAGCACATCAGTGTGTAAAGTGGTGTTTAACTCGGCTCACAGCGGTGCCATGTCCCACCCAGACCATCCAGGCTGTCTGGAATGGCTTCCCCAACATCCCAGTGCTGCTCAGGGCTTCCCCCGCTGGCTCCCAGCCCTTCCAGGGTGCTCCCCGGGACCGCCAGCGCCACAGTCCCACACCCTGTGTCCATCTCCTTCCCTCTTCCCTTGGATTAGGCAGGAATGCCTGGGCTTTGGCTGTGCTCCCTGTTCCAGCCCTCCAGAACCCGGGTTCCTGCAATCCTTGCACTGCAGGAATGATGGACCCAGGTAAGTGGCCTCTCCTCAGTCTCAGATCCAGTCGTAGGCCTTGAGCTTTGAATGTTAATTCTCTCCTAGTTCTGAGACAGTTGTGATGTTTTGCTGACATCTTATGATCAAAACCATTATTTCTGAGATACCCATAAATGTGTCTGTTATGTTATAGGCGTTTGAGCTAGCGACTGGAGATTATTTGTTTGAACCACACTCTGGTGAAGACTATTCCAGGGATGAAGGTATGAATCTCTAGAGATAGTTAATACATATTTTCATACTTCTGAAATTTCCAGTGAGCTTACAGTTGTGTTAAGTTTTGTATTTGAGTAGAACTGTTCATACACATGGTTTTCAGAATATGTGATTTTTTTTCTTTTTAGTTTTAAGTTTCACCACTAGCAATGGGTGGGCAAAAACTCCCTTCTGCAGATATTCATCTACTTAACAACTGCCTGAAGGAATTAAACTGCCCTTCTTGTAAGACTGCATATGTGTGGAAACCTGATTGAAAATAACAACATTTTAGTTTAGAAAAGAAACGACAAATTTGAACTCTGTAGTATTTTCTCTTTATAAGAATGACACTGGAATAATATTTACATTGTGTATTTTTATTTGAATTAGGCAATTACTAATTATTTTTTTTAAATCAGAGTTAACTCCTGCTTCCATCTGTATACCTGTCCATTTTCATGCTTGTTTGCTTGTAAATGCTCTTTGCAGTGGTAATGTGGGCATCATTCATTGTTCCTAAATGCTACTAATGATGCCAGAGCTCTGCTGATCCTGGAAACCTCTGCATGGATTTGCTGCAAACATTGTTGATTTGAAACTATTTCTGATTTTTTACTAATTCCAGTTTCTTTCCTCTTCTTTTTTATCCCATCCTTTCCCTGCCCCTTCCACTCCCGTATCCTTTTTTCTCTCCCTCATAGACCACATAGCACACATCATAGAGCTGCTAGGCAATATCCCAAGGCACTTTGCTCTATCTGGAAAATATTCTCGGGAATTCTTCAATCGCAGAGGTAGTACCTCTTCTTCTTGAAAGGTGCCGTGATGCAGACAGAAGTGGAATTGCTGGTTGTAGCGTGGCCCAGTGAGGAGCATTTCCTGAAATCACACGATAAAATTTTCTTTTTGAAAAGCAAAACGCACAGGAATCTCTGACAAAATTTCTTTTTTCTTAGCCAAGTGTTCTAAAAAAATTACTATTGGTACATTTTAAATTACATGGCAAAACTTGTTTGTGGCAGCTGGTGCTCAAACGTTGTTTGAGAAGGAAGTTTTGCTGAAAGCATCTTTCTAAAGTAGCCACTGAGCGAGCAGTGTGCACCAGTGTTTTTTACCAGGGTCAATCTATTTCTGTCTGTACCGGGCCAGTGTTAGTGTGTGCATGCAATGTACTGATTAAACTGTTGTATGTTTCTGTTTTGCTGGCAATGTTCTCCAATGCAGACCACATAGCATTGATCATTGAACTGCTGGGAAAAATCCCTCGAAAATACGCTATGTTGGGGAAATATTCCAAGGAGTTTTTCACCAAAAAAGGTAACGGTATTTATGCAACACTAATTTAAAGCATAATGCTATCCAAAAGGAGAATATGTTCGTTTATGGGTATTGAAGAAATATATCCATTTAAATGGAGAACTCTTAGTAAAGAAGAATTCTGGTGTAAACTTGGCTTTCTGAGGAGAACCGCAGTTTGCAGTATTCAGTAGTTCATTTAATTAATTTTGGGAAGTACTCAACAAAGTATGGATGTTAACAAGTGTCTGTGTGAAGCTGTTGTCTAATGTTCCTGTCAATGTGAGGACTCACTGTGTAGCTTGCAACTTGATGGAAAAATACTCTGTCGGCATCTTTGGGTCATACGTGGTGGTCCAGTGGGTGCTGCTGGTAGGAAATAACGGAGGTGAGAAGGGAATATGTGGGCAGTGGACACTCAGCTGTGCGCAGTCAGTCTCACTCTCCAGGAGGAGGCAGGGCAGATGGATTTTTTGACACATGAGGGAATGTGGTGATGCCTCAAGTGTCTTTTGTCCTCTGAGCGTATGAGACAGCTCTGTGCTATATCGAGGGACAGGGTATGTCTGAAGCATCCTCTTACATGGTAGGGAGAACATCTGGTGAGTGCTTTCCTGCTGGGCACTGCTGTGGGTTCCCTCCTGCCCATGACTCCACTGTCCTGAGCACAGCTTGGTGGCGGTGCCGGCCCCAGCGTGGGGTGCTGGGCTGTAGGAACTTGGAAACTGTCACGAGGCAGGACACGGTGCAGTGATCCATCCTGCCCTGCACGAGAGGCACCTGCTGTGTGTGTGGATGCTTCTGGTGTGGCAGGGACCCCTGTGTGTCCTTGAGGAGGCTGCTAATGGCGTATGGTGTAGTGCAGAGTTGGGCAGCAGTGATGATCTGGGAGGGAGCAGCTTCCTTCTGGGGGAGTCTGAGATGCCTGGAGCTCCTCAGTGTGGAGTGGAGAAGGTTGCTGGAGGAATTGTGGGGGTTTACATAATTGAGAAGTCAGTGGATAAGCCGAAGACAGAGCTGCTGTTTGCCACCCTGCACTGTGTAAGAGCTGCAGGAAACACGGTGAAATTTAGAGGGAGTGGCTGTAAAAGAAGCACTCCTACTCAGCAGGCAGTGATCTTCAGGAGCTGCCACGGGCGGCAGAGAGAGAGACTGTATCAGCAGCTTAAAACAGTTACCTCTTAACTGAGATGCAAAGTGGAGGCCCACATGCACCCCAGACAGGGATTGCAGCTGCTGGAGTGAGGCAGGGCCTGCAGAGGGGCTCCTCTGACAGCCCTCACTGCCCCTTCCTGTTTGCCACTGTCACAGGCTGGGACTAAATTACAAAGACCTCCAAGCCTGACCCTCCCTTAAAGGTCCTAATTTTCTTACAGCAGATGGTTTGGCATTTCTAATGATGTCTTAGAGCCATAAAATGATCTAAGTTAATCAGTAACTGCAGTGTTGGCAGTGCACAAAAGAGGGCAGTTTGTAAAATTCCTGGAAGTTTCTCTGCTTCCATGAGCCTCTTCAGCTGCAGACTGTCTCTGTTGTCCTCTAGGGCCTGAACTTCAGTGACATTCCTCAGGGGCACTGAGGGTGTCTCATCCCACAGATGGGGATTTAAGCCCATTAAAAGTCTTGGTTCACCCACCACACAAAATGTAAGTGCTAGTTTGGTGTGGAAGATTAAGTAGATTGGGTCCCACTTGTTTCTAGTCAAACTAGAAAATCTCAAATGCAAGACGAAGGAGTTAATAGCCCATGCTGTGTTTTCAGGTCATCCCAGTTAGTCTACTGTTGCAGACCGGGAAAACTGAAATGCTCTGTGGAGGAAAAACAGAGGTGGCAAGTTTCCTACTCACCCAAGTACTGCTCTCAGGAGGGATTTGCATGTGATGGACTGACAGAGTACTCATCTGCTTGTGGTCTGAGCACTGGAGATCAGAAGCCCCATGGCACAGGCATGAGTTTCTTTGGAGGATTTCTCATTGTGGTGTAAAGGTGGCTTAGAAGTCTCGCTGTGGACTCCTGTTTTGAAAACATTACCCTTGGGTGGAAATGAAGAAACCATGATTTCTGCTCCAGTCCATAAATAAGTTTGACCTCAGAGACAAGCTTTAAGCATTTGAGTTATGCCACTGAAGTCACAGGCACAAAAAGAAAGGTTAGCAGCTAATGAGTTTACAGGATCCAGTCCCTTCTCAGTCATTGCTTGAAGTAGTTTGTGACATTCAAGTAGAGGAGGGTGCATTTTAAAAAGGAAAAGCATCTGTAAGTTATTTCTTAGTCACTGTAACACAAATGCTCACATATTTTTATAGGGCCCCATCTTGATTAAGCCCAGTAATATCTCCAGGGAGTCCTTTTCTCCAATGTCTTCATGGAAGCTGTTTTGACTGTAAAAAATATTAATACGTTTTGGCACTAAAAATGCTTTTATTATTCTTCTGGTATTTGCTAACCCTGTAGCTTTGTGAACCAAACCTGTGCAAGGTGCTGGCCAAGTGCTGGCTTTCCCTGTTGGAAGATGCAAACGATGAGAAGCACTGCTGCTCATCTACCATTCTGGAAGGGAAGGGAGGGCTCTCCTCCACCTCCCTTCACTTCCATCTGCTATCCCAGGAGGCCTCACCAGTAGTCCTTGTGTTAGTTCTCAGGACTGTGTCATGTATATGTAGCAGCAGAATATATTGCACTGCTGCTTCCCCAGTCCTTCACATCATCCGTGTCTTACTGTTCAATAACCCATCCTCCTCTTGCCTGGTGACGCATCTTAAGTTTGCCTTTGACAAATTTTACAGAGTAGCTTCTTTTTTTTTTTTTTTTTTTTTGTGTTACTGTCAGCAGAGAAAGCTTTAAATAGCATCTTCCCCAAGGTCCTTCAGAAATCTTTTCAGTAATTTCCTTCTGACTTAACATTTCATTTTTCAGAGGGATCATTGCTGTCTCTGCTTTGTCAACAGGGGTTTTATCGCAATGGCAACACTGTTGTCCTCTGCAGATTATTGCCTTTGTGCTTCATTAGAAAAAATCTAAATACAGAACTTCTGTTCGGAAGTTCTGACTTAATATTACATTTTTTAGCACTTCTGTGAAAATTGATGCTAATGCCCTGAACATGGATGGTGTCAGATGGGTGGAGTCTGTGCTTTTGATTTCTCCCTTAAATACAGGTACAGGCTTGTTCCCCCTCCAACTACATGGTGCAAACCTCATTAAAAAGATGAAAGTATGTCTTGGCAGACACCTCCATTTTCTGTGCTGCTCTCTCGTGCTTTAGGATGCAAATGAGAACGGCCCGCCACATGAAAACTAATTCTTAAAGATTTTTTTGTTCACCTCAGTTGTGTTGTCTTACCATATTTTGATTCTGTGGTCAGTCTAGTGATCCTTATTGAAAACTGAAGCACTAGTTTAATTTGTGGCTCCCACACAGGTATTTTTACTCTTTCCTATTGTCTTAATCACTTTTGCAATTTCTCGTGGAAAACTTCAGTCCACAATGCTAAAATGGTTTGTTCCTCAGCAGAAAAATTCTACTGGCCCTAGTGTGAGCATTTACAAAACAAGGCATGTTCAGACAGCATGAACTCGCCTTCCTCAGTGACGCCAGGGGCCTCGTCATGCACTCTTACCTTACCACATCCGAGGGAGGAAGGATGCTGGAAACAATATAATGTGAATGCAGACGGTACTGCATGGAAACATCCCCTCCCCCAGAGCCAGCTTAGTTTGGTAAATGATTACAATAACCCTTGCAATGACTGCTGTCAGCTGGAGAAGCCATGGACACAGAATTATTTTTTTTTCTTTAAGTAATTTTTTGCTTGCAGTCAATAAGAAGTCACTGTTTACTCTCAGTTTTTGGCAGTATTTGAATGTAGCATTCCTGTTACATAATTCGCTACATGTATCTTGTCAGTACTCACCAGTACATGCCTTAGGAAGCCTTCTGAAAGGTAGGATTTTCAGAAGTTAAATTTCAGAGTTGCACAGATTTAAAGGGCTGAGGGTGAGCCTGGAAATGAGTGTGCTGCTCTGAAATCTGCTGTCCTTCCTGTACATCCCTACTGTGGGACAGTTCTGGGCCCAAAGTGGAGCCTTTTTGTGTTTGGCTGGCTGGGACTGATAGGACGTGTTTGTACTGTAAATGTTCAGACATAAACCTCTGCCTACGGTCCTTTGTAAGCAACCCTCCTGCCTTGAGAGAGGGAAAGGAGAGAGGACAGTGGGCCAGCTCTGGGCAGCACATCTGGAGTTTCTGTTACTGGCAAGACTCTTCTTTCACTTCCAAGTGATGGATTGTTTGCAGACTTGCTCTTTTGGAGAGCTACCTTGTCAAGCACTGCACCCTGCCTAGGACCTTCCAGAAACGTGGCCTGCTGAGTCTTTGGGGTTTTATTCCATTGCACTGAGATGCTCAGCCTCTTGGGCACTCTGACACAGGTCTCTTCTCCTGCCCTGGAACTTCTCTAGCCACAGGGATGTGCAGAAACCCTGACTTGTGAGCTGATGTCCAATGGCATTTTATGGGCAGTAGGTTACAGCCAGGGACAACCACCAAGCTGGTGAACCACTTTGCTTAAATATAGTATGGCCTGCATGCTCCATACCCAGAGGGTGTAATGAGCTCATGAAGCTGTGGAGGAACCACATTCAGCCTCCGATATTGGGTGAGACCCCATCACTCAGATGTTCAGGGGACATTGCAGAAGCACCACAGGGGTCTCTCAGATGTTTCTCACAGTGCCACATGGAGATGGTCTGTCTCAGCTATATGCCTGGAAAGAAGGGAGAAGGCTGTGGGTTGCATTAAGAATACAGAAATTTGGCAGAAAACTGCCCTTGTGTCCCAGCTGGTGTGGCTGGGCTTAATTAGAGATTCAAGCACTTAATTCAGGTCACATTAAGTAAGAATTTTCACACAGATTCATGAGAGAGGAGTTTATTGAAGCAAGGAGCTGTATGTTCTTGAGATTGCTGGTGAGAAATGTACTAGATCTACAAAAAGAAGTGTATAGCAAGCGCTACATACAAGTGTTCCTGGGTGTGGTTGGAAGTACGTCGCTTACCAAAGAGGCCTTCCTGCTTTAGGGAAGAGAGGAGTGAGCCCATTGACTCATCTCATCCTCTCCACTGAGGATTTCAAAACTCAGATTTATCCTTTTGGGAGAAGTGGAGGTGAGACTGTAGTCAAATTCCCTGTTACTGCCATCATAAATGGTAAGAGAGCAGCTACGTCATCCATGAACAAGGGATATCGAGAGCCTTGATTACAAGGTGACACCTCAGGGTCACTCCTCTTCCACCTGGTTGATTGCAGCAGGAAGGATCATGTGGGTTGATAACCTGGCAACCATGGTAATCCCTTCATGGCTCATCTCATGGCTTTAAGCATCTTTCCTACACAGTGGAGGAGCAGGAATCTGAAGTCTTCCCTATCGTGCCGGATGACCTGTAGGCAAACCTGGATAATACTGGTGGTTTGAGTGGCAGAAGAGTTCTCTCCTCCTTTGTTTTGATCTGAGATGCATTGCCAAGTTGGCTGGATGCACAAGTCCCCCCATCCCTGGGGGAAGTCAAATCCTGCAGCTGCTGCCACCCCTTGTGTTGGTTGGTTGAAGGAGATGTGGGCAGAAGCAGATGCTTTCTTCCCAGGAAGGATTCAGACCAAGTCTTGTGGGGGTGTTTACCTGGGAGATGGAGCAGAATCTCTTGAGTGCCAAACATCCCTGCTTGGGTTGGTTAGGAATGAATTGCTGCTCTGCTGCATTGTTGGCAAATGCCACGAAGCAAGGAGGGGACTTGTGTTTATGAGACCTCTGTCTTGGGATCGGAGCAGATGTTGTAAAGTTTGGGTTTGTTGGCTGATGAAGAAGGAAAGGCCTGCAGTGTTCCTTGCCCACAGTGTGAGCCTCTGTGTGCATGAGTGCCTTTGTGAGCGGGAGAGTGAAGACAGCAGGAAAAATCAGTGGAGTCCAAGTGTAACACAGTGTTTGCTGTAGGAATGGTTTCTTGGGTTTGACATCGGACTTACTCGTCTCCTTTGAGGACCTCAAGCTTGCTGTGTGCTGTCCTTCCTAAACAGTGATTCTCAGCCTGGTCAAGGTGCTGTGAATGCAGAGTGGGAGAAAAACGAAACAGGGATTAGTCACTAACAGGGATAACGAGCTATTTTTCTAATGCTGTTAATATTTTTGTTTGCAGGAGAACTCCGACATATTACTAAGCTGAAACCTTGGAGTCTTTTTGATGTGCTTGTGGAGAAGTATGGTTGGCCTCATGAAGATGCTGCCCAGTTTACAGATTTCCTGATCCCCATGCTAGAAATGGTCCCAGAGAAACGCGCTTCAGCTGGAGAATGCCTTAGGCATCCGTGGCTGAATTCTTAGCAGAATCTCCCAGCTGTAAAAAAANCACTTTCCAATGCGTTGGACCTAACTGGTGACTGTCACAAAATCTTTAGCAGGATCACACGTGAGCTGGCTTCAATCCTCAGACCTTTATTTTGCTTGAGGTACTGTTTGACATTTTGCTTTTTGTGCACTGTGTTCTTGGGGAAGGGTAGTCTTTTTGTCTTCAGCTAGTAGTTTACTCACCCACTTTCTTCAGAAAACACTTAACGTGTCTTTAAGCATTGTTTTTTGTGTTGTGTGGCATTCAGATTTCAGAATTTTGAACAAAGGAAACTTCCCCCCATGTGTTTTGGCAAGTTTTGTAACTATTTATGAAAAAAAAAAATATTTTAGCTGATGCATATTATATAATTTACGAGTGTAAGAAATTTATCAAGTCAGAACTGAGTTATGGCGAGATATTGTACAATTTTATCTTCTGGCAAAGGGACGTCATTCTTGTATTATAGTGTATGTAAATGCACCCTGTAAATGTTTATTTCCATTTAAATATGGGACTGGGGACTCAATTTCAGAGTAAAGCGACTTAAGTTTTAGAGAGCTTTATAGCAAACCAATTGCATGTAGTGGACTTCAAACTGCTTTAAGGAATTGTGTAAACTTTCTATTCTGTAGCAGTTCCCATTCATTGGATTTTAAACAAAGTGGCTCTGGTTTACAGGATTTCATTCCCCAAACGGCACTTTAAAGGAAGGCTAGACTTCTTTCTAATAAAGTATGCATTATCATTTAGCACTCCCTTTTAGAACTTTTGCCTATTTTAAGTGCTTTTAAGTAAAGAAAAATAGCAATTTCCCTTACAATGTGATAGTGAAGACATGGTACCATATGGTGTTGCCTTTTTATAAGCACTGTAAGTTGTACTATACCTTAAGAAAAAGAAAATTAAAAGTAGAGCATGAGAACCACTCTCTGTGTAGAATTACTGATCTTTTATAATAAAAGTGTGCGCTTGGCATCAGTTAAGGAAGGATGTAGCTGCAAATATTTACAGGGCAGTGGGTAAAATAATCCAAGAAGATCATGCTCATTCCATTCATAGCTTTACATGTTTCTGAAACAAATTGCACTAGCGTTATTCTTTCCCATCCTTAGACATGCGACTGCCCATTGTAAGTTGCACGCAACAATTAGGTGTTTCCTAGGAAAAGGCTGCACAGGCTGAAGCTTATAGGCAATACAGATTTTAGAATGTACAGTATGGAGGTGTGTTTGGGCCTCTTTTAGAAGTCAGTGGGATGAATGTAAGCTTACTCCTGATCTTCATGTAACTACAGTGCCACTTTTTTCTTGACTTTGTCCATATGAAATTTATTCACATGCCTTTGCAATAACTAGATTGTGAGAAGATAGCCCCATGCTGTAACAATAACCAGTTGTTTGAGGTGCTTGCAGTTGTCTAATTAAAGTGTTTTGTTTTTTCAGACAGTGTTGCTGGTCATTGGAATCTGCCTAGGCAGGACTCGGCTGCTGGGCTGGAGGGGTGGGGGTGGGGGCTGACTTAGCCTGGCCAGAGAAACGCAGCTACCTGTGGTCATTCTGAAATAGCTCCCCTGGTGTCAGAGCAGCCCCCCAAGGCCCTGTGGCAGGAGGGGCTGGGTGTGGTTGCTGGGTGAAACCTGACAAAAGCCACCCATCTCTCCTGTAAACAACTGAAGGACTTGCCCATCCCCGTGGAGTGGGGGCAGACACTTCTCCAGTGAGAACTACAAAGGCACCAGGTGGGAGAAGCTCATCCAGGGCTGAGGCACTGATGGCAGTTGGGTTTCAGGACCATGTGCCTTCACCCTCGTCCCAGGAGCTGCTTTTGGGGTCTGCAAGGACAACACTGGTGAGAAGGATGATGCCACAGTGGACTCGAGGTGGAGGTAAAAATTACATTCAGCTTCAGAGCCAGACTAGCCCCTGTAGCGTCCAGCTGCTGCAACTGTTAGAAATGTGTTCTTGAGTACACAGAAGAGGCTGGCACGGGGATGCAAGTGTCAGGGTCAGGCCAAGGCAGGCAACTGAGCACAGCAGGACTGGTGGCTCTGACCTGGCCATGGCACTGCCAATGCCTTAACCCCATTCTGCACCCCAGTGTGGCACCTCCTTATGCTGTGCTGAGACCTTGCCCTGTACAGTTTATGTTTAACACATTTGAAATGGTGTCACATCATGGAGGTGTGGAAAGGGGGCACAGACAACCAGCTCTGAATGCTGGGCGAGATGGTGATGCATGTTTTTTTCAAGCTCAGTGATGAGAAACTGTCAAGGGTGAGTTGGGTTTTTCTGCTTGTTGATGGCTAATCCTGTCCTCCTTCAGGCTTATGCAAAACACTGTCCACTCCCTCCAGTGAGTGTTCTGCAGAGCCAGGAGGTGTTTGTGAAAGCACTGCTAGTGTATGATTT
The DNA here is from genome assembly GCA_013399695.1 of Formicarius rufipectus. Taxonomy (NCBI): domain Eukaryota; kingdom Metazoa; phylum Chordata; class Aves; order Passeriformes; family Formicariidae; genus Formicarius; species Formicarius rufipectus. The sequence continues at coordinate 1,399,898 of VXAU01000185.1, forward strand.
TAACTAGTAAGATTAATTAGAGGCAAATCAGAATTTCAAGTGGCCCCATTTTTTCTACATGTTAAAAAGAATTACCACTTTTTTCAGTGAGTAGGAGCAGCCACTTCCCCTCCTATCCCGTTTCAGCTTTCCTCATACACTGGTTCTCCTCTCTTGTTCTGAGGTGGAGCCATTGAGCAGGGTCCTGTTATGTGAGCAGAATTGAGAGCAGTTACTTCGAGATGGAAGGACACCCACCACCCATTACAGCATAACTGCACCCATAAGAACAAAGCACCATCACCACCGCTGCTCTTCAGCTGCAGGAATAAACCACTGCCCTTAAAACAACTGCTCTAGTTTGTAACATTCTCTGCCCCCTTACAGAATCAAGCACTCAGCTCCCCCCAGTCTGCCCCACCACCAGGGCCAGAAGAGCCACAGAAGGGAAAGAGGAGTGTACAGTGTACTGCAGTATGCAGGTGGCTCCATGGTCTGTAACCAACATCAGACACCTCCAGCATACTAAACACTCTGTACCACATCACTGCTCTGATTAACACCAGTAACCCAACCCCAGCACCTGCTGTGCTTGGAGTGATTCTTCTCTAACCTCTACAGGAGAAGGAACTCCAGTCTGTTCCACACCTGTCTGTGCTACAGAAGTAAAGCCAGAAACAGCAGGGAAGAGAAGAGCCTCGCAGGAACAGAGGGGGTGTTTCACAGACTTAAGGCAACTTCCCTGCTGACATACCACCCTTCCAGGACAAGTAGTTAAAACTGACATAACTGTGATTTATTAACATGAATTAAAATGCCCAACCAGTGCTGCAATGTGACAGTATATTAAAAAAAAATTAAAGATCATATACTGTACTACTTTCACAAAGATCACACTTTTTTTTGCAAAAGACTTATTATATACAATACTATATCAAATGAAAGAAGCTTTAAGCAACTTTACAAGCGAAAGAAATACAGTATTTACAGCACTCGTCAGAGACATTAGAAACAGTCTATACATTAAATTACAATTTCTGCAAATAACTGATGAAACAAAAAGCCATGTCCACACCAAAACTATAAAAATCTGTATTGCATTGTTTCCTATCTCTATGCACACAAAAAACTGTTGACAGAAGAAAATGGAAAAAAAATTGTTAGTGCCATCACTTAGCCTGTGTACTTCTTTAATTACATATGTATAAAAGTAATATAGAAAACTTTCACTAAATGAATTTAACTGCAACAATAAAATTTTAAACATTATGCAGCATCAAACCTACTGCCAGAAAAAACAGCTGGAATGTCCACTTACAAAATAAAAAGAAATACCTAATACTGGCTTAACAGCACATTTTCAGGAATTTTAAAAAGCAAAAAATGGAAAGGATACAATGGAAGAGCACTGGAGTTTGCTTTTATACAAAGTATCATGTACAAGCTTTAAAAAGTACCTTGAATAGGTACATATTAAATATACACGGTTTATATTACAGAACATTTTAAAAATGTTTATAACTAAAGGGATCTGTTTTAGTGCCACCCTGAACCATGGTAATTGTTCTGAAAAGTGGGCGGCACCTGTGCTCTGTGGAGGGGGATCTGTCCCGGCACCGGCGAGGCCTGCTGCTGGCCCTGCACTCCATGGGGAAGGGGCACGGAGCCAGGGTGAGGGCAGAACCCGGAAGCAGTAGGTGTTGCAATACTGTTTGGTCCTTGAGGTTGGAGGTGAGGACCCTGACCAGGGAGCGGGCAATGAGGTCCTGTGCCAGCAGGCTGATGTTGAGGTCCAGGTCCTAATGTTGTGTGATGTGGGGCTTGTGAGGAATAGGAGGACACGCTTGTGTGAGCATTTGAAGGGAAATGGGGGGGTCCTTGATGCGATGGGTGATGTAACCCTTGTGCTGATGCCGGGTGGTGGCCTGAGCCGATAACGTTGGAGGGAGGGGNCTGGTGTTGTGCTTGCAAACCTTGGTGTCCCGGTGAAGGATGGGGAGGTTGGTGGTGGGGGAGAGGACCTGGTGGCGGAGGTGGTGGTGGCAAATGGTGACCAGCAGCTTGAGAATGAATGTGCGATCCAGGAGCCACTGCCATGGCGTGAACTGGACCAACAACATGTGCTACAGAGTGCTGCTGATGAGTACTTTGCTGCTGGACAAGGTGAGGCCCTGGAGCAGGCGGTGGTGGAGGCGGCGGCGGAGCAGCAGATGCCGATGCCTGGTGATGAATATTGGGGTTCTGAGATGGCAAAAAATGCCCCGCAGCTACATGGTGACCTGGCACTGTTTGCTGACCCGCAGTGCCAGGAAGTGCTTGATTTGGTCCAGATGAAAACACAGTCTGTTGGGGTATGCTGCCCTTCAGCTGGCTGTAGCTCTGAAAGTTTCCAGAGGGCTGCTGGCTTTGATAATAAGTAGAAGAAGGGGGTGGAGGCGGTGGAGGAGGCGGCGCATTGCTGTTTAAATTTTGTTGGTTGAACTGGCTGTAAGAAGCTGAAGATTGTCCTGATGTTGTCTGAGTGAACAGGGGCCCGGTCGCCTGCGGCTGATTACTGGGCTGAAGGGTCGCTGCCGCTGGATAGAAATTTCGGTGTGTTTCCCTCTGGGGTGTTCCAACTTGAGGTGACTGTGGATGATGAGGTCTGTATGGAGATCCCAACTGCTGTGAGTGAGGCTTTGGTGAAAGATAACCGTGCTGCACAGGCGCGAGAGGGGTAGAAGACTTGGGAGGATTTTCTACATGAGGTGAAGGGGGACAATGCAGCTTCAAAGGTGCGGAAGGCAACTTCTGTGAATGTGAAAGTTGCTCAGCAGAACTGCGCAGATGTGACTGAGATGGATGATTCTTTGAAAGTGCTTGGACGTTGTTTGTCAGCTGTTTTTGTTGCAGCTCAGATTTCGGATGATTTGCACATTCAGTCTCGGATGCATTAGCTGCAGTTTCCCAGTGCAAATCTGGTTTTGTGGGTGTTTTCCCAAGTGACTGTGTTGAAACTGCAGGATTCGGTGAAGGGGGCTGGAATGAAAAGAAAGTCAAGTCAGTGCTAAACATTCAAAATACTCAATCAGCATGCAGTAGAGGGAAAAGAAGATCTTGGAATACTCTCTCCCCTCTCTGATGGCAACAGAAAACGTTGAGGTGCAGGATATATATTTGGTGTGAGAAAAACATCAACAACAGAAAGATTAAGCTTAGGAAGACATTACTTTTAGCAAGTATGTGTCAGTAATTCTTCGAAGTCAAAGACTAGCAAGAGTCTTTTAAAGTTGTAACAAATACGACCCATCAGGTCAAAGTCTGAATCTGTTCTTTGTTAAAAGTTTTAGATTTTGAATCTGAAAGAATTCATTCCAGAGAAGACCATTTACAAAAATAAAGCCAATGTTAGAGTGATTTAGCATTTTGAAGCTGAGGTAGTGCGAGCAAACTGACTAAACACCGCAACCCGAATCACTTCATTTAACATGGCACAGGCAGCCACCACACATCCTCCTCCGTATTATCAGTGCCCTCACTAACAAACAGTGCCAAACCCTGGCACAGCAAGAGCAACCTCCTGTTAAGGATAAATCACATCCCTATGGTTGGGTCTGAGTGCCACCTCTTCAGCATTCACCCCTCAGAACTGATTCCACAGATACAATCTCTTCTGTCTACAGAATGCAAGATCATCTCTAAGTAGGTGCAGCTACTGCAAGAACATAACACAAACCAACTTTTTAGTTTGTATGGACAAATACTTTTAACAAGTGTTTACCTATGTGAAATTACTGCACAGACGGATGAACATTTATGTATGCCACTTAAGTAGTAAATAATAAGATTAATATTTTTAAAGATAAATCAGAATATGTATATGGCTATTCCTATGCTTCTTGTGCAAACACTGTGCATTCATTACCTTGCTTGCTTTTGATGGACTCTTACAAGTCCTTTGTGAAGTATCTGGGGACGGACATTCAGAAGTTGGCTCTGGATTTTCAGAATCAGGTTCTACAGAAATAAAGCAGAGATAAGTATCAAAGTGGGAAAATCAAATCTTCTGCAGAGATCACAGCTCTTTATCTGTGACTTTAAAAGAGCTATTAAAGCTGTTACAAGAGACTATTCAGTATGTTAAGTGTCATACAAGGTCATCTGCTTACTGACCTTCCATAAATTCAGTCAAAGAAGGGACCTTAAGCTGCAACTGGGAAATGAGATTTGAATGAGATGGAGACTGAACATGAGATGGTGAGCATGGCCTACAAGGTGACTCTCCCCCTACAGATGAAGCAGACCCAAACACAGTATTAGAAAGATTAGACTACCATGGGGGAGTTGGTTAGATTTAAACACCATTGACCTGGTAAGTCAACTCACCACTGTCCTTGTCTTTCCTATGATCACTGAGAAGTAAAGCTCTCTGATAACTTCGTTCCCTCACTTGTTCCACAGAGGTTGATGCAGTCCTGCAAGAGAGAAGCACATTTTAAATTTAAAAGGATGTACTCCCACAGACCAAATTCAGGACAACGTATATGCAAATGCAGAGTCAGAGAGTCTACAGTGCTGGCTGCATGTAACCAAATAACTAGTTGTAAATAAGGATTATTATTAGTTAGGTGGTTTGTATCTATTTTCTCTCACTTTAAATACAGCGATTTCCTGCAACCTTGTTAAAAGAACTGGCAATTCCTCTTAATAAGGAAATACATGTAGATCTACAGGTTTTTCTAAACAACTGAAAAGTAAAAAAATGTTATGTCACAGGTACTGGTGCATAGTCTCCATTTGTAGAAAATTCTCTTTCAAAACTGGAAACAATCATCATCTTGGTTGTCAAGAATCCGCTCTTTAATAGTGGATTCAGAGTTGTAAATAGTGATCTACTACAAATATATCTCTAAGCTTCTACATTTACTTGCCAGACAGTGGGTATGCAATGGTAGTTTTACCTTCTTTCGTAACTGATTACATCTCTCAATCCCAACCTGATCAAGGACATAGTAAGTAACAGTGCTCCACAAAACTCTGCTTCCCTTTATGGCAATGACATGCAGCATTATTCCATGACATTTCTGCACTGAAATGAATTTTGGCGCTGCTGCTCAGGGTTACTGCGAGATCTCTGTAGTAAATTCTTCCCCCGTTTAGCCTGTTCCCACATCCTCCGATAACAGTATAGTGCAGTAGCTTCTGCACAGTGAACTTACAGCCACTTTTCAGTGGAATACTGAAAACTGCACTTATGTTACCTCTTCAATTGCCTCGCAGCCCATGTTCATCCCCCAAAACAGTTAAGCCTTCACTACAGCATGAAGAACATCTGCGGGGTTTACTTTGCACTAGTAACACAGTGTCACCACAGATGACCATCTATTTTAAAGATACCAAAAACACTGAAAAATTTGTGCAGTGTTTTATACAGACTGAAGTCACTCTATCTCATCCCTCTCTGAATTCCATCTGCCCCTGGGATTTTTGGTTGTTTGGAGTACCTGACATGGCATCCAACTGACTGTGTGGTCTGAAACAAGGGAACCATTTGACCATCCTGAGCAACACTGTCAGTGTCACTGCACACTCCCTACCTGAGCAGCAGTGGCCAGCCTGCAGCTCTGCACATGGCAGCTAAGCAACAGCAAACATCCCACATATGTTCCAGCCACATGGCAGAAAAACAAACCTCCGAAAGTCTTCCAGAGGCTTTTGCTAATCCATGTAGATTATTCTCCTGTGCCACCCTCTTCCATGAAAAACATTCTCTTCAGTCCACAGGCAGAGCAGTGGAAATACAAGGACATGAATGCTCAAACTAATACCTACTCCTCTGCTCTCAAAAAATAATAAAGCAAACCAGAATTAAAATAATTTAACCAGTGTCTTATGGGTAATTTTTAATATATTTTAATCCTTATGAGCTATCTGCTATATTTTTGGGCAAAGAGACAACTATTTACTAATATGAAAGAACTTGCAGTCAGTAATCTTTCACTGCACCCTTAATGAAAACTCATTTCAAATAGAAAAGACTTAAATCTAAGTGCATTAATTCTTCCAAACTTTAGTCCTATAGTTTTGTGTCTTACCACTGAACTTCTGGTTCATTCTTCTCACTGGAGGACGATTCCTTAGTTGCAGAGTTGTTGCCAGTGTCCTCCGGAGCTGCATTATAAACAGTAGCTGGCAGTGGTAAAGGCAGGCTGCCTGCAGTGTTATCAGTTTGCTCCCCATTTTCACCACTGTTGTTATACCCATCATTAGCACCATTGTTACTACTTGTATTTCCTCCAGCAGCAGCAGCATGAGGAGATACAGTAACCAGGGGGAAGTTCTCTGTCTTTGAGCCACTTTTTCGAGCTTCTCGTTGTCTCTTACGGTATTCTAACAAGGACACCTAAGGAGGAAAAAAACAAACCAAAAAAAAACATTAGATGGGAAATTTTACCCTTTTAGTCAGTTTCAATTAAATGTACTATTTTAGTAAGACATACCATTAATTGGTTCTAAAATAAAACAGGCATAGATTAATTGAAGGTATTTCACCACATTTGCAGTAAATTTACAGAGTATTGAACTACTAACAACTGTAAAGATGATATAAAATAGCTTCTGCCAAGAAAACAAGTATGTGTTCTGACTCAGGTCAGCAGCCGATGACACAGGTCAGCAAAAGGTTCACCTGTGGTTGCAGCTACAAGGGACTCTACAGTTACTCCTGAACTGCAGCATTAGTAAGAACACACTGATACAGTAAAGCTGATTTCAAGAGATGTCACATCCTGCTCTCAGACTGACTTCCCTTGTATGAAAACGCCACAACCCTTCTGCTTTACTCTGAAGTGTCAAAGGATTCTCTTAAGCTCTTCATTTTTAACATACAGAATGTGCAACAAACTTTCATTCTTTTTCCAGTTTATTTTGCATTTGTCTTTACTGCACACCAAGAGAGACTGATTATGAACATCTTTTTAAGCTACTTCTATTACCAAAATAATGACACATGAAAAGTGGTTTCTACTTCATATATATGGATGTAAAATCCTTACACAGACCTTTCAGAGAATAGAGATCAGTTCAAATGGTAAGTTGCCTTAAGTGAAAAAAAGAAGTTCATATGTTTTTGCTACGAATCTTCAAGATTTGAAGCGGAGAGCTGAAATACTGACCTTCAGACCCACTTTATTCAGTACTTACACTAATAAGTAAAATTACATTTAGTGTCTATAAATTCTTCTAGTTATCAACAATCTACTCTGAACCATGCAACACTCAAAGCAAGAAACTGAAGTGCAATAATGAAAAAAAATTAATGTTTAACTGGCTTAGTCCTCAATAAAAGTGGTCATCCATTCTTACACAGAGAAAAAAAGCAAGGCAGCCTGCTTTGTTTGCAGTCCTAAGGGTTTTTCTTTGTTTGCCTTCCAGCAGATCTCTATCCATTAGAGACTCAGCCATATGCCAGGCTAAAAACAGTTAAAAGTACCTGATTTTCATTTAGAAGTTCAGGTTAAGAACTGATCTTGTTTTCAAACAATTTTGTATTATTTTCACATCACATAACAGGGATCCTGTAAGAATATTACTTTAAAGAAAGGTTTAGTGTTAAGAGCAGATGAAACCTACACAGTGCAGTCACTATGTACAGGACTGTACTGGAAGGAGAAAACTTGTGCAATGGCAAGAGAAAAGAGAGGAACACATGTCCACAAAAATACTGAAATACAAAAAAACCTGCTCCAAAGACCTGCCTTAGGATATTCCTGTCTTGTGTGATCCTAGAGAAAAGGCTTCTATTTGTTTCCTACAAAATTCCTGAATTCTCACCTTTCACCTTCAGTGAGATCCAACCCACCACTTCCTTTTTTATAGTGCCAAAGGTTGCAAATTTGTGTCCTTAGAAATCCTAAAACCCATTCCTTCAGGGATACAGATGCAATTCTGTGGCTGTTTTTCAAACTGAAACTTGTAGAAAACTTCAGACTAAAACTTTAGGAATCCTGGGTTTGAGGAGTGCCAGAGGGTAGCCACACCATTTTTTTTTAATTTGGGAATTAGTGTAGCATAAGGCCTGATCAGTAACAACATGGAAGACTCCCTGTCAGCAAGTGAAGGGATGTGGGAGGGACTACTGAAGCACTAAAAGCTGCTGGGATTTGTGAAGATTAATTTAGCCTTCAGACCAAAAAAAAAAAAAATAAAAAATTAAGCTACAGGAATTTTGGCTTATGTGTTCTTTTTGGGTTTGCCAAAACTGCAAGGCTACAGTAACATGCACAGGATCTATAAAATTCTTAGGACCTTGACCCAGTAAGAACAGAGCTCCTACCTATCTTGCTCAATTTATGTTTCACCTTGAAGCAAAGTAAACAAAAATCCAGTTCTGCTGAATTTCTAAAGGAAGAATCCTGAGCACTCCCCAGCAGGACACCCCCTGCCCACAGGGGAGAAGGCACGTACAAGGGGCTGTAACATGACCAAAAAACCAAAACCCCATTGTGCATCTATGTACACACACAGAAAACACCAACTCCCCTCATCACTCCTTCCATGAAGAAAATAAATGACATCTTTCAAAGAAGGATTACTACTCTTTGATGAGACAGAACAGGCAGCTGCAGGAATGGAGACCACTGTCTTACATGTTTGTTGTCCTTCCTGCAAAGGGAGTCTCACCTCACAGAACAAGGCAATCTAAGAGCTAAGCAAAGGAACTTCCAAATCCTGGTTTGAGTTGCCCATGACCACACTACCTACCTACAAGAACTGTAGTTCCAAGAGTAAAAAATTTAGACTGTGCTTATTTTACAAACACAATATTCTATAAAAAAATCCCAAACCAACCACCAAATTAAGAAAAACATTGCCTGGAACTAAGGATTTCTGTACCAGTCTGACTTTTAAGTTGGAGTACCCTCAATCTGTTAGCGCACTTTCTTGCAGTAATTCATAGTGTTCACAGTATATGATCTCTATGATGCCAGTTTACATTCTATATAATAAACCAGTGTAACACCAGGTGGCATAAGCAACCATTTTCCCTGAAAAGCAATTTATTGAGCAAATGGTTGAAGACTCATATGAAACAGACCTTAACTTGTATCTATTACTTGAAACAAATAAATTTACTGATGGTTGTATGCAGCTTTACTCTTTGCCCTTCATTATTTCCCCTGAAAAATGTCTATTGCATTGTATTATGCAAAGATGAGCCACCAGTTGGATTTTTTGTTTACACTAGGGCTTTTTCTGTTATAGAAGTATCATTAGCAGTTGATGCAATGTAGACCAAATTATTCTTAAAGTTATAACCTTTTTCTTTTGTGGTGGATTCTGGGGTGTGCAATTTCCATCCATCAAGTTGTCATTATTGACAGTCCTTCCAAAGCCAGGTGCAATTCCATCTTCTGAAGTACAAAAAACAGATGCTTCCATGAACATGCCTCTTCCATCATCCTGAATTGGGCACTTTGACTCGCTTATTCTGAATCCACCTCCTACCTCCAACTGATGTGAAGGGGTCAAGTCCCTCAAATTAGAATTCATTGAGAAATTTACACCTGTCCTGTCAGGACTTTTTACCCAGGAAGAGTAAATGGTGCCCCGTCCACAATGAGCAGTTTCTAACTGGCTGTTTGCATCAGTCCTATCATGTGTGGGGGCTTCCAGGTTTTTATGCAGTGCACTTTGCTCAATTACTTCGAGTCCCAGTTGGAGCTCTGACACAGATTCCATTTCTCCAGTGCACTGCCGCGTGACATCAGTCCTATTCCTTGGACTGGAATATCCAATAGTCTTTATTTCTTGCAGGCCCATTTCTGTCAGGTTGGAATTTCTGAAAGAATTCAGTGCTAGAATGGACGCTCTGTCATAACCCTGCGTGAAGAAAACACATGTCAACTATCTTTTCACACTCCATCAAAACTGCAAGTACTTTGACATTTACCTGTGCCTCTAAATGGGATTAATGGCCTTCCAGTGCCATGAATTTATCTGTTTTTAAGAAACAATTCGACAGCCAGACACTTATCTTTACTATTTCCATGTATTAGCTTAAAGCATTTTAATAAATGTACATTAACCAAAATAAAAATAGGCATTAAGTGCCAGGTTTTATTTATGACTGGCAAAGGAAGGGAAGGAGCATCAACAGGAACAAATCTCTGGCCAGGAAGATATGAAACACTTGCTTCAACTCAACATGAAAGCAACTCTTCGCAATGTCAAAACAATTGTTTCAAAGACGGAGAAAGAAAAGTTTTCCCAAAACGATACTGAATTTTGAGGCAAAGCAGGACATATGCACACTGCAGGTTGGGAGTACACAGGCACATTCCATCAGCACCTGCTACTCGTAAATTAATGCACTTATGCCCATTTATTAACTTTCTGCTCTGCTCTCTCACTCTGAGCATCATGAAGTTGAACAAAACTAAGAGATGCTGGTAACAAGGAGAAACCTAACTACAATTAAACTACTAGTCTGAATCTAACTAAAGCCTGGAAAGTGATGTATTCTCTTTCCGTTCTTGTCTGCAAGTTGCAGTAGTAACTCCTTTCTGTAACAGTCATGATGATTTTTAAGTGATATAGAAAAAGAGAAACAGTTTAATACAGAGAATGTAACAGGCAAAGTGGAAAAATAAAACAGGAAGAAAATAAAACCTACAGGGAATCTATCCTTTACATTCTGAGAAACTCACAATGGCTGGTCAAAAGCATTTACTAACAACAGTGCAGCCATACAGGTGAAATCAGGATACCATCTGCAGGTTAGGACACATTTCCTTACCTCTTGACTGTAAGCTCGCCTTTTTATTTCTGGGGAACTGTCAGGTGAGGAAATATTCTAAACAGAAAAGAAGAAATTACAAGTCAATTTACTTTTTACCTTGGAAAAATACAAAACATCCTCTGTAGGAGGAGTACGAATCCAATTTACACTGGAACGTCTAAACACATTCTCTGAACACACTGAAATTTGATATAAATCTCACCTCAAAGTGCATGGTATTTCCATGTATACATGGAGTTACAGGAGTAACTGGCGAATATATGGGTTTGTAACCATTTCTACAAGCTTCATCTTCTGTTTTTACCCTAGGAGGAGTCGCAAACAAAGATGGCTCGGAGGCAGTGATGTCAGCATGGGTTGGTGTGGCATATGGAGAAGGAGTAGGTGTGGAGGTTTCTGAAAACGCAGACTCCAACAGCTGATACAGCCTTCGTTTTTTCAGTGGTGTGGTTAGATCTGTGTTAAAATTAGAAAAAAGCTGGAAGATATCTAGATACAGTGATCACTTACCCTTGTTACTTTATGTAATGAAATTATGAATTCCACATTAAAAAACTATATAATTACAAAAATCTCTTAAGGGCAGGTTTCCTGAGAGATGAACTTTTAACGGCCTACAGACTTCCGGAAAAAATAAACTCTTTGCCTACGGATACATCAGTATCTGAAATCTGTGTGTTAAGATGCTGGGAAGAACTGCCTATGCTTCCAGAAAAGGGAAAGTCAATTTCTATGCCTTTTTAAGACACATCAGGTAACAAGCGGAAATTCCAAGTTCAGGACTGTAAATAGGAATCATCTGACAGGCTCCACATCCTTATGGAAGTGCGTTTAGTTTTCAGTGTGCTCCCAATTTCTATTATGCCTACAAGTTACATAGCTTTTTCCCTGTCTGCTATACAAGCCTATTGAGTTTTAGGCAATCCTAAATATATAGAACAGCATGGAAAGTGACTTTAACACCTGGCCTCTTAATACTAATAGTCAAAAACATTAGTCTTTTGTTGACTGTAAACGCTATGAGATATGGTGGTTTCTTATCTAATACACATTAAAGGGGGGAAAAACCCCAAGCATTATGCAACAAGGTATCGTTACTTCAAAAAATCACAGTCTTCCACATTCAGCTACTTTGACAGAGCTCTTAAGTACTGTATTAGTAAAAGTCTCATACCTGTTAAGGAACAGCTGTCATTCAGTAATAAAGGACTTTTATGTTCACCATTGATAGCTGGACTTCTAGATCTCTCTTGTGATGGTGAATTAAATCTATCAATCGTTGAGTTTTCTTCTTCTAGAGCCTGCTTCAACCAACGCTGTAATACAAGGTCAAATGAGTGACAAGTTTAATGATGAACATTTCAAAAATGCATAACACAATTGGAATGTTTTGCCAACCAGCTTTTTTTCTGCCTAAATTTATGCTAACAATTAAGACTTCTTTTTAATTAATATGAAATGGGGAACCATAGCGAAGGGAAGCATTACCTTCTTACAAGAGCCAGTAATGTTTTCCACAGGTTCTTTTTTCCTCCTCTTTTCTGAAAGGAATGGTGAAGTAAAACGAATATAGTGCTTTGGAGTGGAGTATACATGTGGACTGTAAGTGAGACCAGGTAAAGAATTCAGCTGAGTAGCCAGAACTTCAGGGTCAGTAGTTATGCGCAGAGGCCTTTCTGGTAGACTGTCTGTAGGTTTCCCTGCTTTATCACTCTTTTCACTTAACCATTCACTGACCAAGTGCTAAACAGAGAGAGAGAAAAAATTACTGTTTTATGAGGGTTTTTATCAGTGGCTTTTAAAAACTTTTTTTAGTCTAATTATTCATCTAGTCAACTATTAAAAAAATCAGAAACACTTAGTTTCCAGGTTGCAAGTTTGAACACATACACTGAGAATGACAACAGTTTTAGTAAAATAATGGGGACAGAAGAAGAAATCAGTATAGCTTTGTTTACATACCAGTTTTGGGTTGTGTTGATTTGGTTTGTTTGGTTGGGTTTTTTTTGGTAAGAAACATTTAGTTCTTTTGTATTTAATTATCACCAAACATTACTATACAACTGCCCAGATCAACTGTACTTAAAAGTGTCAATTCAGTAGCAGGATTCCAAAACAAATTTTAACCTTGTGCCTGAGCCCCTAGGCTGAGGAGAAACAGTGTAACATTAATAGAACAAAGTTAAATTAACTCATCAGATTTCTGTACTGTCAAGACTGTGCCTCAGTCAACAGCTCAGGCAGGTGCCTTGAACATTCTTCAGCTGTAGTTGTACTAAATTGTAATACATGGTTAAGGCACACTGGTCAAAAAAGAGTATGCTTTCCTAGTTCAGTGTTTTTAAAACATATGCCAGTGGATTTTAGTTTCTATTAACAGATAAACTAACTTCCTTAATTTTACAACAACTGAAAATTAAGAACATGCAAAAATAGCACATTAAATTTTATTAATCTGATATTAAGTCTTTAGCATAGATTATCATAATATACTCAAGTTGTCTTTTACAAATCCATTTGTATTTCATGAATTTAAAGCAGGACTTTCTCTGTACTTATGGTACACTGAGTGCAATGTGATGAGACATTTCAGATACTTATCCTTAATACTATGAAAACACCAAAAAAGTGCAGTAAAATTCAGACTTTGGACATTTTCTTTTTTTCCTGCTCTGCAACACATGGAAAGGAAGAAAGATTCTAGTCTTCTCACATGAATTTAAGAGTGATGTAACAAGCAATGTTACAGGATGACTTGGGCGCTTTTTGAAAAGAAAAAGGAAATAAATCCAAGTTAAGCATATTTGGGGGTTTAAGCTAAAACCATCTTGAAATTGTTATTGTTCCTCTGACAGAAATTTCAACCTATGACTTCCTCCCCCTTTCGATCCACTGAATAAAATTTTCAGAACTTCTTGCAAAATCATGCTAAAAACACTTTTTAAAGCAGTTTGTAGAATTTTAAAGCAGAAAATTTTATTGCTTTATTCACACTTGCAGATTTAAGAGTTTTGAGCGTCTCAAAATATTGTGCCATTTCTTACAAGTTTTTGCAATGTAGTCAAATAGAAAAAAACTTCAGAAAAAGAGGCACTAAAGAGTAAAGACTCTTCACTCCAAACATGCACATAAATTCTGGGCATTTAAATCCATTTACTTTTAGAAGAGACATCTGAGAAGTACTAGAAGTTAATGATTTCCTTGGAGATATTCTGTCTGCTATCTGAAGCATACAACAAAGAAAGGAAAGACAACCTATTTCCTTGTTATTTTGTTGTTTTTTTTTTTCTCCTTCTTCAAATTAATGGCTTTAAGTATGATTTGGTATGTAGAGNAAGATGTATTTTGGAAGTCTCTTAAAATCTGAAAGAACTTCTACCAAAGGATGTTACACATATTTTAATGTATTACCAGTGACTGGCTATACAATGGTGATAATTAAAGAAATGAGTCAAAAAAATATGTATGTAGTTGCATATTGATAAAGACTGTGTTCTTAAAAAAACTCTCCCTATCCCTCAAGACACATACCTTCTTTGTTTTAGGATACTTAGTAGGGCATTTACTAAGTGCTGGAGCTTCTGTTTCAGTAACCATTTCTGTAACAACAGTTTCTGTTTCAGGCTCAGCTACCAATGCAGCATTCTCAGTTTCATTATGCTGTGAAGTTACTTCCACGTCAGGAGAAGATGGCTGGATATCTGAACACATGCTGACAGTTCTGTGTCGTCTACGCTGCTGTCCAATGTGAGTTCTACTCCGTGAGAAGCTTTTTCTCTGTTTAGCTCTATTAACTTTGGCTGGGGTAGGCTTGGTGGCAGTTTCTTCTTTTGTAGGTTCCTGGTGCAAAACAGATAGAAAAAAGATCCCATGCACACTTAGAGCTACATATCTTTCTTAAAAGCAAATGTCAGTTCTCTTTTCTTTTATACAGGTTCAAAAAGCCTCTAATTTTTGTAGTCAGAACTACAATACTTCAGAGATAGTATTTCTCTCCATCTTGAAGGCCAATAACAAGACTTCCTGTGTTCTCCCAAGCACTTGCTGTTATCATTGGCAGAGTAGTCACACACCTGTCACTGGTCAGATAAGAACCGATTCCTGTAAGAACTGCCATACCACATTCATTCACCCATAAGCTCAAAATCAACTGCTTACATCATGCTGACTTTCAGTCCAATATTCTTTCTGCAACTTACAGTTTACTAGTGTTTAACATTGTCACAAAACATACTTAACAGAATGCTGACAGGAATGGTTCAGGGACACAACCTGAATTGGGAACCTGAGTATCTGCAAACTAAGAAGTATCCAGCAACAACAGAGTAAAAAACTGTTTAAGAAGTATCATCTGCAAGAACTCAGAAAATCAAAATGCATTTTAGTAACTCCTTTCCTTTAAAATAAGAGAAAGGATTATAATGTGCTCCTGAATAACCCACTGAAAAAGCATATTGTTCACCACAGGTTATAGACAGTGCCTAAGGAAAGCCCCCACCTGTGGCTGAAGTCAACAGTGGTAAATGCCTCTATCTGAACTTCAAAGACAGATGGAATTATACAGCTGGTGTGTGTGTGTGTGCATGCTTGCATAAACTCATGTAACTGAAATTCCTTATTAAATAATTCAATACATATCTTATTGGGAAAAAAATTCAGCAGCTAATATAATCTCAAAGAACCACATAGATTTGAGTGAAGTTGAGATCAGAGGGAGGAAAAATAAAATCACATGTCTTAGTGTTGTTTGACATCCAAACTGACAAAATATGCAATGTTAAAAGCTAGCTTCAAAATAAAGTTCCAGGTAACTACCTGAATAAATTCAGCATCATTCAGAATCTGTGCTTCCTTGCATTCTGATTTAACCTCAGTTTTTGCTGTGCTGATTCTTTCCAAAGCCTGTTCTCTTCTTTTTTCTCGTTTTTCTAGTCTGGCAAATGCTTGCAGGATTGCTTCCATTTTCCGTTCTTCTCTTGTCTGATGGATTTAACAATAATCATGATCAATTTCAGTAATAATATTTCATATATATAAATATGCAATTAGATACTCTCACCCAATCTTTTGAAGTATTTCAGAACATGTTAAATATATAGTGACAGGAAGATCAAGTTCCACAGAAGCTCAGATTAAAGGGAGATGTTACAATCACTGCAATTACTAGAGACTCCAGAAGGAAGGCTTGCATTCATACTAACCCTGACAAACAAGAGCATCCTGCTTTGGATTTAAGAAAGTGCTAACGTTTTTGAATGTCTAACGCAGAAAAAAAGGGTATTTTTAAATGCTATTTTTTGTAGCACTGTCCTACTAACCTCTCTCAAAGTCAGGATTTCTAAGGCATTTTAATCGGGAATTCATGTAAAATTCTGATTCCCAACACTATATGTAAAAGTAACGTCACAAACAGTAGGCAATAATAAAGAGCAAATAATTAAATCTAAAAAAGATATTGTAGAAATTATCTAAAGGCAGTGAAAATATTATAAACAACTGAAAATAAAAGTAGGTTTTTGTCAGAAAGCAGTGATCAATACAGATGAAATGTTCTCAAATAGCAAGTCTTGCATTTTAAGGGTAAGTTTATGTAAGGATCTAACTTCACACATACTCGGATTCTAAAGCCTACAAAAAGGCAGCAATTAGCATGGGAAGAGCAGATGCCACCAAGTTTTAGTGATGACTTTAGGCAGCTACTTGCTTCCCAACTTACCATCTTCCTCCTCCTTTCTGCAATCTGCTCCTCTGATTCCATTTCTACTTCATTGCTAATGGGAGTTTTTTCTTCTATATCGTCAATAAAATCTGGCTCCTGAAAGACAGAAATGACTGTTTTACAGAAGCTCTACTCCCCTTACAGACTAAGGAAAACTAAAAGCTACACAGAACTAAGGCTCCTCAGATCATTACATCAAAAGTAACCAAGCCAATAAATCGGGATGAAAGTATTCCATACCCACTCTGCACCCCACCAAAAACGTATCGGAATTAAACCTTCAAAACAACAGAAACTTTTGGGCACTAACAATGGCCTCTGATCTAACCACTTCATAATAATTAATAATTAGCTTTTATTACACATCCATATAAAACAGCATTAGATTTAGTGAAACAGAATGAATGCTAAAGGAGATGTTAACAATTCCATCAAAGTTCTTCTCAATTGAAAAGTATATTCTACTCAAGTCACAATTTCCCTTTAAACACTCACTATAGAATCTAATGACATTGCCATATTTTATGGAAACACAAAAGGTACCTAACGATGGTTTCTGTTTGGAAAGAAAAAACAAGCATGAAACAATAAGTGTGAAAAGAATTAAGTACTCACTACTCCTACGTGCAATTTCACTTGAATACAAAGGACTAGACAAAGATTTAAAGTATGGCTTAAAGCAAGTATCTAAGCACAACACCAGTCAATTAGTAGCTTTAGTAGCTTTTTTTCACATAGACAGTGCTACGATATGGAAAAATATAAATGTACTTTTTATAGCTTTGTTCTTCTCACAATTCCTACTGTTCAGTTTTGAAAAATAATATAGCTCTCATGTGA
This sequence comes from Formicarius rufipectus, assembly GCA_013399695.1. Lineage (NCBI taxonomy): Eukaryota > Metazoa > Chordata > Aves > Passeriformes > Formicariidae > Formicarius > Formicarius rufipectus. The sequence goes on from VXAU01000185.1 coordinate 1,417,216, forward strand.
CTGTTCTATGTAAGTATAGTATACTGCATTAAAAGCTCAGGAGGTTCCATGTACAATCATCACTTTTTAAAAACATGACTCAAAAACATGAACCAAAAATCACTTGAGAAAGTTCAAATGTCACCTCCCTGGAGACCACGCCTGGCAAGTCACTATGCCATGCCTTCTGGACTTCCAAGAACTATTAAGCTATTTAGCTACTAAAACTCCAGAAAATTTTTATCAACCTTAGGAAAAATGAATGTTAATATGCTCATTTTTGTATTATTTTCTTAAGTCCTAAATGATGCTAGAAGTAGGAAATGGCTCCTTCACAGAGTAACTCTCTTTTCTGTGTCTCTAAATCATCATCAAAAAATCATCATCGAAGAAAAACATCACTACCACCCCAAAAAGAAATACAGACATTTACTAACGTAACCACCTGATCATGTTAAAAAGTTATCTTTAATAGCTGCTCTGCAAAATGAAGTTAATATTTATGTCATGGACCTCTCCCAATAGCTCTTTCAGCAGACATATTAGAAGACAGACTAATTAAAAATTTGCCATCATGGTACATCACCAGGCAGCTTTACCATACTATCTGCCCATTGTCCAGCATCCCACTTCAGCTGGGAGGATGAGGGCATGTTCTGAATTGAACACGGAGCTGCAGAGCATTATTAAACATGGAGCTGCGGTCAACGCTTAGTACTCTGGGATAGAGTTTTGTTACAGAGCAGGGCTACTTGTTGCCATGTTTAAAATGCTGTTCGCTTCAGTAACATAGGCAACTAATCGAAAGGCACTTCAAGATGAACTGAGCTTCCAAAAGCAGGACATGTGGCTCATTAGAGAGCCAGAAAGCAATTCAGAGGGGGGGGG
>VXAU01000185.1:1418328-1432776 GCA_013399695.1 Formicarius rufipectus
GGGGGGAAAAGCGTAGTTAAAACTGGTATGGGAACCAACACATCTTTAAAAGTGTAAAATATTAAGGAAAACTGAAGAGTATATAAAATTCTGAATAGCTTATCCATCATTTTGATTTTTGATAAATATCCACATCCCTTTTCAGTGACTTGTTAAAATTCCTTTAGTAGCTACAAAAGAAGAGTATTGTGTTTAAAAGCTTTTATTTCTGAGCATCTTTTTGTCAATACCTGATTATTAGAAATGGACAGCCTGAGGGGAGAGAGCTTTCTCTGTTTATTATCTGCCATTTTCATTTTGGCAGCCGCTCCTTCACAGTCCAATGTGATGTTCTGATTTTGAGTCTCCTTTTCTCTTGAAACATCTTTCTCTTTCTTTCCTTTTTTCCTTCTGGTTTCATATCCAGTATTGATGTTTTCTGTAGGCTCGGAACGTCTGAGAACTGGACATTCAGGATTTTCTTTGAGGCAAGCACAATCCACTTTGTATTTACTGCAAGCAATTAAATGCAAATAGGTGTATTTGATTAGGCTGTACAGCAATGAGACCTTTCAATACTAAGTCACACAAGCTGATATATTTCACATTAAACATTGCCTGCAATGCAAACCAAATGCATTAAAAAGGTAACTCAAGTTTTGAGCATGATAGACAATATTACTAATTCAAAAATCTCATCTAGTGGTTAACAGAAGTTTTGGCTGGTTGCAACACAGAATTCTTTTAAATTCAGTTTATTATCTGCTTGAAAGACAAAAGATATCTAAAATCTGAGTACAGTCCTAGATGGAAATACAGCCACCTCAAAATGAAGAGATGCATGAAAGGCAGAAAATTCTTTATGCAGAGACAGTAGACACAATTTACAAAATGAGCAGAGTCACTCTGCACAATATTAAGCTTCACTTGTACATACAGGAAATGTTACTCAAAACACATTCCATTGACACAGGTTGTCAGTGGCAGGTACTAAACACAACTACAATGTATTTTTAAAAGAATAAATAATCCCCAAAAAACTATCAACCAGGCAACTTCTCAGACTCTCTTCACATGAGGGATCATACAAATGCTCATTCTGGAAGGGACCTTAGAGACTTATCTAGTCCCAAACCCCCTGTCATGGGCAAGGATGCCACTCACTTGCCCAGGACCCTTATCCAACCTGGCCTGAACACTTCTCTCATCTTTTAAGTTTAGATTACATATGAGGAAGAAATTCTTTGTTGGGAGGGTGGTGAGGCACTGGAACAGGCCGCCCAGAGAGGGTGTGGATTCCCCATCCCCAGAAGTGTTCAAGGTCAGGCCAGATGAGGCCCTGAGTAACCTGATCTGGTGGAAGGTGTCCAAGTCCATGACAAGGGGACTGGAATTAGATGATCTTGAAGGTCCCTTTGATCCAAACCACTCTATCATTCTATGACCTTGTAGTTGAAAGCCATTCTCCCTTGTCCAGTTGCTATCTGCTCATGCAAGAGGTCCCTCTCCCTCTTCTGTTTTTTAAGCCTCCTTTAAGTACTGGAATGCTGCAATGAGATCTCCCCTGAGCCTTCTCTTCTCCAGGCTGAATGACCCCAGCTTTCTCAGACTTGGATTCATAGGAGATATGTTCATACGTCCGGATAACCTCTGTCGCCTTCTCTTGATATGCTCTAACAGGTCTATGACGTTCTTATACCAAGGACTCCTGACTGGACACAGTACTCCATCTCACAGAATAGAGAGAGAATCTCTTCTCTCAATCTGCTGATTACACTGCTTTTGGAGCTGCACAGATTGTTGTTGACTTTCTGGGCTGCAGGCACATGCTGCTGGCTCATGTCCACCTTTTCACTCAGGAGAACCTGTAAGTCCTCTGCAGGACTGTTTTCAACAAGCTCTTCTCCCAGTCTGTACTGGGATTGCCCTAAATCAGGTGAAGGACTTGCTAAACTTCAGGAGATTCTTGTGGTCCCACTTCTCAAGTCTATCATGTTCCCCTGAACGGCAGCCCGTTCTTCTATTGTGTCAACTGCACCACTCAGCTTCCAGTCATCTGCAAACTTGCTGAGGGCGCACTTGATCTCACTGTCTATGTCATTAATAAAGATACTAAAGAGGGATGCAGAACAATTCTTAACAGTGCAAGGTATCCTGAGGTAGTCTGAACCAAAGATGATTAATTCAGGTAGCACTCCCTGGTCATACCTAGAGTTCAGGTCAGGCAGTGAAGGCATGCCTGCACAGCACTGCAACCAAGCTGGCTCAAGAGCAGACCACAAAAATGCAGTAATAAAAGTACAGAAGAAACTGCTCATGTGCCCACTGTTCACTGTAAACACAGTGCCTAAGGAGCCCTGTGTTACTAAAGCATGCAAGAAAGTAAAAGACAAAACCAAAGCCATTCTGAGTTGCAAGGTAACTTAATGAGTATTAGATCTATTTTGGAACAGCATCCTCAAATACTTACCAATTTCCATAATCAAAATCGAATGCTATGGTAATCTCTGCTCCCTTTGGAATGTTATGGATGGAGTAAATATAAAGATGAATTGTTCCATCTTCGATTACATGCCTCACCTACATGCAAAGGAATATCATTATATTATCATGAGTTACTTTCTTTTTTTCAAGTACCTGTGTAACAACTGTAGGGATTGTTCAAACTACCAAATTACTGGAATCTCAAGGAAAAGGGGACTCCAAAGCAAATAAAATATAATTTAACTTTATATATCTGCTCACCTCTGCATTTGGTGTACATGAACGCCTGATGAATCGAGCTTCATTTCCAAAAGTCCTTGCATCAACACACATTTCTAGCCCATGGAATTTGGAATAAAACAATACAAATGGGTATGGCCTGAAAAACACACAAGAAAACCATGAGTTTTATCCTTTTTAAAGATGCTAAACAGCACTTCTTCTCCACATTAGTCAGCTTTGAAACATGCTGTTTGACACAGTACACCAAATCTGTGGTTAATCTAAGAGTGACATGCTTGTACTGAAGCTTCTTCATTTTAACTGGTACATTCTCCAAATTTATTCTCAGAATATCTTGAGTTGGAGTTACAGCCCAACAGGGTACAACTTTCTGCAGAGGATCTAAAAGGAGAAAATAACAGGGCAAGCACCACACATGGAAGACACAAGGTTTTCAAATTTGTTGAACTGTTCATATGACAGGTCCTAAAATGATACTCAGTTAGAAATTTATAAACCACATAAAACTAACTAAAAGAAAGTAACACTCTCCATGTCCCTGGCCTAACACCTGCAGCATCACTAGCACCCAACCCTCCTGAAACAAGGGGGCATCCAAATACTTTGCCAAGACATGCTTTAAGTGCTATTGCAAGTGTCAGGGAACCCTTCTGTCTTTACTGAGCAAAAACTGTGTGTTCTGTCTCCTCCAACAGGCCTCTTGAAAATTCCCCAACGTGGTGTGTCTGTCCAGTTGATGGCAGCGTTGAAAACAATCCACAGGAAGAAGGCAGCAGTCATACACTGCTCAGTAACTCAACCAACTACAGAACTCCGGCAGCAAAATGGCCCCGAGTTGACCTCTGTCCAATTGCACTCTCAGTGTGATGGACTTAAAATCTGTTTCTCTCACAAAAGATAATGCCTTTGCCATTAACTTATGAATTATTTTAGGATAGTAGAACCTGTCAAACCTCCCTTGTTTAAGGTACAAAACTACCCAACTGAGAATGTTGGAATCCTGTAAGTAGGGAAGAACAAAGAGAAAAAACTCCTGAGCAGATTTGTATGGATATCCAGAAGAGAAAGGGGGAGACCACATTCCAGTTGTTGTTACTTTTAATCAGAAAACAGTAAAATGTGAGCCACTACTGATAACTAAGACCCACGTGCACTTGAGGCAAGAGTTTGGCAAAACACCATTTTAACAGTTACTTTACTAAAACATTTAGAATAAACAAACCTCTTAAAGAAATATCCATTAGCTTCAAATTGCTCTCTGAGCATGAACTTTCCTCTGTATTCAATAATAAGTGCATCAGGAGGTAAGTCTTTGGCAGCTTTTAAAATTTTCTTGTTTTTTTGCACGTAACTCTGTAAAGACACAGATTCGTTTATGAAGGAACACTTTCGACCACTTTTCCATTATTATTAACAGCAGATCACACTTTCACAACTAGTAAGCAATTTTATATGAATTTAAAACCCTCCTTTTTGTAAATAAGCCTCCAGACTGAAGTGACCAAACTCTACTGTATCCCTACCAGTGCTACTCATTATGAGTTTAGATTAAGGGAATGCTTTAGCCCTAGTTCACCAGTACATGGTTGAAAACCAACATATTAATGTTCTCATAATTCAAGTACTATATCCCTTACTGCACTTAACTCTCACCATGACTAGGATGAATTACTGCATTGTTTTGCACAACACTTTCAAAAGGCTCCAATTCCTTCAAACAAAACAAAACATGCAGACATAAAATGACATTCACAATTCATTCAAGGAAAAACAGAACAGGAGAGTAATGCAATAAAAGATCCCTGACAGAGTCTCCAAATTTATTTTCATGTTTTTAGATGGAAGGATGGCTTTTAATTAAAAACCAGTACATACCCTGGCAATTAGTGAACTCACACCTCTCATAACTGTCATCATCAATCAAAAAGGAAGTAGCCTCTATGCAGGCAAAAGGCTCTGTAAGTAGGGATATTCCTCTAAGGAGGGTGTCCCATATGCCATGATGGTCTTCAAGAAAAAGAAGCAAAGATGCTTCCATTAATCTGCTAGAGTAACTACTCCTCAAGATTTCTGCTACTGGTCTCTCATATGGCTTTGATTTTAAGCCTGCAAGTAACTGATGTTAAGGCTACGAAACGACACTGTAGTTTCTTCATGAACTAGAACTTGTGAGTTCTATATCATGTGAGGCAAAATAAAAATTTTAAAAAATATCAATATCAGAAACATCACTCACGAACATTCAGAACACTTACCACACCTTTAGAAAAAATGTAGACAATGAACATGTTGATAAACACATAGTAGGAAGAAAAAAATGATTCAGCTTCAATGCTTCTATCTACTCTAACCATTCCCAATACTCCTCACAGAGGGACAGCAACAAAGTTGACCACATGACAAAAAAACCATCTAAGGCCAATCCAGTGTTCAGGATCAGACTAAAACCTTAGCCTTTTTTTAGGGTAAACAATATTCAAGTGTAAACATAACCAGGGTTGATACAGAATGTATAAATATCAATTACAAAGTCTGAAAAATCTGTTAAAATTCTGATGCTTCCATCTGGTGAGATAAGGAACAAAAAATGAATGTTAAGTCCCTGGGTATTTCTGTTTGCTTCTTTTTAAAGACATCTAAATGGCTATCTTTGGTCATGGCAAACACAGCATGTAATAACAGAACAAGGCACAGCTCATTACCTCTACTGGAGGTTTGAAAATCATATTGCTGGTGCTGACTTCTTTTTTGTCATTTCCATTGCCTAATCTCAGAGCTATTTTTTGTGCCTCCCTCTGGACACCTTCACTGTACTGGTTATTGTTCGCTTCTTCATAACGATCCATCCATGCTTTGATCTTGTTTTCCCATCCAAAGTTTGAACTGTCAGTAGGATCAATCTCTGGAGCTGAGCCCTAAAAATTAAGTAAGTGACCAGGTATTAGAAGGTAAGTTATAAAAAAATAAAAATAAATAATTCTATAAGACATAAAATGAAGGACAAAGGTATTGACTGAATTGATTTAAGGTTTGGTCTTTTTAGAAAGTCTGGTATAAAACTCTGCATTACTTATAAACATCCAAGTTGAATTCAGTCACATTACATTTGTTTTCCCAAGAATTTTATCATTTCATAAATATCACCCAAGTTCAGGAACACATTCTCGCCTCAACAGAGATTCTAGCTTTTAGCGGGATAAGAATGGAGAGTGACATTATTTCCTCCCACAACTGCACTGCATCATGAATTTATGAGTGGGGGAGTTGGAGGGTCAAATCTCCCTGCCCACTCAACTTTTGCAAACATATTCAAATATAAAGAACTACAGCTTTTATCCTGTAAGACACAGAGTTGATTTTCCCTTTTCAACTTCAGGGGTCATGCTGTATCTTTTATTCTGCTGCACAACTTACTAAACTTCACTATTCCTACACCTACTACATTAGGGTTGTAACTCTAATGTCACAGGCTTTGCACATATCATTTTTCTCTCTCTGCTTCTCACTATACAATTTTCTTCTTAGTGCTTCAGATCCTTTCACTTTTAAAGAAAGTGCCATTGTACCTCCAGACCTCACAAGCAGCAGCCAGGCTGCAGCCAACCAAAGCTCCTTACGGACAGCAGCAGCCAGCCAACGCTCCCTTTTCTATCCACCTGAGCAGAAACACTATTAAACATTAATAAAACACAAGTAGTTCATCAATTCAAATCACCTGTTTACATTTCTTTTGTGCATGAAGAAAACCATACACACAAACAGCATTAAAAAGGGTGAGATGCTAAGAAAACCATAAACCACCACAGTGGAACCTTAGAATGGAACCATATTAAAAAACCCACACACAATAGAGATCTTTCTTCCCCAATTCTGCCCTCACTATTTGCAAGCCACATCTCACACATTTGAAGCATAAATTGCATCCCACTTGTTTTTATATACCCCAAGCATGAATGAACTATGGGAAATATCTAGTTCTCACACCATGCATATTTTTATCTCACAGAAAATGGAAAGACTGCTGTAACACTTAAATCTTACAAAGCAGACATCCTACCACGATTCCTGAGACTATGCCAGTACTAGCGGAGTCCCACAAGATGTACAGAGGGCATGACAGAGCATAACTGCTAATTTATCTTTCAAACACAATACAGCCATTTCAAAATTCTGCTCCTAGAGAGCTATGAGGTGTGCAGACAACTTTGTTCCCTGGCACAGCACAAATGAGCCCAAATTCATCCACTGGCTCTTGAAAACCACCTATTCTCAGAATAAAAGTTATTTCAGCTAAATTCACAGGATAAAGATGTAGTGCTCATACCTTAATTTAAAATCACTGTGATGCACATATAGTACATTAGTTATAAAGAAGAGACTATTTTAGTGCTTAAAGTATAACCCAAATTACACTCTTAATGCTTATTATTTAAATAATGTACAATTAAGGTCTGAAACAAAACCCACACAAAATCACATTACCTTTACTCGTGAAGATTTCCTGGATCCTTCTCGAAATGCCTGGAATAAAATTAGATATTTATATTCAATGGAAGAAATACAGAATCTCTTAAGGAATTCAAAATTTAGGAACAAATTAGCAGCTTTTCAAGAAAACATGCAAGATGAAAATAACAGAACAAACAGAAATCTCATAAAGATAAGAAGTTATACCTCACAAAACGCATTTTAAAAACCAATTCAACATCCAACTGAAGTACATAAGAGAGTCCAGGTACCTCTACCGTTCTCCCACATTACAACCTGACTCTTTGGAATTTCAGAATCCAAGCCAAAATATCAGAGGTAACAGAAGACTACATGGCAGTAAATTTGTGTTCAGAATTGTTTGTTCAAAAGGAAGTATTTCACTAAAAATTTCCAGAGACATCAGTACCTAATTCTGACTTAAAGTTTTAAAAGACAAAGTTCTCAAGAAGAACCTGACTCAGGAAGTTCCATGTACGATACTTCCTCATATATATTTTGTATGTGATACTGTTTATACCTGCAGCTAAACAGTACCATGTCAATATCCTGTTTACCAAAGTAGTTTACCTGCTAACTTTGACAGCACACTACCACACAATTTCAACTCAAATGGATGTGGAGTCACATCAGGACAACTGACAGCAAACATTTCTGAATTAAGACATTAAAAGAATTCTTCTTTAGGTATCCCAAAGTTTGCTCTTTCTCATCTCTAACTAAATGCAATTCCTGCTGTGAAATCCTGCCTCAACTGTAAAACTGAGCTAATATAAATATTAAGTTCAAATAAGTGGAGGGGGCCACTGAGGGAAGACATTTATTGCAGAGTAATACATTTCAAGCTAAAACCAGGTACTGAAAGAGCATGATTTTTAAAACCAGCGTCCCTTAGTAAGAGATGTCACATAGGTATAATTTACAACACAGAGTAATACGAGAAGTTGCATTCACTTACTTTTTTACATTTTGCTATCGTCTGTTCTTTCTCTCCACTTTTTTTCCTCTTCTTATCATTGACTTTTGTAACTCTTGTAGCAGTTAAAGTAATTGTTGTTGGTGTATGTTGAAAAGCAGTATACAGTTCTACAGGAACCTCATCACCACTCTCTGTTGCACTGGTATCCCCATCTTTAAAACAAAGAATATTCTGTAAACAGTCAAGAACTGCAGAAGGAACATTCACTAGTTACTCTACATCTGCCTTCAAAACGCCAAAATTCATACTGACAAATGCTCCAAGCACTCATACGCAAAGTTCACCAAGCGTTGCAACAGCAGATGAAGAACCAATGAGCAACTGGTAATTAGCAGATGTTTGTAATGCCAGGTAAGAAAAAGGTACCAGATTTATTCCAAGCTTTGAATGGAATTACATTACCACGTACCATTATAAGCAAAATTAGAATCAGAACAAAAGAAGTAAAAAGTATTTGTTAACTCACTTATATTTAGCTTTTACTTGTAATAAATATGGTATTAGGATTCCTTCAGATGACTGTATTCTAGGAAGGATTAAAATTAGTGACTGACCAGCATTTCTTGTGAAGCCCTATTAATCACGTATAAGTCATATTTCAGCTATTTCAACTATTTCAGCAGCACTTTGCAGTATCAAGTGCATTTTTATAGGGTAAATATTCCAATTTAGCCAGAAGCCTTTTATACTCAAAATCTCCGAACAGTAACACTCTGCTACTCGGGGAAGAGAAAAGGGATGACCACACACAAACTGAGAGATATTTTTTCCTTTGTGCTGTGCAGCCACAGACCTAAAGGCCAAAGCCTGAAATTTAGCATACATCAGCATTTATGTCAAACACATATCCTGACCTGAAAGAGGATTACCCTAGTTCTGTCAAGATGAAAGGTTGTGAAGGATGGGGAGGACTGGAAGAGAGATAAGACACTGCTGTTCATGTGTGCTCAGTATAGACTTCTCAGATTTTAGCAGCCTTTCCAAATGGTCTGCTTTCAATACACACGCTTCACGTTAAACTTTTTCTCAAACTGCACAGATGTAGGTTTTAAAAATACTTGGTATGTGAGCAGAAAAAACATTCCTTCTGAGATCAGAAGGATGTTGCCTTAATCAGTGCACTCAACTGTCCTAATGCTTGAAACCTTCTTTACTAAATAAAGAACTCCAGGTACTGGTTACTCTGGATTTTTCTTGCTCACAACAATCCTTAGCAGGATTCTTCCGTGCATAATGAACAATCCTATTTTATCATCTTGGTTGTTATTTTGAACAATTTATTAGGTACATAGCTGTATTTCATAAATTAGGAATTAATGTGTTTTTTTTCTGAATCTGTCTACACTTCTGCTTGGAACATTTTCTAAACTAGCATAAAAAGCACACAGAAAGAACAAATGTGTAACCAAAGAAGAATGAATAGTAGAATAACCAAAGCCTGAGAAATGGAAATCAAGGCCTTCTTTAAATTGTCAATGTCTGTTGTCCATACACTAATGCCTGCAGAATCATGATGTCACACCCACACACCTCTCCCCCTTGCCCCAAACCCCACAAAACACCTCTTCCTTAGGGAAGCAACATTTCAACATTGTTGTCTACATTGTGCTCTTACTATAAAGAATAATTACCTCAACTGAACATATAATTACACAGAGCTGTTTTGAGACACTCCTTTCTAACCCACATAATCTGCTTTCACTTTGAAGAACCTTAGTAAAGCATACTAAGGGAAGATCTTGAGTCTGCACGGCAGAAGGCAAGATGCAAACTCTCCAAATTTCACAACACATAATAAGCAGCAAGTGACCTCGACAGCATCGATTTCAAGACCAGGCAGCTTGAAGCAACATCCTTGAATAAGTTACACATCTAGATACTGTATCTTAAAAAAAAAACCCCAAAACAAAACCAAAACCCAACCAAACAACAGAAAAAACTCCTGACCACACCGAAAACATCCAGTATTCAACTGGGTAGGGGATTAACAAAGGTGCTTACTTCACTGAATCATGGTATACAAACCAGTGCACGGTAAGCTGCATCAGAATTACTCTTTTATACCAGAACAATATATACAGACTGAAGTGGGTACTTGCACTACATGTGATCCAGTTATAAAAGACAAAGAAAATCACATTATCTACACTGTATTACTTAAGTTTAGCAACTCTTCGCATTGTCAAAATGAACCCAAAACCACACCTAAACAAACCCCAAAACATCAAAAATCTAGATCCACACCCCCAAACAAATCAGAATTAGAATTTCAGCTCCAAACTTCTTTCCAAAAATACTTAGAAACTCTCTCAACTCCAAAAGAAACCTGAACCTCTTCCATCTTGTTTTCAGCACCTCAAAGTAGTATAATTATAAAAGCAAGGCTGCTTATTAAGAAACTTTACAATATTTAACAGGTGGAATTATTCCACACAGATACAAAAAAAAAGTAGTTCTGACAACCATTAATAAAACATGGGGAACTGTAATAATTCTGATACACTATTATCTTGATAATAATACAGTCAAATAAAAGGTATTGATCAACTGAACCATATATGCTGAAGACTGTCAAAGCTGCAAGAACCATGTATACAGTCTTAAGTCTACACAGTTGATTTATACTTACTTTATAACCCTTACTAAGGAAAAAGCTTTAGTTTTACTCACCTGACATATTTTCTCTTTTCCTTCGTTGCAACAGCACTGCCCGTTCTTTATCTAAACTCCTGAAATTAGAAAATAAATCAGCTCACCCAAGTACTCATTTTACCTTTACCATTTTCCACTGACTACTACAAAATGAAAGGCAAACTAACTCTATGTTCATCTACTCAGAAAAACATCAGTTGTGCACTATTCCATTCCACTTCAAGGGATGGCACACACATGTATCCCAATCACTTCAAAACAGAATATGACAGTTTGTCCATGGATTACAGATAAGCAGGTATTACACCATTTTCCTGCAGATTCTTCACAACAATCATCACAATACAATACTGAAGAAATATTCTATGATGACAAAGTCCAAACTACTTCTCAAAAAGAACGCTATACTGGTAATTAAAATGCTCTGAAAAGATCTTTTTTGCTTTTTAATTAACTATCTGCAATATAAGTAACAAGTGGCATTTTATAGTCTAGGTCACAGTACTGCAACTATGACGACAGGTATAATCCATCTACCAGAGCCAGAACAAAATGCCCTCCTTGTCATATCATATGACTTCAAGTTGGGGAGAGCAGGGGGGTAGCCATGGGGAGAAGGAGGGCACAAACAAATACTCATTCCAGAGTGAGAATCATCCAAGTGAGCACTGCAGCCTATGAGAATAGGGCCATAACTCAAGAACAGTGCTGTTAATGAGTTCTTAATGTACAACAGCCATTAAATGAAAAATGGAGTGAACTGTCAACGTATTGGTCAGCCTGAGAAGGATCCAGGAATCACTGCTATTCTGAGATGAGTTTCAAGGGTTGATCCCTGCCTGATCACCTAGTGAAGTGAAACAATGACTACTGTGCACAAGGGAATGGAGGTTGCTAAGACTGCCTACATCAGAAATGTAGTTCTTTGGCTGGAATTGTCAGGACTACACTACACAATCTTTTATCTGCTGGTCCTTAGAACAACCACGTTTTTTTCCCCAACTCCTTTTTTATATCTCTACTCAACCTACTTTACAGTTCAAAATAAACAAAACTACTCACCTGGGTTGGCAACGTTCACACAGATATATGTCAGGAATATGCTGTCTGTCAATCCCCATGCAGTCAATGTGCTGCCAGACACTTTTAAGAAAAAAAAACAAAACAAAAACACACTAACTTTTAAGTACAGTTTAAAAAATTGTGTGCACAACACATACAGACAGAAGCAAGTTGCTCTTTATTTTCATCATGATCTTTATTCAGATTGAATACTGCCTAAAACTACATCTCAATCACTATCTTTGTCACCACTCTGCTTGCTGACTCGTATTTTCTCTTGGAAATTTTTCCTCTAACATCAAAATTAAACTGGTAAATTATCACAACAGAAAACAAGATACAAACAAATACCCTCAGCAACAACACTTATGCTCTACATAACAACAACTATTTTTAAACAAAAGGATTCAATTTTCTCATTTTCTTTCAGAAATACATACTTTAATTTTAATATACAGAAATATACATAAAGATATGGTTTTATTTACTTATGTATTTTAAGAAAACACGTACGTTTTCTATACATACACTCAACATGACTGTAGTACTGTTGTGCAACACAGAAAAGAGCTTTAACTGATTCCCAGAGTCAGGGAAGAGAGGCTTCTTGCTGAAGGCTAACCTAAAACAGTACTTTATGCTCATCCCCACATTTCTAGAAGGATTAGGGACACAAAAATAGTTTTTATTACTATGAATTTATTTTTTTTATTATTTTGAATTTACTGCAACTCTTTCCAACTCCTCATAGAAAACTGCTTCTTCAAAGGAAGCAGACTCTAACTGGTGACTGCCTGAAACTGCACTGCTGAAAGACACCTTAATATGTTTCAAAATAAGGGACAAGAATCAAGGGCCATCAAAAATTGCTAACAAGCTTGTTATGTAAGCAGACAGAAAACCAGAGATCAAATTTGTGTTCTAAGTAGCTGTAACAATCACTTTATAAATACATGAAGATCTAATAAAATGCAAAAATACAGGTTAATACTGAGCAGAAACATGGGATTTGTTTTCTCCTGTTAAGTTTACTTTTCCAACTCCATGAATTTAATAGCAGTCTTCTATTATACTATGATGAAGTAGGTGCTTATGCATAAGGACAGAAGTTTAAACATTTAACTTCAGCTTCTCCAATAGGAATCTAGGTTAATCTTTTCATAGGTATTAAAATTCTTAAAATGACATCCTTTGAAAAGTAAGCATGCGTATCAGAAACATCATGCACAGAGAAATCAATACTTGAGAAGTTTCTTTCATATTATTTTGCATCCTTCAGGTTACTTGATTTACATATACATAATTCACCAAAAAGCTTTATTACTCAGTACATGCAGATAAAGTGATCCCTAGGGCTTTATTTTACCATACTGACAAATAACTTGGACGAAATACAAGAGAGACATCCTTTTTAGAAGGAAAAAAGATATGCCTTTATTAAGCATCAATGCACAAGTAAAGGCATGAACAAAAGAAGGAGCAGTCAAGACAGACTGGAGTAAACTGTAAAATACTCACTGGTCTTATCAACTACCTTGCCTATTAGAAAACCACACAATCTTCAAACACTTTTGATGGAAGGAAATTTCCTGTGACTCTTCATAATTAAAACATCACTTAGTTACACTTTCAGTGCAGTCTAAAGTTTTAAGTAATTTTTGCCTTTTCAATTATTTTAACAGTCATTACCTGCACTTGTCACAACAGATCATATATCCGTCATCATGCGTAAAGCCACAAATGCATCTGGTAATATCAGTTCCATAGCTTCCATCCTCTGACGTACTGATGGTAGTAGCACTGGAGGTTTCATCGAAGTTGGGAGTGGTAAATATGCCCACTTCATTCTTGCTTATAAGCACTGATGGAGGAGGAGAAGCTGGAGGCGTTGGAGGAGGCCGAGCACCGTAGTTATGGTCCTAGATTTTTGTTAAAAGATCATGACAACTCATAAATGCTTGTACATTGGTGGGTTATTCAAGCCCAAGTGTAGAATTCCCTTGGCAAAGAACTTCAGAGACTTACTTTTTAATAGAAGGTTAAGATTTAATAATGACAGAAATAAAAATTTTCTAACTTCTCAGTCATGTTCTACATTTCAGTGTACCATGTTCTGTACTCTAGTCAACCATCTTCAGTCACCCCATCCATCTCCCATCAAAATATACAAATGTAAGCATGGATCAGTTTTTCCAGCTAAGAACAGCAGACTTTGCATAACATGTATTTTGTACAGAATTCTTAGCACAAAACTTACCGCATAGGGCAAACCAATGTAACTGTGTGAATGCGAGCTGCTGGTATACAACTGGTGCGGATAACTGTTCGATTTTTCAACTACAACAGGGCTAGCTTCTACAGATTCTGGTCTGCAAGGCAAAAGACAGATGAAAACCAAATGCAATTAATATGTAACTTATAATAATATATTGGAGGCACTTGCTGCACAACTTCTAATTAATTCCCTTCTGATTCTGTTTAAAGGAGCATATAGGGGTGGGAATAAACTTGCAACCCTCAACAATCCCGTCACTTAAACACCAACACCCCCCCCTCCCCCC
>VXAU01000185.1:1432891-1748758 GCA_013399695.1 Formicarius rufipectus
CCCCCCCCCAAAAAAAAAAACAAACCCAAGAGTGGTAACAGAAAAAAACAAACAAACAAACAAAAAACAAACAAAAAAAAACCAAACAAACAAACAAAAAAACCAAAACAAAAAAACAAACAAAAAAAAACAACAACACAAACAAAAACAAACCTAAACCAAACAGATTGAGCAGTAACAGAATCTGCAGAAAGGAATTCTGACCGAGGACTGAAGCTGTAATTCCAAGCACTACTCACAGAGCCCTGCAGTGACACACAGCGGCAGTGACAGGGCATCACCCACCCTTACTGCTTTTACAAGCAGAAATCCTAACTAGGGCAAATCTATCTGAACAAGGCAGTTACTATCCATTTATCTTTAAACAGGAAGAAAAAAGTGGTAATTTGTGAGAGGTTTTGTAATCAAACGCAGTGCTGCCTTCAATATACAAACTATGTTTTATATACATTAAACCATAACATGAAAAGCAAGAAAGATAAAAGAATACTAAACTAGGAATAGACCAAATTTGAGCACACGTAATTATACCTTCATTACCTTTCTTCAACAGTTACATTCATGTGTGCATGCAAGCGTACTACCATGGCTGAGATAATGTGCAGCCTTTTCACTGCACCATGATTCAATCACACTAGGACAAATTAATCGAAGTTACCTAAAGTGAGTGTTTTTTTAACATTGAAAGGCATAGCAAAATATCACTATCTAAAACTGAAATGGCCTTGACTCCCATCACAAATCACGCCTGGTTCATTTTTCTCCCCCCCTCATCATGAAGTTCCCATCACACAGATCTTACCAATTCCTTGAGCTGATTTTTAAAACAAAACTTGGTATTTCTGAAAAAAATACTGATTTTTTTTCTTAGATGTTAAAATACTCAACAGAGGCTTTGTTATGCCATGAAGCAATACTAGTTTAATTTAAAAGGACACCAGCAACTTACATTTGTTGGTAACATTTTTTGTAAAAATGTAATTTTTAGCTTTCTGAAAACAAAATACAGTATTTTCACTGTGTTTACTGTATCTATTTGAAAGCATTCTATTAATGCTTTTGGCAGCCTCTTTCTTCTTATGAGCTTTTCCCCACAGGAGATTACTACATGATAAAATAGTTTAAAAAGAAACTAGTCAAAAGCACTACCAGGTGAAGACTTTAGTTTCTAGAGTCCAAAGAAAAAGTATTTTCCAAAAGATTAATGTCTCCAACAGTCATCAGATGCCTTCTTTTAGGGAGTGAGCAAACATGTGAGCACAAAAATAATGTTAATACTTAACATTAAAAATACAACTTCTGACTAGCATGAGACAAACCAACTCTGCCAACACTTGCTCTTTGTTACCTCATAAACCCAGAAAAATTCCTCATTTATCTCTTACACCACCTCACAACTTGAAAATATGATTTTATTCAACTTGTGCTTTCCAGCCAATTTGCCTTTACCAACATAACACATTTGTGCAGTAATCATATGCCTTTTCTGTCATTCAGTCAATCCTTCTGATGATCAAGCCAAACAAAATGCCAATGCCAAAGGCATTAGATATCCTCCATCGTGGCTAGGGCACAAATCAAGTTCTCTTTCTCCCATACAAGAGGGTCCTGACCATGGCTCTGCTTCTACTGCTGCTTGTCACCATTGCCGGAATGGGACAAGCAGCAGCATGGTTACTCTTATCCACTGCATTCAATGCTCAGCCTTGGTCTTGTGTTGGGACATACTTGGTTTTCAGAGCAGGAAGGCTTATTGATACAAGACAGGCAAAGGGAATTCTGGTGCAATCCAGCCCTCAACAATGCCACAATTAACTTAGCACTTCCTTCATTAAAGTAGGTATTACTACGATCTAAATACCAGGTAGTTCAACACAGGAACATTCAGGGAAAGATGCCAGAATGGAACTGTCCTAAAAGAAGAGGTCGTGTATTTCATCAGCTGACTACCAAAATTGAAAAGATACTCTAAATCTCTTGAAAAATAAGAGGCAAGATAGTACACTGTGCTCCCTAAATCCATGTCTACCTCCTCCAGCAATTTATAAACCACTTAAGAGAATCAAGTTTAATATGAGTTGTGGGTAGCAGAAGTATTAAGCTTTCAAAACCAAAATATATATATCTATTTCCAACTACTTTAATACTTATAAAACAGAGCACAAGTTAATAAGGAAAAGGCACAGCTTTACTTGAATAAGGAAAACCAGAAAAATGGTGGGAGAAAAATCATGTGATACAGAAAGACATTTCAGTATTTTATTAAACATGCTGTAACATTAATACAAATTCAGAGCAGAATCAGCTTATTGGTGGGGGGGGGTGGGGGCGGGGGAGAAGGCAGGCACAGGTATTACTTCGATTTATAACAGATGCTCTAAATTTAACTGTTGCTGTTCCACCTATCCACTACACTGTGGTGGGGAAGTGGGAGGAGACCAAGAACTACGGGAAGGAGGTGGCAGAGCATTCACTGAAAGCAGAAATCAACCAATGTAGGCTTCTTTTACAGTCAACAGAAAAGCCATACAGATACTGTAAGTGGCACAGTTTGAGTACTGCTTCTCCACAGAACCACACAGAAGTAACTTTGGCAGACAGGTCACCGAATTTTTTGTTCCCCCTGTTACGCCCACCATGTGCATGACCTTAAAACCAAAGCCACACATTATACACTATCATTTGTACAAAGGTCAAACCCTTCTTCTGGAAGTGGCATCTCAGAATTGGACATTTTGTGAAGGAAGGCCTCTTGGTAAAATATTTAACTATAGAGATAATTGAAGTATGAGATAGTGCTTAATTTAAAAATCAGGTTTTAAATGTTTTGGGGGCTCAAGTAGCAAGGCACAACTACTGTAATACAGACACCCACCTTCATCTCACCATTGGCCCTCTTATAAGCAAGAAAAAAAATCAAATTTTCAGGAAGAAAAAGTGTAAGCATTCAGATCTGTGAGAATGCTACAACGTTTTCCTTGCTTGCATTTTTGGACATAAGCCAGTTCTGTAACAGAATGAGGTACTAAGCCTGGCAGTCTTCTGATCATACCACATTTTTCAGCCTCACCTCAGTCAACAGCAGTCTCAGTGTCTAACTAAGGGAGATATATATGTTATTTTCGGTATTCCTCAAAACTGAAACATTTGTATTACAATATGTATGAAGTTTGATCAAATTCTAATATTATTTCCTAAAATAAACTAACATTACTGTAATAAACTATGGCATTTTGCTAAAATATCATATATACTTGCTAAACACTGTGGTTAGCAATGCAGAACTGCAAAATATTCATAAGGTACAAAACAAAATGCTCCTCAGTTGCAATGATGTAAGAGATTCCTGTAACTTCAAAACAATAACATAGCATTTTATCAAATCAATTTAAAAAGCAAAGATGTCTGTGCTTTTTTTAAAGAAAAAGAACGTCAGAGAATTTTCATTCTGCAAGTGAAACAACTGATGTTCTGAGTCATTTCTGCATGCTGCCAGCAGATGGCATTGGTGAGAAATTAAAAGCAACACACAAGAGCAGTTAGTTAGCAATTCCTACAAGCTTATCGTTAACCCATATTAAAAGAATTAACCGCCAACGATTAGAAGCAATTCTTCTCTAAAACGTGATCTCCTCCACTCCACTCCTTGTAAATACTGCTTTGCTTCTCACTATTTAATAATTAACAAAAAAAGTGTGCCATTTTTGACTAATATCCAATATACAATCAAGTCCTGAGAATTTGTGGCTATTAACCACTTCTATATAAACGTAGGTAGGGATGGTTCAGACTGGGAAACAAAATCTCAAACGTTCAAAGCTAAATGGGTGTCCAAGCTTTAGGCTACGAAAACGTAGCTAATAGTACTTCCTGAAAACGTGTCAAAACTCTAAACAGAACATTTTGCTTCCACATATGCTTCAGCTGCATCAATCTGCCATATGCAAGTTCGACAGGTCTAATTCTCAAGTTCAGGTTTGTTTTCCGTTTGTACCAGCCCACCTGAGCAGGTTCTGGATGAAAGTTATCTTGGATAAGGGAATACAATATATTTTGTACGAGAAACAGTATTTTCTGTTTCATGACACTTCAGCTAACCAAACACATCTACTAGGCTTTAATACCTAGCCAACAAAGAACCAAGCACTGCTTCTCCACCAGGGAGCTGACTCTGCCACCTAAGCACCTTGTAGCAGGCCCTGCAAGTACAGAGTGGCCTGATATCATCTGTAGGCAGGACTACAACAATGCACCTCATTTTTTCTTCTAGATACTGAACTCAACACAGCAATGCATATACTGTGATTGTGATGTTTATTATACAGGCCTTCTCTCTAAAGCATTTACAGACACTGAAACCAGAAAAACAGTACCATCCACGGCATTTCACAATGTGTAGCTTGTAGCTGCATGCTCTTAGCTACACAAGTACTCTCTAAAGTCAGGAAGCACGTTTTGAACCTTCCAAAATGACTGGTTCTGCTTACCATTACAAGGTTCTTACCAGTAAGAAACCAAACCTATTCATCTTTAGTGAGATCTACAAATTAAAGCAATATATATGTGTTCAAATACTGTGGCACTAAGAAGATCTGGAGATCCCACTTCAGTATACATAAGAAACTGACTACTTCATCCAATTTTTAAGATGTTTAAACCTTTTACTAAGATATTCTACACATAGCTATTTGGTACAATTATTAAAATAAAATCTGAATCAATCACAAACTATCCACTTTTTCAAGAGGCTTCTGCCTTAGTTCCAAGCATAAGACAAAACCTCTTAGCAGAAATGGTACTAAACAGTTCTTTCCTGGGCTCCTTCTCCTGTATAATCGGGTTTGCCACTTCCCCATTCCTGTGTTTGCTCATTCTTCAGCAACTGATGAAGCAATATCAGACCTGCCAGTCACAGTAGAGAAATTCCAACTCCTCCCCTGGGAAAATCCCAGAACTTGCTCAAAGACCATCTATGACTGTTACTGATACAATCTATATCCAACATGCTACTCTCTGGAAGAAAATGGACAAAACCAAACAAAAAAAGTAAATCACATAGATGGTGATAAAAAAGGTTTATAACTGTGTAAGCTGGTAGGTTAGGGACACACCTTCATGTCACACTTCTTTAGACAGTGACATGGCTTTTGAATCAGCATAAGCCAACCATGCAAGTACATACACATACACATAGATGAAAAGAATTAATCTAACTGGTAACAGTCGTTGAACATCTGAAGAAAGCAGTTCCTAACTGGGTTGCTCTGCCACAGTATCAAGCAAATATCACACTGTGAACTCTATCTTGTTTATACTGACAACTACATTTATTTATTTTAATTTCAGCATGGCATGCTGTGTCTGCAAGGAATGTCAGCAACCTCAGGAATCATGACCTTCTCTAAACACAAAAGAAAAGTACAGGAGAGATAACAAAAAGAGTTGTGATGTGAACGGCTCATTAAAATAAAAAAACTTCTGCACCAAGGTAGTTAGTGTTCATGATATGAAGAGATAAAGAGAACAACAGTAAAAAATTTAATGTGGTAAGAAACTTTGACTTGCAATTCTTGCAACTATTCATATAAATGGTGCAAACATAGACTAGCCTCATACATAACCAGAAACACAAGAGAGAAACATGTCTTTTAAGTACTGTTCAAGAATTCTGCTCAAACATTCCTTCAAAGTTTGGAAGAAAACCATTTGCTTCTTAAACTGATATTACTCAGCATATGCTCTTAAGCAAAGACTGTGTCTAAGCTATTAAAATTTGTGTTATTCAGTACCTCTGTTCATATATTTATTCATAAAAAAATCTGAAGCACGTTTGTAAAATAAAAGTCTAATCTGTTTTTTTCCAGTATTTAATGCAAGCAATTGTATGTTTGTGGCAACCAACAATAGGGAGCCTTTAATACTACCACAGAAAGACTCAGAAGGGTAAGAGTAACACCATCTCAATTGGTAAAAGAAAACCAAACCAAAACACAATTCAATATAAATGGTTAATTTAACAATTCTGCTAAGAAATTCATGTTGGGTTTTTTGATTTCTATAAATATATATATATGCAATTGAGATCATCCATGGCTTACACAAACTCTCTTGACACCCATCTCTCTTCCCCCCAAATACTTGCCAATTATGCACTCTACTAATGCAAAAGCAACAGTCAGTGATCAACAAGACCTGAACTCCAGCCCACTGACACCCTACAGCAGAAAAGGTGTGTGTGTGGGGAACCCACAACACATAAAACCACACACGCATAACAGAACCCTCCCACAAAACACACTAACAAAAAAACCCCACAAGTCACCCTCCCAAGCCCCCAAACCCCAGAAATTTACTAGTTATTTCATGCAAAGGCAGAGTTTATCAAACTCAGAATTTCACAGGCTCTTTGACATTCCTTATACATAGTTACTAACTAAATGAATGAGTAACAAGTGAATTTCTACTAGCTTTCCAATTACGAATAACTTTGTGAAGACATGGTATTAAGTTAGGCCTTCAATTTCCATAAAAGCACTCCAACTTAACTACTACCACTGTCTTGCAGTTTAACACACCATATTAATTTACCTAACATGCAAAATCAGAAATTTTTACACAGTTAAAAAGGAAACTGAAATGGCAAATATTTCAAGCATGAAAAACAAAATAAGCAGCATCTTTATTTCTCAGTCTGATAAGCATTTGTGGAAAAGTTTAGCTTCTTTCTGCTCCTCCTGAAGAAACTGAATTAAGAAAAAAATGATAGTTACTAATTTAAGTATTCACAGATTCAACAGAACTAAGGAGAATCCTAAGTTCTCTCCAAATACATTCATAAAATACGAAGGAAAAAACAAAAGTAATTAAAAAATAAGTAAGAAAGCTTACAAATCATGTCCACATACTTACTCTGAGCCTGCAGCCATTTCCAAATAAGAAGTATCTGCTGTGTCAACCCCCAGTGGGATCACTATGCTCATGACGTTCGTTTCTGATAAATTCGATTACTACGGAGTCCTATGCATTGGTATCCAAAACACTGGGGCATGCCAGCCACAGTGCTCATTGCAAACATCTAAGTGCATCCACAAACCCTGTTAAAAACAAAACAAAAAATGCAGAAGATTGAGTCAGTTTATTTTAAAACCAGGCATTTTTACATCACATTAACTTTAATTAAAAAATTATCCCCTGTATCTGTCACAATTATTTCATTAATTTTACCCAAGTAAAAGGAAAGGAAAACACTCAATTTCAATCTTTAAAAGTTAACTTCAAATGCACTTCTTTTGAGACTGTGATCTTAATGCCTGAACTTTAAAAATATTACAAATTGACAAAAAATATTATCATTCAAATTTGTGATTAAAAACTCCAGTACTTTACTGAACATGAAGTGCATTTGCTTACTGCTCTATGTTGTCAAAGCCCAGTTGCTGTACACCTGTCAACAGAAATCTGGATACAGAAATTTTCAAGAAGGTCTTACACTGCCCACTTTTATTCTATACTTTAAAAAAGTACTGAATGGAAATTAAGACATTAAGTAGATGGTTTTTGATGTGTTTTTTTTTAAAAGCAAAATCATTCTAAAGATTCACAATAATGAAACATTTTTCATCTTTTTTTTCATACATCCCCATCAGAAGATATTACACTGTTTGGGTGCCACTTCTGAAAATGATCTTTGAAGTAGTAAAATAAAAAGAATCACTAGTAGCTCTTATTGTAGAGCAAAGCTACAATCTGCATGACTTGCATGAGCATGAGGACCACCAGTTACTAGCAGTCTCCCGCTTCCTCTTCCTGCATAGGGCAGGATATCCAACCAAGTACAGAAGAGGAAATGTAACAGAACCTCAGATATTCACAGATTAATAAACCAAATCACTTTTATACACTAATATAGACAAGGCTTTCCACAAGTGACTAGGTAATGGAAGTAAAATAATCCAACAACATCAGTACTTAAACAATTGCAAACTCTTCCAAAATGTCAAAAACACTAATCACTTTGTCAAAGGCACACATACAGTGCCTAGTAAATCCACTTCTATCACGAAGTGTAGCATCTTAGCTGAAGTCTACAAAAGCCCATAGCTTTGAGATCAATATATTTTAACGCACTTACCCTTGCCAAACACTAGATTGCCAAGCAAAACCTAAAAAGCCCCCAGTATAACCTGGGCTTCAGACAAGCATCGTGGGATTACATCTGAATTCTTTAGAATGAAGAGGCAGGTACAAAGCACCTCTAAAGTATGAGATCACAGCAAGTCTTCACCTAACTTTCTGAATTTTTTAATACTACTGAAGTTTGGCAATTAACATAAGAACATGCCAAGATACCTGAAATGCCTAAACCTACAGTTCATTTTCCTTCTAGACAGCAAAAGTTGCATTTTGGTCTTATTACATCAGACACCAAATACAATGAACTGGAAAGCAATCAAGCCAATGAGACACTGGAGTATTTTGCTTTCCTCATTTAAACACTGACCATTTTCTTGCTAAACAAACCCCAAAACCAAACCATATCACTAGTTACGCATAAATTAAGAAAAAGATACTACTTTCAAAAATAAGCAGCAAGAAAAACCCATTAAACCAAAACCAGAAATAGAGCATTTTTAGTGGCATGCATGAAAAATCCCCAAGTCTCTCTAACAGTTTCAGTGGGCACTCATTCTGCCACCATACAGGTTATTCTACTTGTAGCGTAGGACCCTAAACAACAACATCAACAACTCACAGGAAATATCAACTTACCATTTAGTTCTCTTCTTCTAAAAAAGGTAAAAGTTTTACCCAATAACTGAAAATAATCATGAATTTTTTAAGTCCAGGTACACCAGCTATCCCAGGGGATAAGGGCTGTTCCATTTCTACCTGCAGTGTGACCTATGCTAACAAATCATTAGCATAATGAAGTCTTAATTTTATACCTGTTCATCGGTAATTCTGAAAAAACAATCTTAGTGTTTCAAAGTAGGTCTAGAAGAAATACTGAATGTCGTCACCTGGCATGAAGATCCTCACTTAGATAAATGTTTCTTGCACTTAAAATTGTTCTTGGCAGTGGTGTAGTTTTTCTTAGTAACTTTTCTTTAGATACTTCTGGCCAGGTAGACTAACAACTGGAAATTAATGTGGGCAAAAATGCCCAGGAGACTGATGGAAGTGAAGAACATGATCAGACAGCTGTCTCATGAGCTGTGACACGTCCAAACTTAGGTAAAAACAACCAAGGTTACCCAATCATTATATATCCAAGTGACTTCCACTTCCAACACAGAAAGATCTGATTACCAAATCTGAGAATCAAGTGAAATTTGATGCTTTCTTCTTTTAGAAGTAATGCAGAAAAAGAAGAGCTATGTGTATGTTTTTAGAGCTATGTATAGATTGGGCATTAATTGCTAATGTATGGCCCAATTAGTGGCATAACCTCTGACAAGACAAATGCATCACCATTCTTGTAGAAAACAAAACCTAAAAAAGGGGGGAGGCAGAGGGAAAGAAACACAGCAAAGATAAACTTCTTACCCTGGGGCAAGCTCTTCAAATACACCATTGTCAGAATTCATTCAAAATTCTAACAAACTGATCTACACTGAATAAAACTAGAAACTCGAGGTATCAAAATTTGTTCTGCTGAACAGCATTAAAGAGTTGTTTCATTTAAAAGGAAGTAGAACACAATTGTAATACTACACTATTTTTTACCACCTTCTTCACACACACAAAACCCTCTAATGCTCTTCCTTAGCCTCTAGTTAAGGATGGAAGAAGCAGTCACTGGTTCGTGATACCTACACAGCCAAGTTAATTCAAACAAACATTGCTCCTTACTTGTGAGTAGCCATGTGCAACAAATGTCCCTGACGGGAGGGAGGGGAGAGCTGGATAAATTAATTACACTACACCCACTTATTAAACAGAACTGTGACCTTATATATAGGCCATTCAACACCACAGTGATGTCAAATTTGGGATGAAAAATAACTATTTTCTGTCACGTCAGAACCAGAAGCACTGTCAAGACATATTAAAATATTCCCTGTATTTTTACAACTTCAGAAAGAAAATAACCACTGGAGAACTTCATCTGTCTTAAAAGTGATTCTTTATCCTTTGAAGCTTGATACTTCAGATGAGTCATAAAATACTACCCTGATGTGAAAATTTGTTACTTTCCAATTTCTGCAAGTACCCATCTATTTAAAGTCATTAGTCTTTCAGAACTCTGACAATCCCTCATCCATGGTTTCATAGGCGCATTCATTTAAATAATTGGCCAGGAGTAGAAAGAAGGGTGCTACAGAAGTCGTCTTCCTACAATCCAAGCAGTTTATACACAATTTACTGTTTAGAAGTCTTTCAACAGTATATGAATTTTAAAGTTAGGAATACCACACTGGTTTGTCCAGTTAAATTTCAGTGTCATACAGCCACAATATAAGAACTGCTGGTCCACAGTTTATTGATCCACTCTTTACTGGAAAAAGTAGCTCATCTACTGTACCTTAATTAACAACAGTACAGGTCCTCCAATTTTGTTCTGCTCCCCTCTACTCTCTCAGTAAAAATACACTCTAAGCTTTGAAAGCATTTTGGCCATTTCTTAGGTTCACCAAATTTTCTCATTATCACCCTACCAGTACAGTTTTATTATATGAAAGAGAGAGTCTGTATTCAAATTATCTTTGCTTTTATTTAATTGTAGGAAAAAAAAGTTTATCTTGACCTAATAATAAAATTTTCACCTTAAAACCCAAAAAACTTTTTGTTCAAGCTGGTTAAACCTTTCGTCTCATGCAACATTAACCTCCTGAACGAAACCCATCACACTTCACCATTCAATCACATTGGTTTACACTTTCTATGGCACTTTTCTCTCTAGAGAATACAAAGAGGCTTCCTAACTTAACAGCTGTATCAAGTCTGAAATATTTGAAGCCTCACCATGATCCACCTTATGGCCCCAGAACCCTTTAAAAAAAAAATTGTGTTTTAGTAACAGAAGTGTAAGAGTACAAAACATTCCAAAATAGTCATCTCTATGGCTTTGTACAGGGAATATAATTTATGTATTAAACCTCAGAAAATAACTTATGTGTTATCTCTGAGGTCTTCCACTTACACAACACTATTCTGTGGTCTAGTAAAGACCACAATTCCCTTCTGTCATGTCTTTCGAAAATCAATTGTGTCACATCAGAAGGAAAAACTTAAACTTTTTCACTGGTACAGAGAGGAACAACAAACCCCAAATAAGGAGGGTTCAACTCTTGAATCAGAAGGTAAATGGGTAATCACCTGAAGTCACACCAGTAGTTTTGAACCCAATCATAAAGGATCCAAACATTCAAAATGAAATCCAGTTGCTATGCTCCGATGCTGGCAGTAGGAACTCCAGGCCTACTCATCAGCATATCTTTCTCCCCCTTCCACTTTCTTCTTGCAGGACCACCAAAATCTACACGCAACAGATTCAGGAAACAACATGACAGGAGATCTCGACAGAGAGTACACTTGAAAAATAAGAAGTGTAGCTAACTGTCCAGACGAGTCCAACAAGGTTTCATAATCCCAGCTATCAAGCATTCTCTAAGTGTAAAGAGTCCAGACAAATTCTTCCAATGCACTTTACATGAAAGTTTCTCTTTTTCTACCCCAAGAGGGTAGGAAAAAATTTTTTTCAACTTTAACTACTTTCACTTGTATTTTCTCTTAAAATTCAGAACCTGAGAACCCAGTACTCACATTCAAACATAAAGTAACAATATAAATCTGATCAGAGAACTCTAACTTACCTTTATTTTTATTAATTATGAAACATTTTTCAAGCCGTAAGAAACCAAATAGTACTTGCTGTACTGTCATTTGCTACACCGGTAGCTCACCTCTGCAAGACGTTTAACCCTTTTTTAAAAAGGGAGAAGGAAGAGAAAATAGGACTAAGAAGCCTCCCAGAACCTATGCTGTATGTGTAAGAATGCTAAAGCTCTCATCTAGGTGCACAGATGCAAAATTTGCCATAAAAATCAAAGATAAGAGGTGGTGGCAGCACCAGTAACAACTTACTGCCTTAATGACAAAAAAAACTTCCTAAAGAAACATTAATATACCAAGATAATATTATTACTTATAACAACATTATTTATTAAAATACAGCAGGGTTTCTTAATCCACATTTACCTTTAACACTACAAAACACAGAGGGGAAAAAACCAGTGAAAGCTGTTTTTACTACTCTTCATACATCTGATGGCTTTTTACACAGTGTCACTGTTGCTTGTTTTTCCTTTCCCACTAATCAATTTTCAGATTCTGTCATCATGTGACAAATACAAAAGGCAAAGAGCAGGTAAGAGAAAAAACATTCACTACAGAAGTTAGGAAAAGAATTCAAAGCAAGGCACAATATAGTATTTGTTTTATAATTTATAAAATGACATCAGTGAAATCATGAACTAAGGTTAAATTATATCTTTGCCCAAATCTAAGAATTTTCTCACATATACAAGACTACACTAATTCCATTGCTAAATTAGTTCAAGTTTCTCATATCACTAGGCATTACAAAATATTGAGTCTTTCTGTTACTGTTTTGATGACTTCAATATACACTTGAACTTCTTCAGTAACTTTTTATGCTAATTCCATCTACCAGTCACCACCTGTTGACAATTACACATTTAAAAAACCAGTTTTTACATAGTTTAGGTTTTTCAAGACCTGGTAGATTTCATCATAGAACGTCTCTGCAAAGAGAATTATCAGGGCCTCCCAAAATACAGAAGTTTAGGGAGAAAAATCTAATTGTAATTAGTCTATAATTAGACTGGGTATTTCATGGGAGGAAACAGTGCTGGTTTAAGATAAATTATTGTTTAAATTTTATATTGAAGCATACAACTTTATCTCAAGTCCTTAACTAATGCCACTACAGAAGTATTAATATACTAACCAAAATACCATCTCTATACTGTGTTTACTCTGTATTTTCACAAGGTCCATGTACAAAATGCACATAAACCAGAATAGAAAAAAACCCTCTATGTACACAACTATCTTTCCTTAAAAGCAAAAATATATAACTTTAAATACATATTACAAAACACACACAAGGTGGAAACCCATATGTAGTAAATTGAGTAACTGAAATGTCCAAGAATAATTAATTACCAGTCCTGAACACCTAAAAAGTTACAGCCTGTGTTCCACAATTTACATAGCAATGGGCAGTGTACTTCATGTTTAAGCAGAGCTCATTTCCCTGCAGCACAAGTAGAGAAGAGGTTCTCTTTTGCTAAACCAAGAGTACTGGTAAACCCCTTGCCTCACACCCTTTAAATCCAGGCAAGAACTAAGTAACCATTTCCTGGAGCAGCATTAAGTATCAGAATACACACAGCATACTAAAGGCTCATTTTCAGAGGATGTATACAAATCCTAAGGGAATTAACTTATAACAACCAACTAAACTGCTGAAACAAAGTTACTTGTACAGTCAATTTTCCACTCGAGAATTGACCAAGGAAGAAGAGGATGGACAGAAGAGTCATTAGATTTACAGAGATAAAAATAAATCACAGTTAAAACACAAACTATCGGCAGGACTCGAGTCAAGCAAGGCCTTTCAGTTCAACCAGCACACAATGGAAATAAAGTTGTAACTTTCAGCCAATTTGAACATAAAAGCAATCTACAGTACTAAACCCAAACCAAAACTAACTTTCATTTGCTCCCAGTAGAAAATTCATGGTATTGTGAATCCAGGTTGGCTCCAGTTACAAAGGATCACTCTGAAACTAATTAGTTTCCCATCTCAGCAGGATCTTTCTGGCAATATGCAAAGATTTCCAAAATACTACTACTGCTTTCAGATCTCTGCTGATTTCTGCAGACCTTAGTGTTACCTGCTAATGCAGGTTATCTCAGGTAATAGAGATAGATGACCAAAGGGTCGTATTGTTTTATTGCAATTTATTACCACACCACACATCTTCTCTGTGCAAGTTGGATTTATTGAGAATGCAATATAAACATTCTCCTCCTCCCTCCCTCTGATTACATCATGTATGTACACGTTTCGCAATCATGAGCAAAAGCAATTCTTGTCATGCTTTCCTTCAGATTTACAGGTAAACAATTTTAACCTGTGGTCCTGGGAACCTTCTTGCCCACAAAAAATCCACAACAATGGACCTAAGGAAAGCAGATACAGCTATGCCCTACCACAACCCATACAGGAAAAACCTAAGTAAAAATACAGCTATCAATAGTTTGTCAGAGTCCACAAACACCATGTGAAAACTACTGCCCTGAACTATCACGGAGCCAACAAACAGCTTTCCCATTTGGCTTCCCAGCCCATGTTTTTTTCATTTGTCTTCATTTGTTTGGGTTTTTCCCTCTTTATTTTCTTTTTTTTTATCAGGGAGGAGGAATAGAGGAAAACTTAGAAGATTTTACTAAATAAACTATGTTTTGCTGAACTGCTGCTTTCTACTGCTGCCCTGAGCATTCATGCTTATAGAGCAGTTGGGTTATTTGCAAAAATAGTGATAGAAACTGACATTTTAACGGTATACGCTAAATATCTTTCAAATAGTGAACTACACTGTGCATGTACATATACATATGTACGCATGTATCAGCACACAAATCTGGAAAAATATGCAGCATAAATACACATATGAAGTAATCAGTATTTATTCAATGCTGTCTGTTCCTAAGGAGGTAACATCTTTAGTCAGACCTAGAACCAGAATACAGGAATAAATGACTAATCTTACCCACAGGAAGTTTTCTGTTTCCCGTGACATGCTCCACAACTGTATAGATTTTGCTATAAGATTAGGATGCATACCCAACTTCCAAATGTTACATGATTGCAGTTGCAGTATGAACTATGCAGGTTTAGAAACAAAAGAGAGTCCAAATTCAGATCTTTCCTATTGTTTGCAGCTTTCTACGGTATCCTAACAGGCAAGTTAGCAGTTAACTTCCAATTTGTGCTAAGACAAGAAAGAAAGGTGAATAGGAAAAATAAAGCACAATACGCACACTCAAACACACAAATTACAACCCATTAATGACCAACTCCTTTTTGGATTTTCACTAAGCTTTAGGGAGCTCAATGGTACCAAGTTCCTAACCCTATAAAATTTCTGTTTAATTACATTACTGATTGTACTGATACAGACCCTACTGATCATTTATTTATTTAAAACTAAATTTAAAATTTATTTAAAACACTTCTAGAACAATCAACTACAAGGTAAGACTCCTCCTCTGACTTTGCCTTCGAAACAGCATCAATACAAAGAGCAAGCACGGTTAACTAATGACTTATTAGCTCAGAATCACAGAATGGCTTGGGTTAGGAGGGACGTCAAAGACCATCCAGTTCCAACGTCACCGCCATGGGCAGGGAAGTCTTCCTCTTCACCATGTTGCTCAGGACCCCATCCAACCCGGCCTTCAGTATTTCCAGCCAAGTATTTCCAAGCTTCATAAATTGGTCCTGAGTTTGGGATCTAGAGCAATGAAATAAAAACCCTGGCCTCCTCTACAGTATCCAAGACTTATGCATAAAACCCTCCAGGTTCCATCACGTAAGTACCAATTCTTCAGTACACAAGTCATGATGGGCATTACACAGCTCCAGCCTGCACAAAGCAGGCTACCCTTTAAAGTTTAAATTTCAAGTCGGTCTGCCAGTTTAGCTAAGCTTCTGCCATACAGAAAAGCTAGTTTCCACTCGACATAGGCTACCTTCCCTTTACTATCTGGTCCAGCAGTGCTGCTTTTGTCATTCTGGTGATGGAAAGCCATGGCTTTCTCAAGTATTTATGCCAGTCCCTTAAAACATGGAAGACTTGCCCTTACCTCTTCTCTCTCTTCACTCCTTTTCTTCTCTCAGTGGAAGTTAGACAAATAGGGGACTAGAAAGAGAAAAAGAATGAGTGGTAGAAGGGAAATAAAGGTAAAAGTAGTTACAGAAAGAGTAAGAATTAGTTTATTGAACAGAAATCTATCAAAGAAGTAGTTAGCAGAGACAAATACTAAGCTTAGAGATTTTAGACTATTTACAAAATTCAATGCCCAAGATCAAAAATAAAACTGCCAATTGCTTGATGCCTCTAAGTTTACTAAACACCTGTTGTACTTCTTAAAATAAACCACACACACAAAGGCCTATCCATTCAAAAATCATCAATTATTTGAGCTGGAGAATCAAGGAACTGTAAAATACAAAACAAGTACAACACATGAAGAGTAAGACAAAAGATTGCTTTGTGATAGGAATATTGGTTATTGCTTGGAGAAGTAGAAATTAGCTACCTAACATCAGCATACCATAGAATATCACTGAGAAACGTAAAACTTTTTTAAGGAAAAATTCAAAGGTCAAGACAAAAAATGTAGCTGTTTCCCAGTAAAAAGATCTTGGCTTTAAGTCAGGTGTTTTACTGCAAATTTTTATTTCTTCATCTACCACAAAATCATGAAAAGTTGTTGACTGAACTTAGACAAATTGCCTGTATTTGACTTACCAATTCTCTCCAAGAAAACATTTACAGGTGTTACCTTAAGCTATTATTCCTGACAAAAATCTTAAAATATAAATGATTTATTCAAGTATATACACTCTGCAATCTGTAAGAATACTCTAACTCATGCCTAAAATGGTAAGGGCTACGTATATTTATTTTTTATTAAATAAAACAGTATACCTCATGGCGATTCCATCACTAGAAGCATTCAGTCACCAATATTACTCCCATTAAGTAAGGGTTTTGGGGTGAAAAAACATGGGACCAAAAATACGTATCAGCATTACCTTCAAAAATCTAAATATTTCTGGCTTCATGGTATTGAATAAATACATCAATTTGTCTATGTTGCTTAATAAGATGTGGGAGTCTACTGTAATTATAAGCTACCTACTATAGAAGAAGTAAATTCTTTTTACTTTAAGTCTTGCATTTCAGATAGGCATACTGCCGTTTAGACATGTTTTCACTTAAATTCCAAAGTTTTTTCAGTGGCATTTGATTTTCATGAACTGCTCAACAGCACTTCTACTTTTACTCCTGGAAGCAATTTTCAGACATTCACCTAATTGCTACATTTAAGCCTAGGAATCTAAACACAAGCAGGTAAGAAAGTCACACTCTTCCAAACACAAACTTTTAGTTCTTTCTAGCAATTAGAACTCTTTTGTTTGAGTCTAACCGAAGTTCAACCTAGACTATATTTTTTGTAACAACTTGGCAGTATTTCGATGTTCTTCACAAAAATCTGGGGAAGAAATTGGCAAGAAAAAGTGAGGGAAGAGATTGGGGGGGGGACTATATAATCTTCAAGGACAGACAAAAAACACTCAAGTGTAAGATCAAAAGATCTTTCCTACTTTAAAAAAAAGAAAACCTAATTTATTCCCCATTGCAATTATCTTGCAAAATTTTATTATTTGGGCCAAGTAATTTAGGTTGCATGCTTTTTAACTTTATAACTTTGTTTTCAATTGAGATTTCAATATTTTTAAATTAAACACAGATACAAAATGCATAACCTTTGAATAAGCATAAAGAAATTCCACCCAGCAATGAAAGCTCAATGCACAGTTTTTAATTTTCAATACTACTGCCACACAGAAGGGGACAAAATGATTAAGCATTTGGGTTTTGTCTTTCAGCACAAAAGATGCAACTGGAAAGTAAAACAGTAGAGAACAAACATTTTAAAAAAAAACACCACCACAGTAATTCATAAAAATCTTGACTAATGATATTAAAGATTCACATCAAGCATTCCTATCCTAAGCAAAAGAGAAAAAGAAAATAATTATCTGAATTACATTGTGAGACATCTGAGGGAGGAACCGTACCCTTACAACCAGTACAATAACTACTGTACTGTTTATCTATTATATATAGTGTTCACATTTCTTTCACAATTCTAGAATGATAGGTTTGGAAACCAAATGAGAGGTATAATCTCTCTGTACCTTCCTCAAAAGCCATAAAAAACTTGTAGTTCGTAAGTCTTTAGTTTAACTAGAATAAACTAAAAACATTCCGTATTGGAAAAGTTTCTCTAAAACAACAGTTAAAACAGGATTAACTGTCTAGACATAGAACATCATCTGTCCTGTGATACAGTTTTAAACAAACCCCATTACAAACACCGTAATTAGGAGTTAGGTCCCTTTGTCTACTCAAGGCAAGTCAAGAGCATAACCATTAAAAAATATCTTTAGTTGTCCTCAAGTTAGAAAAGTTAGAGAGTAATCAACACCAAACCAATTTAAATACTAAGAGTCCCTCAGGACAAAAGATCTAAACCTACCATCCTGTATACCATTTTGAATTCTAAACTGGTAAATACAAGCTGTTTCATCAGTTTCTATAACTGATACATAACGCTGTCCTGCACCTCCTTGCTTCTGAACTGGAGAGACATGAACATAATGGATGGATCATTGGGTGGACAAGGAACTGACTGGATGGTTGCACTGTTAAGAGCTGCAAGCTGTCAAACAGCTCAATGTCCAAGTGGAGACCAGTGATGAGTGACATTCAGGCATCCCCCAGGAACTGGTCCTGAGACTGTCGCTGTTTAAATCTGTTGGCAGTATGGATTGAGTGCACTGTCAGCAAATTTGTCAATGACATGAAGCTCTTTGGTGTGGTCAACATGTGAGAGGGAAGGGGTGTCATCCAGAGAGACCTTGACAGGCTTGAGAGGCTAGCCTGTGTGAACCTCATGAAATTCAGCACAGTCAAGTGCAAGGTGCTGAACCATTGTCAGGGCAATCTCAAACATGAGTACAGGTTGAGCGGAGGATGGACTAAGAAGAGTTCTCAAGACACAGACTTGGGGGTGCTGGTTGATGAGAAGCACAGCATGACCCACCAATGTGAACTTGCAGCCAGAAAGCCAAATGGGTCCTGGGCTGCATCATAAGTAGTGTGACCATCAGGTCGAGGGCGGTGATTCTGCCCATCTACTCCACTCTCCTGAGATTCCACCTGGAGCACTGTGTACAGCTGTGGGGTCCACAACACAAGAAAGAAGTGGACCTGTTAGAGCAGATCCAGAGGAAGCCACAAAGATGATCCAGAGGCCTGAGCACCAATCCTATTAAGACAGGCTGGGAGAACAGGGTTTGTTCAGCCTCAAGAAGGCTCTGCCAAGACCTCAATGCAGCCTTTCAGTACCTAAAGGGGGCTTATGAAAAAAGATGGAGTGACTTTTCACACGAGCACACAGTGATAAAACAAGGGGGAGCAGCTTTCAACAAAAAAAAAGGATATTCAGATGTCTGGAAGAAATTCCTTATTGTGAGGGTGCTGAGGCATTTAACATGTTGCTCAGAAAAGCTGTGGATGTCCCATTTCTGGAAGTGTTCAATGCCAGGTTGGATGGGGCCTTGACAAACCTGGTCTACAGAAAGGTGTTCCTCCCCATGGCAAGGGGGTTGGAATTAGAAGATTTTGAAGGTCCCTTCTAACTCACACCATACTACGATAAGAGGACCAACAACAGATTATAGACCTTCCTTCTAAAGTACAATAATGTCATTAAAATCTCGTCTTATCATCTCGTCTTTGAACTTGTTGGCAATTTATTTTTGTGATGAAGACATAAAAGTGAATGATTACCTAGATTATGATGCCATAAAATACACAAAACTCAACTACAAATGGAAACAGAGTAAACCTTTTCTTAGCCTGAGCCCACAGTATGAAGTTTTAGTATCTACATTACTGAAAGTGTTAACTTGAAACTAAATTCTAAAACTAGGAACAATACCATTTTGGCAAGTGCCTGATCTGCAAAACTGCTGGGCCCTTCCCAGTCTCACCTAAAGTTTTACAACAGTGCATCACCATCTAAGCAGTGTATGAACTATCACATGAAATGAGATAGTACTCTTGCGATATAGTATGTAAAACTAACACAGTCTACTTGGACAAGATGCAATCTATATGCTACTACAATATATTCCTCAGTTGAATTTTTGGAACACATAACTTGAATGGACACTGATTTACCACAGGTCTTCCCAATATTTTAATTTAAAAAAAGGCAAGAACACATTGAAGTTAGGCATGTTAAAAAACAAAACAAAACCAACAAAACCAACAAAAAACAAAACACTTTGTTCATTAATTTTCTTCAAAGGTTTACAGATAACCTTAATTATTAAAATTTTCTAACCACCATCAAAGCTTAAAATCTTGCTTGTTTCACTAATACATTAATATTTGCAAAAGGAAATAAAAATACTCAATGGCAAGTATATGAAATCTTGAAAATATTTCTTCTAAGTAAGTTGTTTGTTATGCCTTAAAGATAACAAGTTTTTCTTTGAACACAGCTGTAGAAGGTTTCTCTGTAGTGTGAAGGTCATAAGCAGAATTTTGGCTCCTCAAAGAGATTAGATTAACCTCTGTGGGTACAATTCTTTTGTTACTAAGAAAATGTGAACACTGAAGTAGAAATAGCCATATTGCAATATTCAAAAGACCATTACAATTACTATTTTAAGTAATTCAGAATTTGGAAGAATTAAAATTCAGTATTTTTTTTTCTTAATCTACATTCTACAAAAACTCAAACTTTTTCCCCCTCCAGAGATGCCTTAGGGTTCATTTGTAACAATAAATCAAAACTACTATCTGGACAGTGGAACATTTAAACATTCTACCTTTCAAAACTGTACAATAAGATTTGCTTTTGAGAGATTCACAAGTGCTCATTTGTATGGAAGTCACGAGGCCAGTAACACAGATGCACTCCTTTAGGATCTCCCCAGAATTAGGTTCTATTTTATATCTCCAGTCATCTACATCCCTCCCACTTAATTTTTTTTTAAAATGTCACATGACAACAGCAAAATATTTTCATTAAACCTTCATTTACATTAATTTAGTTAGAACAATACTACAATTCCACAATTACATGCACCACTCCTTAAATCAGTCCCACGTATAGTCCTTACTAAAATTAGTATTAGCATGCATGAAAAATTACAACCGTCCTTAAATCAAACCAAGACCAGAACTGAAGAAACACCAAGGCCTTCAGTATGACATGGATTGCTGTATTTCTATTGCTTTCCAACAGAATATTAACTGGTGTGTGCTAAAACTGTACATGAGGAAATTAGGAGCTGCATTACCTCAAAGTAACCTGAAGAGGTTACTTAGTTCTAAGAGAAACTTTCCCTGGATTTAGTCTAACAAGTCAGTATTATTTCCCCTCTGGAATTTCCCAGACAACAAAAAAAAAGCTTGCTCAAAAGGCTAAGTGACAGTTAAGCAAACTTTTCCTTCAGATATGAAAAGCTTCAACATATACACAAATGGTTTCATAACTCCAGTCCGTATTATTGCATTCGTAACACAATATTTGTGAAACAGAAATGTGTCTTGAAAAAACAGAAATTTAGAATTCAAACCTTCCCTCTTTCAAGAAGTTTGTATTGCTTTTGTGGGCAGTGTATGTAATTCTTTATGAATATCTAAGAGAAATATCAAGAGAATACAGAAGTAAAGGTAGACCTTGTTTTGTAGTATTGTCTCCTTAAAACAAATTGCAGATCTGTTCTTACAAATGGAGAAACTGAGTCATGAAGGCAAACTGACTCATTAAAACTCAAACCGGAAAACTCTGAAGATCTCTCTAAATTCCCAAGAGGTTTTTAGTGCATAAAAGTTGGCAATCTATACAATAAGCTGTAAAATTTGAAAATCAGTACTTTTGGGTTTATTTCATTACTTCCTCTGACAGATTTTGTAAAGTGTACAGAATTATTTTAATTGTGAATCAGATGTCTACTTGAGAACATGACTGAGGCTATGAAGCGCTGTAGAGCTGTATAACCCTCTAAGTCATAATGTCACAAACAAAAAAGTCAAGAACTGATCTTTCAACCTAGGGAGAGGAAAGAAGAAGACAAAATGTTTCCCTGAAGGCCCATACACTCTTCAGACTCCTATTTGTATACTTTTAAATAAACAGAGTAAGACATGGTTTATGAAAAAAAAAAATAAAAAAATCACTCAGCCTTTGGCCTCAGAACACGCTAAAGGCATGCATTAACACCATTTTAGAAGTCTGTCTTACTGTTCAACTTCAGGTACACTTTAAATCACACATCAGTGCTTATGAACGGTATCTAAATTAAAATTCTTCATAGATTGAAGAATGCTATTTCAATGCCTCACTTTTGATTGCTTAAATCCAGAAGGTTCTAAAGCTATACTGGAATAGGAATTTGTATCTCATTAAATAAAGGATGAGATTAAAGACAGACATTAAAAAAAAAAGTTAATTTTTTTTTATTGTTTCTTAAAACATACACTTGTAGCCTCCATAGTATGTATTAGAGTACACTACAGCAACTACCAAAGAATAAACCCTTGTGACCTCCCTTCCCCCCACTCAAACATATTTATAGTGGTGATACTAAAAGGTTCATATTTCATTTAGGAAAAAAATTAGAGGTTATGAACTGCACCTTCCCTCAATATTTGTATGTGCATTACCACATATACAATTTATACAGCAATATCCAAAATAAATTGAAGACATGTACTGCCAAGATTACATGGTAGCAGAAGAAATTTTGCGTCTTAATAAAGTAACAATAATCTCGCATACATTATTCTCTTAGGTATTCAGTTTGTATTCTTAAACTGTGAATACATGGAATTACGGCACTGATGTCCAGCGAAGGTATTTCCTGAAAGGTGAACATGACGTTCACAAATGTGTTTCCACAAAGAATTTAAGCTGACTGCCTTAAGGGATCTTAATCCACTGGTTGTGTTGATAAATATTACTGATTTTATGGTGTTAACAGAATGGACATGTGTCCGTGTACATGCACAGTACCTATCACAAACGCAGGCGCTTTTCCAAATTATTAAACCGACTTACATATTGCCTTACAGCAACATATACACACCCCTCGAAGGAGCTGCTTGGGTCTACTGTCTCTTTCCACCCCCCTTCTCCCCGAACAGAGTGGTCTCGTTCACTTGCCTTTCACACACATAACCAATAAAATTAATCAGCTGGAACACAGCATTTTTAAATCGTAGTAAAGTCAAGAGATGTTTTGTACGTTATTTGAAGAGAACAGCCTTTTCATTTAAACATAGTAAGACTCTAATATGCTGCAGACAAACGCACTGCATGGGGTGTGGAGGACCCGAGCTGATTAGATTACCACAACATCAGCCTGAGGCCGCCATTTTTAGAATCTCTAAAGGACAAAAGAGGGAAATTAAAAAATTTGTCCCACATTTTTTCTAAAGTAACTTTAAAAGTACAGTGATGATAATTAATTAATCATGCATTGTAACTACAGCCATGGATATCTCTTTCTTTTCACTGATCTGAGTTCTGAGTAGCAAAACCGTTTCATTATTTTTCTTTCAAGGTGCTGTAAATAAACAGACTAAAACATTCCTAAATCTAGATGCAGCACTGAACTTCTGCTTTTGACGACACGTAGTATGTACCATTTTAGGGGACCTGAGGGCTTTCAAACACCGCACATTCCCTAATGGCCGAGTATGGGGGAATATAGAACCTTTACAATCAGGCTATACTATGTTTCTTTACCCTATTTAGTACTACACACTGAACCGTTTGTTTCTCCTCCCCTAGGTCTGCAGCAATAGGGTCTAACTCACCAATACTTATCGCTTCAAGACTAAAATATGCCACCCAGGGAACACGAACACTGGCTGCAGAAACTAAAGCAAGAAAGGGATGCACCGGTGCAACTACTTACAGCCTGGAGAAAGGGGGTGGGGAGAATGGTCCCCTTTTAAATTGGCACAGAAACTCCTAGGGACTGCTCTCCGTTTGTCCAGGTTACACCATGAAGCGGAGATATTAACAGGGAGGGAGGTAGGGAGGCGGGGGTGTGGAAGGCAGAGAGATTTAGGCCTATAACGAGCCATTTTAGTACCACAAAGCAAAAATATACAGGATGGAGGAAAAGAATAGGCTTCCCCAAGCTTCGTAAAACTCAATACTCAGTCCCAATAAGGCAGAGACCCGTTCTGAAATCTGCCAGCCCAAGGAAGCCTATGTTGTCACATAACAGCTCCCTTTGCCTCATTTTCCAAGCATAATGCATAAATCTGGCGTAACTGCCAAAAAATTCTCCTCAGCTCCTCCAGTTACAGTAACCCGCCATATTCACAAGATATAGCGACAGCCTGCCATTTTTTAACCAAACCCCACAAAAGGAAAAGCAAATTCAAGGCAACTAAAACAGAAATTAAACACATTTCAGGCTAGGAAGGAGTTATACTCGCACTGAGGGTAATGAGACCCTCCCGTCTCATTTCATTCCCCTTTTGCCACCCCCCCTCCCCCCAAAGCACCCATAGCAGAATATGTTGGCAATAACCAAAGACTCACCTGTAATGGTCACAGGCCAGGCAGCAGGACCCCCTCAGCTGAGCCCCTTCTCTATCCCAACCAAAACAATGCAACAGCCCCACTGCGGATATCCCTACCCTAGGCAGGACTCAGCCCTCAGCAGGCTACAGTAAAAGAAAGAAAAGGGAAAGAGGAGATCCCCCCTCCCCCCAAACCTAGCTCAGTGCGCAGAACCCTGCGGGGACCAGCTCAGAGGCGCCCTTGCCCTGGGACCTGTGTACAAACCCTGCTGCCGCCGCCGCTCCCGTGCCTCCCTCCCTCCAGCCTCCTACGCTCCCTTCTATGTCACTGCCTCTCTCTGGGAAAATGGCGTCCGCTCTCCCCTCCCTCCCCCTGCACGGGGCTCACCCGCCCCGCCTGACAGGGGCAGGGTTACCAAGGCGAAGCCAAACAGCCGCCATTTTGCTTACGGGCCGGCAGCGCAGCCCGCGCCCGCCGAGCCCCCAGTGTCCATTTTGCGACACGCGGCTCGGCTTGGGGGTCTGGGCGCGGCCGCGGCTCCCGACTGCGGCAGGGGCTGGGCAGGGGGGCCCGAGGAGGGGAGCGCGGCCGCGGAGCAGGGCTGGCTGCCCGCAGCCCGCGCGGGAGGGGCGGGGGCTCCGTCCCGGCCTGTTGTGGGGACGAGCGCGGGCGGGATGTCTGAGTCAGAGGTGCCTCCTCCGAGCAGCCAGCGCCAAACCTCCCTGCGCCGCTCTCCCCTCCTCGACCTCCGGCTTCTTCACCACCGTCGACACTGGGCATGTGTGCGCTTTATGAACCTCAAACTGAGCACATTTTCGCCACACACTGCGCGAAAAACCGGACAGACCCGCCGGATCTCACTGAGGGGCGGGGAAGAGGGGGGCGAGAAAGGAGCGGGAGCTTTGGCTGAGACCCGCTCAGGAGGTTGTGTCTGAATCTCTCCCCTCAGTAAGATAATCGAGGCTGAGAATCTTCCCCGAAGCCTTTAGGAGTCATATATATATATATATATAAGGCAAGTGGGAGGGAGCGTCTTTCCTTAAAGCGAGCGGGCCAGCACAAGGCGTTTCTGTTCTCCGGGGACGAGAGGAGCAGCGAGGGAGCCTTGTTTGCCCTGTAGGAAGCGAAGCGGGGGGAGCAGGAATAGCTTCCAGCGGGACGACCGGGCGCTGGCAAAGCCAGGAGCTCGCTCAGCGCTTCGGGGCAGACGCAGCCTCTGCCATCTGGACCGAGCCCTTCCTCCTGCCACCATATCTCCTCCCAGCTGCCCTCTCTGCCCGCACGCCGCCCCGTCTCCCCGGCCCGGCTTCAGCCCCTCCAGCGATGCGGCTGATTGAGGGAGGGGAGGCGGCGGCTGGGGTTTCGTTCGACGCCCACCAGGGGCTGAGCGAGCCTCCTTCAGTGCGCAAACTCGGGGCACCAGATAAAAGCTGGGCTGGCAGCTCTTACCCTGCCTCGATGGAGCCGCACCATTCGGGTGACTGGAGAAGCAGTTAGCAGCAGCGCCATAGACTAGCGTCCCCCCACACCTTGAGCACAGAGAGTTTGGGGCTCTAAACAGCTGCTGCTGCGGCAGGAGGGAGCCGAGGTGAAGGGATCTGCTAGCTGGTTGGACGCAGACGAGGCGGCTGTAATGGGGCATTAAGTCTAAGGGAGGAGGGGGGGGCGATTAAACGTCTTGTGATCATGGCGGAGTCTATGGGTATTTTTTCCTAACTCTTCTGTGCGTGTGTCTCTTGTTTCTTTCTCTCTCTTTCTCTCTCTCCTTAGGGCGCTTGGCTGGGGCTGCTCGCTCGGGTTCTGCCTGTTGTTGCGCGAAATGGCGGCTGGCGTCTTGGTGGGTTTGGTTGTCGGTTTTTTTTTTTTNCAGCCAATGGCCGTGCGCGCTGGGGTGGCCCGGCGCGCCCTGATTGGCTGGCGCTGACATCATCCTGCAGCAGGGGCCGCCGCAGCTGGGCAGGGTCGGGAGCGGCCGGGGGAGGCAGAGCGAGAAAACGGGCGCCATGATCCCCAGCGCCAGGGAGGACTCCGCGGGCAGGGCGTCCCCGAAGAGCTGGTGACAAGGAAAGCGGGACCAGGCCTGGGCTTCTTCCCAAACAGTGCCGGGGCTGTGCGGAGAGGAGCGGGGGAAGAGCGAGAGGGGATCGAGTCGTGCTTGCCTTTGTAACTGCGTCAGTACAAGATGGCGCAGGGTGTCCCTGGAGAGGGAAGGGAGTTGCACGTCCGCCGGAGGTCATGTGACCGCGTTGCATTCCTGTGGGGTTTGGCTGCGGACCAAGCTGGCTCAGGCGGTGGCGGCGGTCCGGGACAGCCCGGGCTGCCCTCCCCTTCCTCTCGCACAGCGCCGTCGGGCCCGCGCTGGGGCCCATCCCCCATCAGCCTTACGCGCGGGGGTGTAACTGCTGCAGAGGAAGGTTCTCGCTTCTCTCCTTACTCTCCACCCCCCTCCAGGGTGTAGCTGCTCTCGGGGGAAGCTTTCCATTCCGCCCCCTCTCTGCGCAAGGCTTTACCCACCGCCTGGGAAGGTTCCCCCCCGGGCGCCTCCTGGCTCCGCCCGAGCGTGGGGGCCGGGTGCGCTCACGGTGGGGCCGCCCGCTCGGTGCGAGGGCACTCTGCTCCCGGGCGGGCGCCCGGGGTCAGCGACGGGTTCTGGCTGAAACAGTCGGTCTAAGCGATGTTTAAATGACCTCATTAAAGCCGCTGAGGAAAACGCACAGGCTATGCGGAGTTGTTCTTCTGACGAGGAGGTCGTGGCTGTTCCAGTGTTGCTCTGCCGGGGGTACGGGGCGGGGGATGCAAGGGAGAATCTGCGAGCTGTTCATGACGTTATTCTGTTTGAACAGGAAAAGTGGATCGCTGTTCTTTTGTGCTGTTGCGTCCTGTTGTAGGGAGTTGAGGAGCTTCTCTGTGGGACGATATGTGTGTTCCAAAGTCAGGCCGCAGCTGGCCTGTTTCGTTAACACAGGAATGGGTGTATATACTCAGTGCAGATGAAAACTATGTTTTGCAACTATTAAGAGGACTCCTCATGTTGTACTTTCTGAGGTTCATAGGAGAATGAAGTCGTTACGCAGGTCTGGGTAGGCTTGGGAGATTGACATACATTTTCTGGGTCTTTTATTATTTAAATATTTTGATGCAGGGGAAGTGAAAAAGACATGTTTTCCAATCCTAATGCCTTTTTTTTAAGGAATGCGACTCCTTTTACTGTTTGGGTGAGGTTCTTGTGTTTTCAAAGCAATTCAGTACCAGTTCCCATGTCTTGTTCTTGTATGCCATGATGTAGATTTAGCCACTGCTTCTAACCCAGTGAACAAATTAACAGTTTAAATTGCTGATGCTCTCAGGGTAGGAGTTGGTCCTATTTATAAATGTTTCACTTTTTCTGTTTTTCATTTGTCCCCAGATAAGGCTATTTTTTTTTTACTTTCCCAGTAGTAATCTGGTAGGGGATAAAGCTTGAAAATTTTGTGTCTTGTTCGAGAACTGGTGGAATTAGAGTAACTGTATGACTAATAGAGAAGATACCTGTATAATAGATGTTCCTTAATATGCGTTACATAAGCAATATGGTGAGGTGGAGTCCAGTTACATAAGAACTGACTGGGGACTTGAGAGCTACTCCAAGTAGTCCATATTGGTCGCATATACAGCCTGCAGGCCATCCTTGTGGGAAGGAGGGGTAGAAAAACAGGATTGGAAGCATCTAATACCACCACTTTTTTTCTTCGTAGGTTACATAGAGGATACCAGGAAAGAAAGGGAGAAGGCAGTAGTTAAGCATGACGTAGTGTGAAGCTTTCAAAAGTCAGCAGTCTCATTTGAGCTTAGCTTTTAAGGATGTATGTGCAGTTTCTTAAACAGCGTGCCTTTTTGTGAGTCCTCTCAGCTGAGCAGACTGCTGTAAAGAGCAGGACTATTGAGTCTTGGAGGTTGTGAGGATTTTATTTAAAAAAATAAAAAAGGTGTGTGGGGGGAAAGGCAAGCTTACTGGAAATGG
The DNA here is from genome assembly GCA_013399695.1 of Formicarius rufipectus. Classification (NCBI taxonomy): domain Eukaryota; kingdom Metazoa; phylum Chordata; class Aves; order Passeriformes; family Formicariidae; genus Formicarius; species Formicarius rufipectus. The sequence goes on from VXAU01000185.1 coordinate 1,461,342, forward strand.
TGTTAGGAGGCGGCAGTTTGTTGACCAAATATTAAAATGACTGGATTACTGATTTTTCTTGGGTAGGCATAAGGTAAATACTCCCTTTGTAATGGAAGCTTCCAGAGAGGCTTTCAGTGTACAGTGATTCTCTTAACACAGAACAGATTTATGTGTGAATACTCTTTGCAGATGTGTTAAAGGAAGAACATGAATTTGAATTAAAAGATGAGGAAAAAACCCTCGTGTTTTATTAGTACTTACATTTAGGAATATGCTCTATAATTGTGGAATTGGGAGTAATTGCCTCACTCTTAAACTATTTGTTTGAATGCTTATTTTACAGAATAGTCTATATAGAATATCTGAAATCAAAAACTGAACTATGGCAGTTAAAACTTTAATTGTTAAAGCAGCCTTTTAGGTACCTCACTTTGGTATCAGATTTTGCTTGAAAACCAAGAAATTAAGTGCTTTGTGTTCTCTGTGTAATTGGCACGGTATTGCAGCAGTATTTGAACAGGGCTGTGGCTGTGGTTTCATGAAGCTACAGAACTGAAGGCTAGTTTTTAATGAGCTAGTAATTTCTTGTTTGTTTCAAGCTTGTTTTTATTGGCTGTTCTCAGTGAAGCACTATTAGTTATCTTGAAGTAGTAGCTCCAGCAGTGTGGCAGTGCAGTCTCAAAACAATGTCTAATGTATTCTGAACCCCTTCTGCCGAGGGAGATGAGTAAAAACCAAATGTGCGTACTTTCCTGAGACGGAAACCTCGGGGGGGAGAGGATTTGCCCAAAGGCCAGTCTGATGAAAGCTGTGTATTAATCTGGAGGGAAAGGGGAGGGGAAAAGAGCTGTTGGAGGGCGAGAGTGGGTGAAAATGGGCACATAGTTTACATTTATGGTCACAACTTGCCAGGCAGAGTAACAATTACTACTGAACTACTATTCGTTCGTTTAATTAGGGTATTTTAATTGGCTGGACGGTCTCCAGCAGTTAAGTTCCGTGAGTTTAACTTGCCTTGGTAGCCTGTCTGTGCATGTGTGTGTGGTCTGAGCCTTTGCTAAGACCTGTTATTTAAACATTGTTGTTTACCTTTAGCCTTACAAAGGGACTGACAGGAGTTCAAGGGTGTTTAGGGGAGAAAGGAGAGAGATACTAACAATGTAACATATCCGAGTATGCATTAATGTCATAGTTGAAGCAGTGCCTATACTGAAATATGATCCTGCACCGTTTCTGAGCTGTTCATTCTTGGCCTGCAAGTGATCATGGGGGAAACAGTGGTGAAGAATGGATCTAACATAACCCTAATTGTAATTGATGGTTTTCTAATGTGAATGTTCATTGTGTGGATTCACAGACACTCCTGTTTCAATAGGAGTAGAAAGAGGCAGCTGCTGGGAAAATTGAGATGTGCAGGTTTTAATTGTTAGTGAAATTAGGTTTGCCTTTTCTCAGCAAAGATAGAGTTGTTAGGGAATTCTGGGGAGAGGAACTCATAAAGGCTTTTGGCTCACTGCTTAAGGAGTCGAGCACGTTAAAAAAAAATTCTGAACTTTAAAGATATATAAGGTGCTGCTAGATTGACCTGCGTTTGTAGGTGGCAAGATCACTTTAGATTGACTGAAATTGCAGCCTTCAAAAATAAATGAAATGTTACTTCTTCACAATTGTAGCCTAGTTAAGTGTTTGCAAGATTTTAGCCATAAGCCTATTTTGTTGGGACAGAGTAAAACTTGAAATAGGCTTGCTTCTGCCAGAAGTGACTGATAATCTAATAGTGCTGGGGTATTCAGTGAAGAATTACTCCTACAGGATGAATTCTGAGCTAATCATGGAAAGTGAGACCTGTGGGCCACAGAGGCCACTAGTCAAATTTGTTTTATTTGCATGTACTGAAGGAAGTCTAGTGACTGACAACCTATCAGTTTATCCACCTGGATATAGAAAGACTATGTTCAATGCTTGAACAGCAGCATGACAGGAACTTCCTTCACATGCCACTTCAGGCTTTGTGTTATAATGAGCCCTTCTGAAAAAGATGAGACTAGTGAGGTTTTTCTTTAGAAGGAAAAACAGGTTGTTGGCTGGTCCTACAATTCTTAACAGTTGAATTCCTCACTTAAAGGAGCAACTTTAAAGCTGTTGTGTGGCCTCCTAATCCTGGGATTAGTAGGAATTTGCACCAGGTTCAGCTCATTGCTGTGACCTTTGGGTAGTGAAGTGGGGCAGTGGTTTGTTTTCTTCTTCTATCATGACCTTGTTATTTGAAGTAGTCTTTCTGATGAACTGTTGCTTTGGAGAGCAGTATTAAGCTCCATGTGGTTACTTCCATAAATGAGGTAGTGCTTAGACCCGACTATAGTGCAGCAGTATCCCTGAAACTCTGTCAATAACAGTTTGATGAAGATGCTGAAAATAATTACTGATTCAATGGTTTCTGAGTAGTATAAGCAAAATGGTGGGTTTTGAGGATCTTTAGAAGGAAAATGAGGAATTACTGGAGACTTGGACTGTACCAGAGTTGGGAAGTTACTGAATTGTGGACTCCAGCTTCCCTGAAGTGCAGCTGGACATGCTCCTGTCATAAAAGCGAGTGTTTGTGTTCCTTATAAGCTTAAATCCCAAGCAAATCATAGCTGCTATATGTGCTGCTTATTAAGTGTTGCACAAAAGAAATCCTTTATCTCTGCTGAAAATTCTTCTTGTGACTGCTCTTTTTACAAACTTGTTAATGTTGTATGGTCATGCAGTAGATCTTACTCAGAAGTAGAAATGTGGCTTGATTGCAGTAGTATATTATGCCTATTGAAAAGTTTAGCTTTTGAAGTCTGCTGTAGTCCCACTGAGTGTAGTCTGTTAGGACTCAAGCCATTTCAGAAGTACAGAAGTACTCAGCAGGGTGAGAGAGCTGGAGTTATTGAATGTGAAGAGATGGTTCCTGGGGAAACATCATTGCAGCCTTCCTGTATTTGAAGAAAGCTTCTGAAAAATAGTGACACTTTACATGGGCAAACTGATTGGACAAAGACAAATGTATTTAAACTAAAAAATGAGATGCCTTAGATTGGATGTTAGGAAGAGATTCTTACAGGGTTGTAAGGCCCTGGAACAGCTTGTCCAAAGAAGTTGTGGATACTCCATCCCTGAAAGTACTCAAGGACTGGTTGGATGGGGCCCTGAAAAGCTGGTCTAGTGGAAGATGTCCCTGCCCATGGCAGAAGAATAGGAACTGTTGTGATCTTGAAGTCCTTTCCAGCTCAAAGTGTTCTATGATGTCTGATAGCAGAATGGTGAACTCAGAATGGGTAGCTTTCTGACGTTGAGTACTGTTGGCTATAATAATGACTTTGTTTCCAGCAAACTTCAGTGGATTGGCAACTAATGAAGCTTTGTATTGGTGGAGTTCAATTCTTAATATTTTATCTACAGAAATCAGTATCTATCTATTGTCTGGTTGGTTGTCATGTGAATGGATCTTTGATAGCTGCTTGATCCAGTCTTAGTACGGCTGCTTTAGATGAACCAAATACAAGTCCAACACCACCTAGTGTGGCAGATAAAGGGTGTTAGAACTAGAAGGGAGGGCACAAGAAGAACTTCAGATGAAAAACCAGCTGGGAGATAAGCATTAACATCCAATTCTTGTGCAGAACTCCTTCTTCCCATGTTCCTGCCTTTGCTTAGCAGATTCGAAGACCATCATGAGAATCTCCAAATTTTAGTGAAATAAGGTTAGAAACAATGGGAGGTGCAGAACTGTGCCTCTTTGTGCAGATAAAGCAATCCCCCAAGGAGACTGAGACTAAAGCTGGTCATGATACTGAGATAAGAGTTTAATCTCTAGCCTAAGAGGTCTTTTACTAGCTTTGTTCTGGGGTAAGTGCACAACTGTGCTGCTGTCAGTTGTGCTGCTTCATTTTGGGCCATAGTGTTTGTTGCTCAATGTTGTCAGGCTGGTAATAGATTGTGCAGCATGGTCTTATCTGCTCAGCCAGGGTAAGCTGTCTGGAATGCCATCCCAGAACAACTATGAACTATGGACCTTCTAATCAAAGAGTTTTATAAGACCATGTTATTAAATGTCATTGTCACAAGTGACATTTTTAGACTTCTGGTTTAGAAGACTTTTCTTCATAAAATGAAACTATTTCTTTTATCCAGGTGGTGCTACATTCTGAATTCATCTCCAAAGCGATGCTCTATTGCCCTTGCACACATGTGCTGGAATGAGCTCATAAGCTTATAAAGGCATGCTGGGCAGTTGTCAGATACTATTTTTAAACTGTTTCTGAGAAACACTTCTGTCTCCTATCTCTGCATAGTCATAGGAAAGGCTATACTTCATGCAGGAGCCACAATGTCTGGGCTCAGATAACAGTAATTTTTGAACTTGAGTGTCTTCTCCTCAGAGACAGTAGAATTGAATCTGCAGTGGCTTCTGTTGGGGAGGAGAGGTGACGATAACTTGGAAATAGTGGTAGTATTGAGTGCTTGACTGACTGTACCTACACAGATCTCTTCACTCATGTGACCAGTGACAGAACTTCAGGAAATGGCATGAAGCAGAGTCAGGGGAGGTTTAGGTTGGCTGTCAGGAAAACAGAGGGTGGCTGAGCACTGCAACAAAGAAGTTGTCACAGCACCAGCCTGAGTTCAAGAAGTGTTTGGACAATGCTGTCAGGTACATGGTGTGATTCTTGGACATGGTCATGTGGAAGGCTAGGAGGTGGACTCAGTGATCCTGGTGGGTTCTTTCCAACTCTGCATATTCTGTGGTTCTAGGTCTGTGGTACTTGACAGCCTAGCCAAACTTCAACAGGAGTCCTGATGGCTAGTGTCAGAGCACCTGCTTTGCCATATTCAAGGGAGTACAACAGTCAAGAGCTGGAACACTTGAAATGGTATCTCTCTTTGTGAATCTGCAACATAACAGTTATGCCTAATCTGCTACTGATTTGCAGTAACCCATTTACTACAGTCGTGTGACACTACTGTATACCACCTTTAAATTTTCACTAACATTGGAAAATTACATAAAAATGCAACTGGGTTTTGCAGGCAAGCAAAGCTCGTATTTTAAGGTTTTTTCTCCCTGTGTCTAACACTGCCCCCTTTAGACTAAGCATGAAATACAAGCACTATATATGAATGTTAAATTCCTGCTCTACTGGGGAGTGAATTCCAAAATTGAAGGACCACTTCAGAGAATATGTATTATGTAGCTTGGGGCAAAAAATAAAGAATACTAATAATGCATTAGATTTGATTTTGTTTGTCTTTTAAAACTGGTAGACGGGAATATTTCAAACTGGGGAACGTACTATGAACAGGAAGGGGAAAAAAAAGTTGTGTTGCTTTAAAATGAATTACATCGTGCAAAATCAACGTACTGAGTTGTGTATGTCTTAGAACTCTTTCAAGACCCTGCTGTGCCTAGTGTAGACCTAATTGATGGGAAGGAATCATCATTTTAAAGCATGAAGGCTGTAGCTAAGCCTGCACTGCTTGTATGAGTTGACAGTGCAGGGTCTCCTGGCTCTTCTTTTTCTAGAACAGTCAAGCTGTTCTTCCATGCTTCCTGTGAACTGTGTGCTACAAGTATTAGTGGCCTTGAAAGTGCAGCTGTTGCTTACATTGGTTTGTCTGTCTTCTGTATTAAGAATCCTGTTCTCATTTAAGTAAATTGAAATAGTTAACAGAAAACAAGAACAGCAGCTATCTGAAATTTGCCTTGAGGCCAAATGTTAGTGCATGGGGAGAGAGAAGGACTTAACATTGGATCTATTTCAACCTCATCCTACAGTTAACAAAGCAGGGTGATCTGTTTGAAGGGTATGATGCCTTTTTGTCTGTTTACTTAAACAGACCCTTTTAATTTCAGTAATGCAATGACACTAAAATAGGTTCTAGAACTGTCTCCTCATTTAAAACATTCCTCAGCACCACCTATTTCTGTAACTTAGTAGGAAAATTCATATACTTGAATTCTCTTTCTGTTCAGTGTAATGGCTCCGCCTTACCTAATCTGAGCAGATCTGAAGGTATATGTTTCAAATTTCTTCTGTGATTAACCATCACATCCTTTCAATTTATTTAGTAAATAGCATGTCACAAGTAAGCAGCGTTTGAGCTGTCTATGAATCCTCCTTACATGTAGAAGTGACTTGTTAAAAAGTACTTACATGTGCTTGCAGAAGCTGCATAAAGGTTAGGTTTTTTCCTGTAGCCCACCCAGGTATCGAAAAGACTGTCTTGCTTTGGGTACCTCTTTTTTTTTTTGCTTGGATAGTGTTGAGCAACATTTATATACTGATTGCATTCACAACAAGAAAACTACATTTTGTTTAGGATGCATGTAACATCTCTTGCATCTTTCTAGAAACAGCATGTTGCAGTCTTGGATTGCATTTCCAATTCAAAACCTTTAAGGGATGTCTGAAGTAACAGTGTAAGTAGTGGGTTTTTCTTACATAAAGCAAGAATGAGTATTGTTGTCAAATTGGTATTATTTAGCCTTCTTCATCATTGGTCCCGACTATAGTAATAGACATGCAAAGAGGCAAAAAGAACCCTGAATGGTCTCAAAAAAAGCAGATCCAGTAGACCTTGTTTTTCTTCATGTGCATTTCTATGGTTATTGGTTGAATCTGAATTTTGGATGTGCCCAGTTGGCCCTGGAGTGAAGGAGGGGTTTCTTTGCTGCTTAGAAACACTTCTACTGTGGTTCATAAGCTAAAATCTTGCTTTGTCATGTGATAAAGATGAGATGTTTCATTAATCTCATTTGCTTTTGCCTTGCACAAGTCTAAAGTAAGCATTTATTTTGGTATGTATTTGAGTCCCATTAAGCAGGAGCATGTCTGACATGTGATACCTTTTTGTACCTCTTTTAATATCAAATATCTGATGCTCAACTAGAAATTTTCAAAGCAGACTCCTTGTCTTTCTGACTGTTGCAGGAGAAAAATAATTGAATATATTCTACTATAAAGGAATATACATAGTATATAGCCAAGCTCCAAGTAGTTGTTTTTCAGCATATTTAACCTAAACAGTGAAAGAACAGAACACCAATATATGTGAATGACTATCCTTATGATTACACGTAACCAAAGGGAGAATGATGGAACCTTTACGGGTAACTGCAGCTCTTTAAAGGGATGGGTTAAACCAAAGGATGTGTTCTTGATGTTAAGTAGAGAACAGTTGCTGGAAAAGTATTCTCATCAGCATTTGTGGATTTTCTAAGCTATTGTTCACTTCATATTTAAAAAAAAAAAAGGGACTGAAAAAAACCTGAATTTGAGTACATCATCAATAGAGGTTGTGCCTGGAGCTGCAGCAAAAAGGGTGGGCTGTAAGAAGGAAACCTGACTGAAATCTGGCTGCCTTGGTTAGAGAACAAGCAGGCTTAACTTGCAGTTCTTAAACAGTAGATAACTTTTAAATAGCTCAGGGCTATGTATGTCTGTGATCTGTTGGTCATAGAAATTATGAAAATGAGGGTATTGTATGCAGCTATGGAGTTCTGAAAGAGAGGGGATCTCCATGTGAGTAACACCCCTATTTCAGCAGTTATGCTGCATCCTACATCACATGATTCCTAGGAAAGCCTAGCTTTTTTCCATTCATCTTCTGGAACTCATGGAGGGAAACACACATTGGACTTGTATTTAACTATAACTTCCTTCCTATTGGAAACTCACGTCTGAACTGTTATGGATTTCTGGCCATGTGATGTTCTTTGGTTTCCTGCCCATATGTGAAATTTGAGTAAGCTTTGGAGTCTCACGGTGGAGAGGGTGACTGGGAGACATCTTTCTGTGAAAGTAGAGGTCATTCCATGATTGTATCCTTCCCCACCTTTCTGCATGGATACAACTAGATACAACTAGCTGACCATGAAATACCAGAGAGTATATGTATGAACTAAAAATATAGCATGAAAACTTACTTAAACTTTCTTAATCTCAAACTTAAGGACTCTTTCTTTAAATGTTTAAGACAGTTTTGCTGTATCTAAATAAGATTTTGCCTTATTTCTAAACATCAAAAGAAAATGACTGGGTTGGAGGCTCGCTCAAAGAATTGCCATTTTATGCCTAAATTCTCACCTGCCAAACAGACTTTCCCAAAATCAGCCTTGTGGGTTTTCTATACTGTATGTAAGATTGGGCGTGGTACATAAGTCATGGAAACTGGCTGAAGAATGAAAGTGATTGCTGATGAATGAACAATACAGAAAAGGAAGGTCCTTATCTTTAGTTAGATAAAAGTTTTACTTTGAATCCTGTGTTGGAACTAATGTTCACGTGTGATCTCCTTTTGTAGCTTTTTGAAAGGAAAGAAGTAACCACCAAATCAGTAACTTTTTTAAATGCAGGAGTAAGGAAGCCTGTGAGCATGCATGCCTTCAGAGTTCTGCAAGTGTTCTGTATCACTTAAATTTGTCTGAATAGCATAATTGATCTTGTGTTTTACAACTCTCAATTACTAACGGTTTAACTTCCACGTTTACAGATGGAAGTAGAAAGAACATGATTTAGTGCAGTCTGGTTTTTATACTGACATGAAAAATCTGTCTGGTGGCAGCTGACTGTAATTTTTTCTATTTTGTAATGTATGCAGGAGTTTTTTCCCAGTTACTTGCTCACTGTTTAACTTCAGGTTTTCTCCAGAACATTGTACCCAGCTTACTTACATACAGAGGTGTTTGTTTCCTTTGTTTTCTAATGTGAAAGAGAAGTTTCTGTAAACCTGCAAATTTTTTAAGACGGAGCGAGAGGTGCCCAAAGGAAAGGAAGCTAATGTTCAAGTTAACAATTCAGAATAGGCTTGTGACTTGTAGTTACAGCTTGACTGACTGGTAGGGGGGGAAAAAACCTATAGTTTAAGAACACAGCTGGCAACAAGCTTATATCTACCCCTAGAAAAGTAAACTTTTCTGCCAGAATCTCCTGATCTGTTTGGATAGTGATAAAAAGATACTGAGCAAAACCCAAGAGTTCTGTGACTGCCTGGCCAGAGTATAATTATTTCAGGCTTTATTGAGTGATTGTGTGGCTGAAATGTTGCAGCAAGACTGTCTCAGTTATTTTTAGGTTGGAGGAGCAGGAAGAGTACTTGTTTCCTGCCTTCCCCTCCCCCAGAAACCTTGGGTACCTCACATGAGAAGAAAAGTAGCAACCCCTGAGCTGGTTTATCAGCTCAAATTGAACAGTGTCAGAACATTTCCTGACCCACTTTGTAGAAAGGGGAGTGCAGCCACTGCAGTTACACTGCAGCACTTCAACAGTATTCATCCTTTTAAAACAACACAAAGGCGTTGAGCCTCTCAACTGAAACATGACTGCTGCTTGCCTGATAGTTGTATATGAATAGTACCCAAAACATGGCTACTAAAGCTTGTAACTAGAATTAGTCTTCCAGTTGCTGTTACGGAAACTTTGATGCAATGCACAGCCATGACTAACATGAGAAATCAGTGAAACTGAATATTCCTGTGTCTTTTAGTCATTATAACCTTGATATATTTAGGTAACAACCATTAATGTCTTCACATCAGCAGCTGCTTCTCTTGTATGTACTATAAATTACTCCTACTTTTACATGTTGATATGTATCCACCCTATAAAACAAAGGAATATGATAACTTGGTAACAATACCTGTCTAATTTGAGCTATACCAAACCACTTCACTTGGCAGGTCAGGGTTTTTTTGTTACCTTGATTCATAAAGGCATAAAGAAATCTATAGTAGTGCCTTGAATTTCCTCCTAAGGAGTAGAGACAAAAAATTTTAAGTGATCCTGGTTATTCATATTGCAAATATTGTGTAAGACAACACAATTACTTCTTTTCTTGTTGCATGAGTATTGGCACCAGTACACAGATGTTTACCTTGGGAGGACAAGTGTCTGAGGCTATTGTGTGCATCTCATTATGTTTGCAATCCGTGTGCACGTGCCCTTAGTAAAAATAATCACTCTTTCTGACAAAAATCAGTTTGCAGCAATCCCCCCAGAAGTATGAATCTTCTTGGCGCTGTAAAGTATGTACAGAGCAGGCCTAGAATCACTCAGGCAAGAAGCAGTTAAGTACTAGCTTTGGCATGCAGAAGTGTCCCCCTGTGTGAAGGCAGGATAGGAACAGCAGGCTTGTCCTAGCATGTCCCTCCAGGAGCTACACAGAAATATCACTGCTGTGTAGAACTGTGCTTTCTCTCCAGTCGTCTGTGTGTTTTCCACTTACTTAGTAATGGTGGTCATGTTCTCTTTTTAAGGATATTGATTTGCAGTTTGGTCTGGGATTTTGATTTGTTTAAGGTTAGGATTTTTGTAAACTGAACAAAAATTTTTTTGCTGGTATTAACTGCCATGGAAAACTAGCTATGTGTGAGTGGATACTGAGAAAACAATTTTCAAAATCTTGGAACTCTGGAAAAAATGGATTGTCTGCTTACAGAAAGACTTGCAACCTCTTGCATCACTACTTAGGCACAGGCAGTCAAACCTTAATCCCCTGATGTCTGAATCATGCTCATTCAGTTAAAAAGACATAGCAGTGTGGCAACTTGACCAGTGAAAAAGTTAAGCAACTCCATTTGACTAGCCTCAAATACATTTTTTTTTTTTTTTTATTTGCTGTTTGAGATCAAGATTTTTTGCTGCTAGTTAAACTTTTTCATCACTAGTTCTATGGACTTGTTCAGTTTGCACTGCAGCTCCATCCAGGGTATTCTCATTTTCTTATTTTTATGTTAATAAACTAAACTGTGTGAACACTAAAGTAGCTGAATATTGATAAGAGTATCCCTGTATAAAGATAAAAAGGAACCACTTTATTAAACATTATTATATAAACATAAGCTGAAGTGGTAAATCACATGAAAGACGGGAACTTAAGTCAACATAGTTTCTCTTCAGGCAGTAGAGTCTGCAAACTGCAGACAAGTCTTTTGTGGGTATTGAAAGGTCCAAATGTAAGCAGGGCTGGTGACACCTCCTATTGTTCTTGATGGAACTGTAAGTAGTAGCACTGGGGCTCTGAGAGGAATCATGTTCCAGCTCTTGGTTTTATACTTTAGAATAAAACCTTTTGCTGCTTATTTGAGAACTCACCAAAGAATGTGTACCAGTTGTGAACCTTTCCTGGGAAAAGAGTGCATCCATGTAGTGGGTGGGGGTTTTGAATAGGTGTGGTTTAAGAATCTTGAATTTCACAATGAGCCTTTCACAACTCCTGATGCTGGTCAGATTATACATACCTTAGACATGTGAAACAGATGTTATTAGCCACATATAATACAGCCTGTTCACATGGATCCTTTGGTGGCTGAGAACAGCATTAGCTGCATCTAAAAGACTTGGGTAAATTCTGTGTATAATGGTTACCTTGGACTTCTCTAAGTATGAACATTTATTATTGATAATTACACCAACATCTGAACAGAAAGCAAGGAACCACTTGGTTAAAACTTGTTTAAAGATCAGAATAACAGGATGCGAGTACTAAATTGATAGATCTGTGTATATATATATACACACACATAATAAGGCTAAAGGGGAGTGCATTCAGATGAAGTTAAGGACTTCCAGGTATAAAGGCAGCACTGAAAAACAAAGGGAGTGGGGGATTGGTTAAGATGAGGGGAATATCAAGCAAAAAGTGTGGTAAGCTGATCCAGGAGTAAGGGATGGGCCTGTAGGAAGACAGCCATCTCTAGCAAGACTGAAAGAACAGAAAGCCTTACATGAGAACCTAGTGAAACTTAATGTCTGCTAGCTAATGACATCTGTCATCAAGGAGTCAGTGCAGAAGTCTACTGGATCTGGAATCATGGGATGGACAAAAAATACCGAGACAGCTGGTGGGGTTATTAGCTTGGCCTATGGGCTGAAGCAGGAGTCGTGGAGGTATTTAGACTGGTTCAAAGAAAGAATGCAACTAGTTGGGTGGTACCCAAGGAGATTATTCAGTGGTAGGAGAAAATACAGTTTTTGAGTTGGGGCTCAGAGTGATTTTGCGTTATGTGAAACAGAGTTCCTCCAAGCCTGTACTGCTGCAGAAACACCTTTTCCTCATTTTTTTCAGTACTCTCTAAACCATGTAAGTGCATTTTCCAGAGCACATCAGTGCCTCATGTCAGGGGCACAGGTAACTGGAAACTATTGGCTTGAGGAATTTTGTTACATAAGAAGTCTAAGGCAAAGACAGGGCCAAGTCTCGTTAAAGGCATTAAATACTACCATGAGATGCTCCTGGCTGTAGTCTGTTTGTCACAATTTAACAAAACTATTCCTGCAGGAAATGGAGCAGGGATCTTTTACTGATAACATGACGAGAAATAAATTGAGCAACAGTATGCAGCATGTAATTACAAGGTTTATAAAACAAGGGGGTCCAGTGGCCCAGGCAGCTTGTTCTGACATTTCTCAACTTTCCCCTGCCTGATTGCACAGTGCTACGAAACATAATAAAGGTGAGTAGAACTGGATTTTCTGCAAGTGGGTGTCATCTTAGCATCAAACACTTTTCACTTTCATTTCATGGATTAAAACAATGCAATAAAAACAGTGATCTTAATGATGGAACAAGTTCTGCTTTCATAGACGTTTTTCTCCCACCCCTCCTTGCCTTTCCATGGTAACTCCAGTACCTCATGAGTTACTAGTAATGCTGGCAAGACTAATGTTTACAACCAAGTAGGTTTTTTGCAGACATGCTTCAGTCTTCTCTAGCAAATTAAAACCAGATGAGAACAGCAGGGCGCAGAATGGAATTTAATTCTGTTATGTGGCTTGTGATGTTAACAAAACTCTTTGCTAATTTTCATTGTTGTTTTGCCTAGAAAATGGCTTGTACCTTCCTTCTGTGCAGTCTCTGTAATGTGCAGTCTTCTTTCGTGGAGATACATTGCTTTACTTCCACTGCAGTGACAGACTATGATATAATCATATTATGTTTTTTGTGGGGTGGTTTGGTTCCACACCCCACGCCCGTTCCCCCACCCAAGTAAAAGAATCAAAACTCGTTAACGCAGACCGGAAGTGCTTTCCTCTGTTCTTGCACAGCTGATTGAGGTTAAGTGCAGTTGTTTTGCAACATTTTCTCTCTTAAACTACCCTAGGTAGAAGTACCATAAAGGAATACTCGTTGACATCTGAGGAGGGATACAGACTCAGTCACCCAAAACTTCAGGATCCATATTGCAGACAGGATAAGGATTTTTTCAGTACAGTTAATGCTGTGCTTCTTACACTGATTTCTCAGAGGAAAAGACTCAACATGTTGAATCACAGGGACGTTGCTTCCTGCTGAGGTTTGGGGTTTCCTTGCATGGCTGCAAGAGTTGTTTTTGCTTAGTGCATGTTCTCAAGCCGGAACTTGCTGAAGATGAAGCCAAACAGTTCTGTGCAGAATGTGATAGTTTCTGACTCAAATTTTGTGGTAACTGTCAAAATACAGGGTGTGGTAGGAACTGCTGTGTCTGATGTTGCTGAGGATTTGTTCCTTCATAATTTGCCTAAATGTATATAATATACTAATCTCAACATATGAAAATGGGGGAAAGATTTGATGTTTTCTAGCCATCTTAAATCTGGCAGTGTGGAAAAATGCATGCTGGAGTATTCTCCCCTGCCTTCTTCCCCCCCCCAGTTGCTCAGTCTTAATTCCCATTCTTGCTGATTTCCCACAGAAAGAAAGACAGGCTACTTGCTCTAGCTTCAAAAAATATAAACTCAGTAAACTGTGAGCATTGGAAATCCTTTAGAACTATAAATTGCTATATATTTTGACTAGAAATTATATGTAATCTGGAGGTTACAGTACTAAATTGCTATGGAATATTTTTACATACATACATGTTTCATACAGCTGTTTTCTTCCTAGAAGTATTCATAAGTTTGTTACAGTACTGAATTTTACTGTCAAATATAAGGTTGGCATATTTACTATGAAAACAAATTTCAGGAGAATTCATGTGAACTCTAATTCTTTGGTAACTGTTCTTGATAAACCAGGTCTTGCAGCTTCAAGAGGCAAACAGGAAAGGGATGGGGGAAGGGGTGGTAGTCAAATTTTCAGGAAAATCAACTCCACTGAAGCTTTCTGAATGTGGAATAGTGTTGAAACAGTGTATGTTCTTTATTCACGTTACTTCAGATCTGTCTTTTCACTCTGCAGTGCCAGAGGAGAGCTCTGGAGGAAGCCATTTTTCTCTTGTATTTTAACCTCTGCTGTTCTTGGGCCAGTCCTTGTACAGCAAACAGTTCCTTTTGATGGACTGTTCTCTGGTGCTGTTTGGAGGAAAGTCAAAGAGTTGATTTTCATGGAGTGTCTGAAATAAGGTGCTTCAGAGGGCTACCTGAAGTTGTTAAACCTAATATCTTAGAGCATCTAGAAAAGCCTCTTCATAGGATAATTTTTTGCAGCACATTCCAGTAAAATGTTTCAAATCCTTTGAGTTTTCTTCTGGACTCTGGTGATCCTGGGACATGAATTGGCACCTAAAGCAGTGCCAGCTGCAAATGCTCACTTAATTTTAAATATAGGAACCTTCCATCCCTAAATAGAGTTCTTGCTGGGTTTAAAAAGGCTATATATTTTAGTTAGATAGGGTCTGTATACCTAATTTGACACATATTAGGATTTTTTTCCAAGCATTTTTTAATAAACATTTTCCTTAATGGTGAATGACAGATGTGTAAACTAGCTCTAGACTGTGTGTGTGTGTGTATGTGAGAGAGACTGTTTGTTAAAGGAAAAGCATGTTTTTGGAGTGTGGTTTTTGGACTTCCAGGCAGATTACACAAGCTCAAGAAGGCCCACCCCACATCCTGTGTAGAAAACTAGCTCACAGAAATGCCCATTGTTCTTCAGGATTAGAAGTCACTGTATTTTCTGTGTGCTTTCTGTTTCAAAGTACTATATGGAAAATACTGATGCAAAGGAACCACAGCAGCTTAACAAGTGCTGGGTCCTGCCAGGTACTGAGCTCTGGGCTCTTATCGAAAGGCTGGGGGGCTGGGATAAAAACATGAGACTCCCTGGCTAGAGAACAAAGGTTTTGTATTGGTAAAAGTAGCTGAGAGTGTTTTATTAGCTTTGTCAATCAATTGAATATTGACATACTTTCAGGGTGAAAGTTGTTTGTATGCAGCCATGCCAGTATTTTCTGTCTGGGGAGGGGAGGTGGCAGTTACAGCATATGTATTTTTGTTTAAGCTTGATGAATTCTCCTCAACATTGCTTCACTACTGCTCAGTCTTCAAACGGAGAGAATGTGGGGTGTCTAGATTTGCTACTCCTCCAGAGAGATAGTGATTGGTGTTTCTGAATCTCTTCTCATGCTTATTGCTGAGTTATGTGTAATTCCTTGTGCAAGTTCATAGTCCTATCCATAAAGAAAGGAGTTACCAAACCAAAAATGGTAAAATCTGTGCACTCTTCCCCCTTTTTTTTTTTTTTTTTTTGTTTAACGGACCTTATCTCAGCCTATTTTTTAAAAAGCTGAGATGCTATATTTCATTTTAATTTTTCAAACATGAAAAGTGTTATCATGTGAATTTTAAAACCCTGGTTATATAGTTTTCTCACTTTAAAAAAGCAGCAACTTACATTTCTTGCTAGAGTTCAGTACTCATTTAAAACAATACTCATGTAGCTAAGCAGGAGGCTGCCATGAGAGTGTTTGAGACTGTGTCCTGCTTTTCTGCAGTCCTCTGAAAGGAATCACCTCCCTTTAGTCTCTGCCAATCTCCTGACTGCAGCATTCCCAAAACATGTGGCCCATAAAATGGGATTATAGGGAAGGCATTCAAATAAACAGAAGTTCCCTCTGGATGAGATTTGCTTTTTCATGCAGAGCTCCTGTATGCTGTAGCTTGGCACTGTGGCCTTGGTCCCTTGCCAGGTCTTGGTGACCCCAAGAGTGAGAGACCATTTAGGCTATCCCCATGTTTTGGGGATAGTCTCCTCCTGCCTGGCAAAATAAATTCTCTCTTTGCAGTGTTTTTGGAAGGACACACCCAATTACAAGTTAAGAGAAAATAATCCTTTCTGTGTCTCTTCAGTGTCTGTATGTAACAATAAATGACTGGTCTCATGATGTGGCTGTAGGTGCCAAAAATCTGCAGTGAATGTACAACTGTATCAGTCATTAATTGTACAGTATTCTGAAGTGGCCTAGTGCTTTTGTGAATTGTGTTCAAAAGTAAGGAGCTGCTTAAAGGTAAAAAACTGTGCTTCTATAAGCACAGTTATATTGGTGGATAATAGTGTATTTCTGTGATTGCGTGGTCCTGTTCAGCCTGTTCTGTTGAAAGTACACAGCCTGGGACAGGCCCAGTCTGCAGTTTGAGTACTTTCAAGTTCTTTGAGCCTGAATTCTATTGGTCTCAGCAGGGAACGTTTCCAGACCTGCTCTCTGCATCCAGTCCTGGCCTCAGTAAGTCAGGCTGTCATTACTACTCCACAAGTTAAGCTGTGTGGGATATTAGGGCACAAAGCCTTTAGACAGGTTCATGTCACTGTAAGTCCTTTTCATAACTTAAAAAAAACTGCTCTCAAATGGATGTTGTCCTTCTGCCTTTCTAGTGGATGTTAGTCACCAGGGGAATGGTTCAGTCAGTAGTGTTCATCTAACCACAGAATGGTTTAGACTGGAAGGGACATTAAAGATCATCTAGTTCCATGGGCAGTGACACCTTCCACTAGACCAGGTTGCTCAGGGCCTCATCCAGCCCACCTTGAACACTTCCCGGGAAGGGACATCCACAGCTTCCCTAGGTAACCTCTTCCAGGGTTTACCTCCCTCACAGTAAAAAATTTCATCCTAATAGGTAATCTGAACCTGCCCTCTTTCTGTTGAAAGCTATTCCCCTTTGTCCTGTCACTACATGCCTTTGTAGAAAGTCCCTCTCCAATTTTCTTACAGGCCTCCTCTGCGTAGGTACATCGAAGGGTCCATTATGAGAGTGATGCAACTTCAGGCACTGATGGCCTTGCCTTGGCTTCCTCGGGAGTGCTGCTGTGTACCACAGCAGGGGGGCTTTCATCTGGGGAGGAAGCTGCAGTTGTAAATGTTGTCCTTAAAATCACAGGAATTCACAGATTCATTTAGGTGACTGTTCCAGTCATGCTCTGTGTTTGGTTGCATTGTTATTGTGCTCCTGGGTATTGGTGAGGAATGTGGTAAGAGAGCCCTACAGAATGGAAGACTGCCCTCTGCCTTTGGACAGCACAGGCTTACTGCTGCTGACTTCACCTTTCTTTAGAGGTGACTGATCAGAAACGGTTAAACTTTAACTGTGGAGCTTTGACCCAATAGCAGCACTGAGAATTTTCAGTTACCTGAGGAAACACATGAGAAAGTCTCATTTTTTGTTTCTGCACCTGCTACAAAGAAATACAACAGCCCTGGGAACAGGCAAGACAACCCAGTTCCTGCCACTGTCAAAAGCAGCAAATTCATTCGTGTACCCCCCATTGTAACTGAAGCAAAGAATTATTTGCTGTGGGTTCTAAAAGGAGTTGCTATTCTTTTGCTTGTTTGGTTTCTTTTGAAAGCCTTTACAATGAGGAGTGCATGTACAGAATTAAGGGAGGTAAATATGGGCTCTGTAGCTCACACCACAGGTGACTGCACTCAGGAGTAATGACATTGTCACAGCTGTACACAGCTTTTGTTTCTAGAGTATCACATTCTCTGCCCTCATTTATAGGAGGGTATAAATGAGAGAGCAGACTGACTTAACCTGATGGCAGACTGCTGATAAGACTGGTGGTTATTTGAAGACTGCTTAATCCTATTTAAGGTTGGGATCTTTTTGGGAAGGTGTCTGATTTCTGGGTGTATTTTATACAGAAGCCCATTTAAAAGCTGGGGCTGAATTAATCTGTCATTTGCTATGTACCCATTGATACTGTCATATTTCAACTGTATGATAGTTAAACAAGATTATTTAATAAAATTTTCTGAAAGCTTAGGAGATTAATTATATTTTTAACACCTGCAGGTTTAGAATATCTGATGGTGAATTACGAGGGGAAGTAACAACATATTTACTGTATTTTCCAAATATTAGGTAGATGTTCTAAATACAACAGCAGGGAACTGAAAATGTCATGTGAGTAACAGTAACACCTGCTTGCATTTCATTTAGTAATTTCTGCGTGGGATCGTTTGTTTGTAGAAATTGTCAGTTTATGAACAAGCTGTTGAAGGGAATGATATGTTGCTAAGGCTGTGATATTTTGCATTATGCTGTACAGGTTCTGTATTGTGAACCAAAGGATTTGTGAGCTTCCTTCTGTCCCCAGTCCACCTGCGTACTAGCACTGTCAAGCAGATGGACTTGGCGTGAGCTGAGTCAGCAGAAGAAACCTCACTTTGTTGCAGTTGGTCGATTGATGTGAGTGTAGCTCCATGGACAGCTTGTTACAGGGTCAAAATAAGTGCCAGTGCAGGGGAAGCAGGAGGGGAAAGGTCCCGTTTTGGCAGCAGTCAGCAATCAGATTGGCTTTATGGTTTCATGAAATCCTGTCGGTAAGTTATGTGAACATCTGTAACTATGGAAGACTGTGATTGTTGAAGGTTTTGCTTCCCTGCTGCTAAGTGTCACCTCTGTCCTGGGTGCTGCCACTCTGTCAGCTGCTTAACACAAAGGCAAGTAGGGGACACAAACAGGACTGTCTGCGAGCTTATAGGATCTGCTTAGAAACTTTTAGGAATGATGGAGTGAAGCCATACAGATAAATGGGGTTCAGGTGACCCTATATGTTTGCATTAATAGAAAATGAAATATGTGACTTTGGGTGACTATAAAGAAGCCTTGGCTCAGACGTGAGCGGTTTTAATTAGGCAGGTGAGCCATAAGATTGTAGACCTGAGTGCTATTTTCTGGGAAATAAAGGAATCCACGCAGTAAAAAGAAAAGCAAGAATGGCTTACCAAGATCATTTGTAATGCAGTAGTATAGTGCCAAAAGAAGAAGAAAAGAAATGGGGGGAGGGGGGTGGGGGAGAACAACGAAACCGAAGGAGGGAGAGGTTTAAAATCCCAGCCAGTTGATCTGGTTCGTTAGGCTGGTGTCAAAGTACTAAATTTGAGGCCTGGGATGAGACAGTAAAAGGTCAGCACTGACAGGAGAGGGGAAAAAAAAAAAAAGGCCCTGATCAGTGTCTCTCCAAGGACCTGTTTTTTTAACTCCCTATTGTTACGAGTGACACTTGAGATTACTAAACTGGAAGAAGTTAGATGAACCAAACCTGTTCTCTGGTTTTCTGTTTAGTGCCGTCGTTAGCATTCTTGGCAGCACTTCACTTTCAGTGGTTTTTCTGCTCAGTTGCACTTCCTGTCTCATATATTGCCATAATGATGTCATCCTTGTGCACCGCAGCGAGGGGGGACGCGGTGGTGTGGTCTGCCCGAACCCTGCAAGAAAGGCTTTCTCGTTCCCCTACAAGAAGACTTTGCTTCTTCTCTGATGGCTGAAATCCAGATGGAAAGTCCCTTTTTGAGCCTTCCCTGTATGGAGTGGGAAGCAGAGCAGAAGGAAGAGACAGCAGGAGAAGAGTGTTCCTCATGCCATCTTCATTAGGAAGCTGCTTACAGGCCTCTCTGTCTTCACCTAGTGTGGGTGAGCACCTGCAGCCAGCATAACTCTTGTGTGCCTCCATAGCCCTGACTGGACCTCTAGAGAAGGCTGAAGTAGGGAAGGTACATATCCCTAAAGCAAACAAAGCAGTGGAAAACAGGAATGGGAGTTCCGGACGTGTCCCTCCTCCTCTGGCCAGGCAGTCCTGTTGATGGGAGAAAAGATTTCCTCGGTGCTTATCTGTCCACTGCTCCTTTCATGGACCAGGAGAGCAGCAGTGTTTGTTTCTCTGGTTCTGCCTATCTCAAGAAGGCAGCATGGACGGAGCAGTTTCTCCTTGGGAATGTTGCTGCAGGAGAGGGAGGAGTGTGGCTGCCAGGAAGGAGCAGGCGGTCCCTCAGCCCTGGGGAGCAGCCTGGGGCTGCTGCTTCATGAGGTCTGTCCCTGTGCACCGGGCCAGGCTTTGCTGTGCTGTGCAAGCAGCAATTAATGTGGGGAGTTTTAAAGTGATAGAAATCAGTGTCTTAAAATGAACTGGGGAAAACTTCTTGAATCTCGCTCAAAGGGGCTCTTCCAGCGTGAGTCATCTGCAGCTGCAGAAGGAACCCTTGGGCAGAGCCTTCCGCCCCTGTACCAAATGGAGTGCCTGAAGCCAGGGCAGGGAGAAAAACACCCCAACTCATTTCCTAACGAGATATGCATGGGAGAATTCCCCACGGGGGCACCGGTGGGGGTTTGTGGCTCTGCGTTTCTCAGTTGCTCAGCTCCACGTAGGAACATTGTGCATCTTGGAGGACTGAAACAGCCCAAGCCTATCCCCAGGAAGCAGACAATAGTGTTGATATGCCTGTTGCTGCAGAGGAAGTGGCTTCTGTTACAACCAACAAGCGGTCTGCCAAAGTCCATGGTTTGGGTGGTTTTCAGGCTACATTTGACATAAAATTTTTTAACCTTTTCAGCTTTTGTCCTACTATTGTCTGGATGTGTTTCTCCTGCTTCCTGCCATTTAGATCTCGCATATAGCAGGATTCTTTCCCCCCAAAAAAAAAACTAGTACAGACTTTTATTTAGAAAACATGAAATTGTTAACAGAGAATCCAGTCCTTATTTAATAGATGATGAAAATACTCTTAAGTGCTTTTAGTAGGATAGCAAAACTGATGCTAAACCATAAGCAGCTGTAGCGTTGATCAGGGCTTTGTCGTGTCCTCACTGTATTCGTTAGGAAATACGACATGCTGTTGCAGAAAAGACAGTGTATGGAAGTCAAACTTCAGAAGTTGGAGGCATCGGGCGCCCTCTCGTGCTGGTTCTCTGGGAGTGTCACAAGGCAAGCAGATTCCCAGGAGCGGAGGCAGAGCCGAGTGTCAGCCTCGGTTTTAGGCTGGTGGGAGACTGTTGTGTGCTTGGACACCGCCTACATCGTGATCCAGTGCAGTTCTGATGTGTAGGAAGGCGTTTCTTGTTGATGGGTCCACTAACTTCACTCCTGCTGTTCAGTATGACCATTGAAAATGTGCTTTTTCCACTCAAAGCTTCACATTTTTCCAAAAGACAGAAGTAAAAATTTTTAGATTCATGTGAAAGTAGCAGTGTTCAGTAAATACTACATTTCTCTGATGGGTAAGATTTTAAGTTGAATTTCTGATTTTACTGACTTAATCATGCAAGTTCAGATTTTTTTTTTGTTTAGATTATAGTGTTTGTTTATAATTGTTCATCTTCTTGGGCTGCAATAATAGCAGGAAAATGTGCTGCATCTCCCTAGAAGTTAATTACAGGTCTAGTTAAATACTTTTCTCCATATTGTTCATGGCAAATGCTTGAAAATACCTAATTCTTCCAGATACAAGACCATAAGCAGAAGTGCAAACTCCAGAGTAAAAGAGCTACATCAGTTTATAAAATTAACTGAATAGCTATGATGCATCTGAAAATAAAATTCTTTGGTGGCTTGCTGCCTAAAGAAATAAATGTCACCATTTTTTTATGTGAAGCTGAAAGTTGGTCAAGGGACACCAGTATTACTGGTTTTTTTTGCCTGATGCAAAATTCCAGACTTACTGATACCTCTAAGACACAACCACAGCTAAGCATAAGGTGCCTTGCCATCATTTTTTTGTGTTTCTGGCTCTTTAAGGATTAAAAGTGTTGCTTCTTTCAGGCTTATTGACCCAGAGTGGTTTTAGACTGAGCTACATGTTCTTCTGTGACATTTCTAGCAAAGTAGCAGCTTCCATCAAGGTATCTCTTTGCCTGGAAAGTCCTGATAGTTACTACTGTAGAGCAGTAGGTAGAATATAAAAGAATGGTCTGTGTCTGGCTAATATGATCCTGTCTCCCGCAGACACTGTGGGTGCCTTGATAAAAGCCTAGAAGAGAGCAGGCAGAAATGCTTCCTTTACTGCTGTCACAGCCTCCAACAATTTTCACATCCTTAACTGAACATAGGGTTTGTGCATTTAATACATCTTGACAGGTTTAATTTCTAAGATTTTTCCAGTTCTCCTCTGAGCCATTATGAAACTTTTGCATCCACAGCATCCTTTTTGCACTGATGAACTTGGTCCGTAGTGAGCACTGACCATCTCATGTCCTGTCTGTTATTTTTAACAACTCTTTCCCCTGGAAGGACTTTCCCTCCTAAGCCATGGCTTTTTACTTGTATTTAAAATCTAGTTGACGATCATGGTTGAAAGCAGAGCCCTTCTAGGAAGTCTGATAGTACTTTATGCAAGTTTTCCATTTCCAAAAAAAAAAAAAAAATAGACAAAAACCCCAACAAACTTCTGGGCTCTTCCAAATGTATCATGTTGATCTCTAATAATTGTATTCCTTATAGTTTCTACTACTTGCTTATCAGTGAAGTTTTGTACAAGTTTATTATTCTTTTGATAATGGTATGAATTTTGCAATATGACTGCATTCTTTAGTACTTCTCTATGGTTTTTTTCCTAGCAGGTCACAGAAATGCCACAGTGTGATGTATCTGTAGAGGGCAAGTAATGCCTGTGAAGTGTTCTCAAGCAAAAAGAAAATTGCTGTGGAATTAATGTTGCTATGTAAATTTAATAGGAGTTACCACAGTCATCACAGTAACTGAGTGGATACAACAAAATGGATCAAAGAAAGGGTTTGTACATATTTTGACGTTCTAAAAGTTATTTGTTTGTACCTGATGGCATACTTGAATTTGATTCAGTAAAGACTAGAAATTCCTTCAGCACACAAATAGAATTTTTCAGGGTCTGGGCTGAAAACTTAACACACTTGAGCACAAGCAGTTTTGGACATCAGATTTAAGGATTGTTTCCAGGAGAGCAGGTCCAATCTTGGAATCTCGTTTTCAGTCTGCTCTGGGGGCCATCTACCATGAGTGGTTAACTGCTTTGTTTAGTATGAAAGACCATCTCATGGCCATACCTGATGCTGTGTGAAAAGTAATACAGACTAGCATTTGGGAATCTGCAGAATACTGGACGTGGGGCTAGGTGAGGGCAGAAGGAAGTACCTTTCCTTTGCCTAGTGAAGTTCTCGTGCTTCCTCTTTGTTTCCATGAAGAGGATGAGGAAAGGCTCCAGGCAGAAATAAAGGAGAGTTTTTCTGAGTAGCTGGGGTTTCAACAAGTACTGTGTGAAGCTCTTCAAAAGGCACAGGATTTCACTTGGGTGGTTTGCATAGCTGAAATAGCTAATGTAAATGAATTCAGAGGCAAATCCTCTTAGCAAAACCAGCCATTCCCAAGCACGGAATATTGTCATTAATAATTAGAGCAGAGTGTGTGGTCTTCATTCTTTCATTAACCCTACCTTACCTTGAAACACCAAACAAAGGCTCCTTGTGGCTGAACAGCTTAATGTCTGTGTTTGAAAATCTGACAGTGCCAGGTCTGATACAGCTGCTGGTGAAAGATCATTTGCAGATCTACTACTAAACACATTGTAAAAGGCTGAATCCAAATTGATAATTCACATCGTGTTCATCTGGTGTTTCACAGCAGGTGTGTTTGCATGCTTTTCCCTACACACAATAGTACGTATGACATAACTGAAAAGTAGCATGTTGCCTTTATAGGAAGAAGAGAGAGGGCAGGTTGAAGTGTCTGTGTAGCCAAGCTGCTGGTTTACATCAGTCCTTATTCAGTATTGCAGCAGTTTACTCCTGCCTTTTAAAAATTCATTGAAATTCCCTATAAAATGCTTTTGTAGACATGCTAGAAGCCGACTCTGAGCTCTCACTATTGCCACATTCTGTCCTTGCATGCAAGATTATCTTTCCAGATAAGCATGAATAGAGTTCAAATGAATCTATCAATAATCAGTGGAAAGGATGTCATAATGTGAAGTCTGATAGTGTATAAAAATATACAAGTCCTTGAAAACGTGTTTGGAAAGGAACTGCTTCATTCTTAGCATAGCTGCAGGTCTGGCAGCAACAGCTCATGAAGAGGTGTGGGAATTAGCTGAGCAGACTCCCTGCTGGCAAGGAGAGCTAGAAGGCTGTATGCTACCAATAGGAGACTAACTCCTCATTTTTTAAAGTCCCTTTGGGTAAAGGAAGATAAATTATTTTTATTTGCTGGTGAAACACATTGTGAAGCAAAGCCACTATTGAGAATAAAAAAAAAAAGGGCATTTTTTTAAAAAAAATCTTTAAAGTCAAATGAAATATGGTATGTAAGAGTTTGATTTCTTTTAGTTTGTCATAATCTCTCAGATTCATCACAATGGATTCAGCTAAAAGAAGAATATATATGAGGAAGGTGGGGAAAGGAAGAGATGGCTGAAGATGAAACGCACATTTTTAATTACTCCATTGCTAATTCTCTGATTTGGATCTGCTTATAATTAAGTTAAACTATTTCCAGTCGAATTTTTCTTTGAAGTATTTGCAGCAATACAGAGTATATGTGGTACTATGCTGAGTCTAAGGAAAGGGGAAGTCTGTCTAAGAAATACTCCCTTGTCATGTGAATTGCATGGTCTCTCTAAGGACTCCTATAAGTATTTGCAGCTACTTATTCCAAAATCTTTTTTTTTTTTTTTTACAGCATCAGTTATATGAAACTTATAAAGCTCTCTGTAATAATGCCCTCTGGTGACTCCAGAAATTTTTACACTAAAATGAAATACAAAACAAGATGGAATTTGGCCTCTTACTGTGAAAGTACTCTGGCAAGTTGGACTAATCATGCAAGATCAACAAGCAAATTAGAGCTCCTAGAGTTCAGCCAGGTGATATATGCAAGCCATACACATAGAGAAGTCCAGGACGCACTCCAAGTGTTGTAGGAGCAAAGCTGTAATGTGTAAGATAGTCTCTCATCCTACTATGCAAGTGTTCTCTTGTATATTCACAGTAAAAAGAAACCTGCCTTTTGGCACTGCATACGAATAATTTATTTTCTAGTGCTTAGAGAAAAGAAAATTGAAAGTTAAATCTCAAGTTCTTCTTGATGCACAGAATGTGAGGAATGTTAGTTGATTATATGAAATTTTAAAAATAAACCAGCTGTGCAAAAGAATGTCTTTTGTATATTTTATGCTTAGTGTGGCTGCCACACAGTCTCTGGAAAGCTGTTTTCTTCCATGCAGTGTTTCTTCTCCTGGATGTTGCTTTGTATGTGCACAATCTCTCTGCAGCATCTAATGTTTCTCTATTTACTGACATCATTTCTTGTATTATGACATACACGACTGTTGCACTGACTTTGGAGCTCATGTGGTTCTTACTCTGTTCTGGTTGGAAAGGACTCTCTTATTTGCTGTATTGTGTTACTTTACAGCCAGATCCATGGTCATATGATGTCTGCAGACTAGTGCAGACAGAAGGAAACAAGTGTATGTGGCTGGGCAGGGATGGAGTAGGTGTGGCCACCCCTTTCAGTATCATTTCCTTTTTAAATCATGGCTATGAAGTTAAGTCCTAATCAATATGGCTGCAACACTGGCAAGGTAATGAGAGTATTGAACTCCAAGGTAGCTGTCCACCAGCAGATACCAGCAAGGTAATAATTAGGAGATAAACAGAAAAAAAAACCCAAAACAAACCCCTCCCACTCCCCCCCACACATTGCGCTAATAAACGTGTATGAGCTGTGAACTGTTAATCGAGTTATTTCACCTTTATTATTGAATTCCCAAATTAGGCACATACTCCTAATAACTGTCAGACTAAGTAACTCCTCTGCTTTTAAGCACTGTTCCCCCATGCCATGCTTGCATCTCCTCCCATTCATGTTCTTTGCAAAACAGCCCCTTAGGCACCGTGTAGATCAACTGGCTTTTATGCATATTTTCTCTAAGACAAGCTTAAAGAGTAAACAAAATATTTGTTTTGACAAGATGCCTACTTTGATCATCAATGTTAAGATCAAGAGATACAAGTATGATTTTATTCTTGCTTCCCAAATAATACAGTCTGTAGAACCTTCGCTAACTTCTTCATTAAGTCAGTTATTTCTCTTTTGACTGAAGTCTGTATTTTAGGAAAGTACCTCGTGTTGACTTTACAGACCATTTAGTTTATGCTATTGTTTTGAGGCCTGATAATGCTTCAGGGAAGGATTGTTTTTCTGTACTAGCGTTTGCAGTGTTTCAGTGTGTGTCTTGCATTCACACAGTGCTGCCTTCTGGCCCAGTTACCCTGGTTCTTCTAGGAGGAGAATAAACCCATTGATAAATCCATGCATCTTCAGTGCTGTATCTGAATGTAGCAAGAACACACAAAAATGATTACTTTTCTTAGTGCCCATGCTCAGCCTTCCATTTCTAGCTAAGCTGATGTTAGAAGAGCCTCTGTTTCCTTCCTGATAAAAATTGCATGTCCTTACTCTAAGGGTCTGCTCGTTCTTTGATAAAGATTTGTGTAGCTCAGCCAGTTGTCTCCAAGCACCTCCTTCCATTGCAAATCCATGTACCACCTGAGCAGTGATTTCCTCTGTGTCCAATTATTTTCCTCCATAGAGGAGCTCAGTCACTGTTCTATGTAGCCTGAGTGAAGGGCAGCTGTCAGGCCCACTGCCCTGTCTTCATCAGAGATCTGTGTGATGTCGTGTGCTTCCCACAGGCTGACAGCCATTGGGGTTATAAAAACAGCAGTGGAAGAAGACATGGGTTTTGGTGTGGTTGCATAAATGGTTGTAGAATATTGTTATGGTTGGTCTGGGAGCTTGGAACAGAAAGGTACTGGCTACAAGAGAGGAGTTTGAGAAATACAGAGAGCCATGCAGAGCTACAGAGAAATTTTACACCTGAGGTAAGTGGAGATTTATCCTTAGGTCTCACCAAGGAGTGGGAGTCTCCAGTCAGACGGTTCTTCCCCTCATATGTTGGGGCAAGTGACTCAGCTCTTCAGTGGAGAAGAATGTCCCGAGTGCTGCTTTCCTGGAAGCACCTTAACCTGGACATTTCTTGCTCCAGAATTAATTTGCTTATGAAAACTCATCAGTTCCCAGAACCTGGGGTGGCAGAGCTCTGGGCAGATGGTTTTCTTGGGGATGAGAATGCACAGTTATAAGAAGCCTAATTAAGACCTCTGAGGAACTTTTCAATGTAACTGCACCAGTAATTGTCAGGATGTATGAAGTAAATAAAGGTTAGTTGTTCTTTCAGTCCTGGGAGTTGCAGAAGTTTGTAATCATCCTGTCTTATCAGGAATGAAATACATGAGGCCTATTAGAGGAGGCAGTGATTGCTATTCACTGGTGATTTGTTACAAATAAAAGCTTTCAGAAATAGCATAAGACGAGTCTGGCAGCAGTCAACTGACCTGTAATTTTAAGATTGGTGAAATGGTTAGAAAAGAAGCAGAGCATAGCAGAGCTCACAGCCTGGTAATTTTCATTAGCTTTTCTGAAGTTTGAGCTACTATCACAGATGACTCGTTAAGTGTCTGAATCTCCTGAACTGTGCAGGTTTGTACAGAAAGTTGCCCTTCTGGAAGAAAAAGAGAGACATGCATGTTGCTGACAGAATAGTTTGGGGAGCCTTTTTTCTTTCTAAGACATGAGCTTGCAAATAGCAATGATACCAAGATGTGTTTACTCTCTCTAGACCTTATATCCTAGCTTTTTATTTTATGTAGGAGTAATTTGGTTGGAGAAATTGATCATTGCAGGGAGTGGCTCGGTTGTGAAGATACTGAGGCCAAATCCTTAACTGCTGTAGACAAGTTTTGCCTGATTCTGGCAGCACAAACCATTTTTAAGCCTGGTTTGAAAAGGCTAGTGTTCCTAGAAGTCCTCTGCATATGGCAATGGATTAAAAAAAAAATAAAAACGATGCCATGCCAACAGGAGCCCAGTTGGCAAGCATTGTGTAGGAAAAGCAGTTTGGAATCAACACCTGGGAGCTGACTTTTCATGTGGAACAGGAAATTGTTGAATGTCTGGAATATCTGCTTTATTTACTGTCAGCTTTTGAATCTCCTAAACAAGATAAAGGCAGTGACACATGGAGTTTGTTGGTCCTTGCACTCCCATTGTGAGCACTGCTGCCTAGGAGGGTGTGGAGAAGCAGAGTAATTAAGACATCCTACTGTGCAGCCACATGTGTGAGTTTCTGTCTTCGTTATCCCCTCATCAACCAAGGTGAATGAGGCCTTTTGGGATTAGTTAATTCCAAGGACGCCAGGTGGTCTATTAACCTCTTTCTTCCAGGATGGGGTTAACTGCAGAAATGGAAGTGCCTTGGCCTTGTTCACCTGACAGATTACTCTGATGTAGCAAACCTTTGAACACTTCGGTCTGAATTTGTTCAAACTCTTATGTTGATACTATAAAATGAGTGTTGCCATGTACCCTTAGGGTGCTGCTTTGCTTTCCAGGATCGTCAGTCTTACAGTAATACTTTCAACATGTGCTTCAGAGTGAGGCACAAACCTGAAGTGATTTTCTGGTTGTGTGACATTCCTCTTCCCTGTTTCTTACATACATACCTTGGGGAGTATCTGATTGATTCATATGGTAAGATACCAGCATGCATTCATTAAGTGTATTCAAAAGGAGTTCAATTTCTACTGCATAAGTAAAAAGTTCAGCATGTCCTTTTGAAATACCCTGGCACTGTGTGGATGCAAGGATTATTTATTAGGGAGGCTTAAAGTAGGATGAAAGTAAGAAATCCTGTGAGAAAAAATACTGTTTGTTTCTTACATTTTTCTCCACCCTTCCCTCAGCCTGGACTGGTCAATATGGTTAGAAGGGATATCTTTTCTGAACCCTTTATACTAAAACATCATCAGATGGAGCAAAAGGAAAGCTGAACTTGCCCCACAAGCATTCCCTCACTGAAATGTTAAATGCTCCAGCCCCAGAACTTTGGGTGCAGGGAAAGTACGGGTAGCAAGCTGTCCATGCTGTTTGTGGAGGGGTGGATCACAGTGTCTCACGCCTTGGGTGCTTCAGGGAACTATCTGGCAGAAGTCATCCTGCAATGTGATGATGTGGCAACTTTGGTGGCAATACCAGCCTACAGACTTCTGTCTTGTTCTCTGTCCCTCCTTGCTGGTTTCCATGCCATGGGGCACCATACTTGTGGCTGGATTAAAGCAATTTCCTGCAAACAACACTGAAGACCAGAACACTTGTGGGTCAGGGTGGTGGGAGTCTTTAAAGCCAGAGAAGCCCAACATTGATCTGATTTACAGCATGAGTCCCCAAGGGGTTGCATGCAAGTGATGGCCTCACCCATCCATGGTGTGTTTTTGCCTGCTGTGATGAGCAAGGTCCTCACTCTAAGCCTGTAGGGAAGCTCTGGAAGGCGCTACTCCAACTCCATCAAATCATGAACCATGGGACTGAATGAAGATGACCTCTGGCATATTCTTTGCACTGAAAACTGCAGGGCCCCTGGGCAAGACCAGGAGGGGAGTGTTTAGTTGTGAAGTGTGCTGGGTCTTACTGCTGTGCTGTCAATACCAAGGGTCTTATATTAGGATTCCTGGGAAATAACATATCATGTAGTCTCTGTGCTTCAGAGCAACTGAGGAGGCTTAGGGGTACTGCAGATAGAGGTAACAATCTGCTGCCTGAGCTCCTCCAAAGCTGCTCCGTACTCTGTCACCACTTGTATTAGAATTGCATTGTCACCATGCTGCGTTCAGTAATGGGACTTTGAGGGAAGTTTAAACTGAACAAAGAATGACTACAGTCTACTAAACAACTATAACTGTCTCTTGTCATACTGGACAGGAGAGGAGACAGAAACCCTTTCAGGTACTGTAAGACTAGGTGAGATAGAACGGCCTTGTTTTGTAACACGAGGATGGATTTCTAGCAGCTTGCTAAAAGAAAGAAAAAAACTCTAGTCCACTGTGAGTAAAAGCAATTACCTTAAAGCTTATTTTTCTATTACATTTATTGTTAAAAAGAAGAGAAACTGCATGCCAACATTTGTTGTAATTTCTTTAGTATCCAGGTAGATCTAATTTACGTGGAGGTTCTGTTTCCAAGATGAGGATCAAATTAATCTCATCTGACAGGCAATTGAGTTACAAAGGCTTTACATGAGAACTGTTCTCCAACAGAATGTAAACAAGACACATTGATTAATAAGGTCAGACATGCAATAGGGAGCTAAATTATGGCAGGACTCATCAGCCAGCAACACATACAGCTCGACCTTCTCAAATGATGCAAGCTAGCATGCAATAAAGCAAAAGTTTTAAATTAACCCTGGTTTTTTACCCTATGGGCAGTAGAACAAGGAGATAGAGGAAATAAGTTTATAAACCATAGAAGTAATATGACTGTGCAGCAAGTTGTAAAGGCTTAATTTCTCTCAAAGACTTGCAGATTTTTACAGTGTTAAATATCACCATAATTATTAAATCTTGCATGAAAAACCCAGGGAAACAAACTGTAGCATAAATACAACATCTGAGATTTAAAATTTATAGTCTGGGAACTGACAAGCTGCAAAAACAGACAAGTCATGTAGCAAAATGGTGAAAGGGCGTCCCTGCTAAATGCCTTGTGGAAAGTGCTAAGCAAACTGGAATAGTTCCAAAATATGTAGGTGGGATTGCTCTTCACAGTGCTGAGATTTACTCCATCATTGTCCAAGTGACTCAGCTGAAATTGCCCACAATCTACTGGACATATGTTATTGTCAATACATTTTGCCCTAGCCTTTCACCTCTGTGGCTACATGACCTTAATTCACCTAAATTCCTAAAATAGTGGCACCAAAGGGTCCTGATCACTGCAGTTTCCATGTCCAAATATTGTGTGGATTCATCTGCATGTTCAGGAAGACAGTGTGTCACTGCCTTGTATCAACATTTTTTCAGTTTATCTACTGCCAAGAGAAAGATACTGCCTGCCCTGCTATTGGAATGAGCTTTCTCTTCTGTGATGCTGCCAGTTGTGACATGACCTTGAAACTCATTCCCAAGCACAGAAGAGCACCTATTTGAAGCCATGATGCTTAATTGCAGCAATCAATCCATGAATCCTGTTTGCCTCTACTGTGGCAGAGCAAATAGGCCTTGATTCATTCAGAGATGGATTATGGCTAGATGGGCTTTGTGCAGATAAAAAGGTTTCCACATCTGTATCTAACAGGATGATATCCCCTGATGCTGTAGTCCACCACTCTTTGACATAAAATGGACTGTTCTTCCTGGCTTTTTATCTAGAATATTGTTTTAACTTAAATATTGGACCAGGGTTTGTTCAGCAATTCACAGGAGTTCTTGTAATGTGAAATGGAGATTAAAATGCAACCCAATACATGGGATTGCAGTATTTTGGTTTTAGAACAGCCAGTGTCAGCTGCTTCGGCAGAAGATTTAAGAAACTCCTTAGAGGACAATTAACAAATAACCTTGAATTTTATCTTTGAGCATTTAATGAGGGACTGGGATCTGAAGAATAGTGAATTATAGCTCCAGCATTTTTTCAGTCCTGTCTAAAAAACATCAAACATCCCCATCCACTTAGCCGCTCAGTGATATTTTGGATCCTAAATCTTAAGAATACCTATTGGCAGGGATTTTGTAGGTTAGCTTAAGGTGTCACCCTTCTCTGCTCTTCCAGATCTGCCATTTGCAGTTGGCTTGTTTTCCATTTAACTCATTTTTTTCCCGTATTCACCTGTCATACCAAGATACACGCTGGAGTTCTTAAGCACTTTCCATCTTCCAGTTTTTTACTCACAACAGTAAATGAGATGCGCATGCACTGAATGTTTCCCTTCCCTCTTTCCTGGCTCCCCAGGGAAGGAAGCCCAGGCGTGTTGGCCAAAAGGGAGATGCTCTGACCAGGTACTGTGCAGGTCAGAGCACCCAGTTTC
Source organism: Formicarius rufipectus (assembly GCA_013399695.1). Taxonomy (NCBI): domain Eukaryota; kingdom Metazoa; phylum Chordata; class Aves; order Passeriformes; family Formicariidae; genus Formicarius; species Formicarius rufipectus. The sequence goes on from VXAU01000185.1 coordinate 1,493,221, forward strand.
CCTAAACCTAGGCACAGCTCTGGTGCCCCTTCTCTGTATCCTGTTTAAAGAAAATTCTCCGTGTAATATTGTACTTGAACATATAATTCCCTATATTTATCTCTGTTTTAATGCATTATTTCTCATATAAATACCTTACTATGCTCTTTAAGATGAAACAAAACAAGCTCTTTTATTAAGTCTCCTTAAATACATTGGGTATCCTATAATGCCAAAAGAGCTACTCTTTAATGCTAGATGAGGGCCACAGACACTAAAAACTGTGTAAGCACCTAATTCCTTTAAAAAATAAGACACAAAAATAGTTCCTGAAGTACTTGACCACTTTTATAAATGCAGGCTAAAGCTTTTCTTTCCAAACAAAGTGTTCTGAAACTTGGTTCTTGGGTTGTAAATTTGCAAGACAAAACAGGACAACCTCTATGCCTTACAAGGGTTCTTGTTCCCAACCAGGATAAGGAAGAGGCCCTTCCAGGGGCAAGCAGCCAGGAAGAGACAGGACCCGACAGCTAACAGGAAACCTGTAAATTGAACTGCACTAGTGCTAGCAAGTCAAATGATAGAGAGTAGGAGGATAACGGAGGACTGCAGGAGGGAAACTGGTGGCTGAATTTTGAGTTACGAGAGGAAATGGAAAAGAAAAATGTTTTATAGAACACTGAATGGCACAAAAGAACTATTGGACCCCAGGCTAACACTTTTCAAACCAGTTTACTGACAGCATGTCATAACCAGACCAGAATACAACTATAAATAAAAGTAGGAAGCCTACCTACATCATGCTAAGAGAGTGAGTCAGTGTTAGTCACTTGGTGCTTTTTTTTTTTTTAAATAATTGAGGGCTTTGCTCAAATCCTACTGAAAATCCTGGTTCTGTAGTACCAGGAGGTATTTGGTGTGTGTATATATGTTTATATATTTTTTTTTCCTCAGATTTCATGCCATCACGTTGCTTGCCCACAGCATTAAACAAACTTTTTAGCATCCTTATTAAAAATTAAACTTGTTTATTAAAATAGGTTTCCTCAGAAGTTTCTCGGCAAAGCATCTCAGCCCTATGCAAAGCACAATTAGCACATGGGACAGAAAGCTGTGTGGAGACAACTTCTGCTTTTCTGGTGACCTTAATTCCCTTCATCCTTATACCTGTGTAATTACTAGTACATTGCAAGGATGTTTAATACTGATATGGCAGCATCTTTTTAGTATTAAAGTATGCTGTACACAAAACAGTGACGACAGCCCTTCTTATATTCTTTGACTATTTTTTTTTATGACCCAGATTGTTCTGAGAAGTCCACAAATAGTATGCCTCCATTCCTCTTAGTTAAGGACAGGGAACTAACAGGGCCACTGAATTCTGGGTCAAACCTCATCTCTGTAGGCATCACAGTCCAGTAGGGAGGTAAGTTTGGGTGAGACAAATGCCTTTGTCAAACTAAATACCATGAGAGAGCTTTGGGGAGCGAAACTAAGCCATCTATACCAGCACAGTGATTCCTAATCTGAGGCAGAGATGGTCGCTCAGATGAGGCTAAGATTTGAGCATTAGCATGTGCCAAACCCCCTTCCCAGTGGGCAGCCTGGATGAAGCCATGCTGCTTTGTAGGCTCAGACTTCAATAGTAAGGGTGTGGGCCTCTCTCTGCCAGAGAATGGTTTCAGACAAGTTTAATTTACTTTAATAATTTTAATTTGTATACATGGAGCTGTGGAGTATGGGTGAAACCTTGGAGGGACGGGCACTGCAGCTGCCTTGGCTTTCCTCCTGCCCCAGGGGATTCAGATCTCCTCGGTGTTCGTGGATGCTCTGCTGCTGCACAGGAGGAGGGTGTCTCCTGCTCCCGACTTCGACACAGTGCGGCTGCAAAGGGGATGTGTGAGGGAGCAGAGTGGCCATTGCAGGAGTGCTATCAATACCCCAACACATCAGCATTACCCTGCACTGCTGGGTTCCTGCCCGAGGCCCCAGCTATGGATCAGCCTCTGGGAGGGAAGGGAAACCTTTCCCAAAGGACCTTTCCTCATACAGGCACTTGCTGTCCTGTCCCCGTGCTGATGGGGACAAGCTGTGAACCAGTTGTCAAGGACTGAGGAATGTCACTTGTTAGGCTTATTTCAACCTACTCTATTGATAAACCCATCACTACTGACCCACACAGGTTGGCAGGATGGGAAGGATCGCAGTGCCTATGGCTGCGTATGTGCGTGTAAGCACATGAGCTCTTTGCCAGGTACAAAACCCCATCTACCTTCTGCTTCTGTACGTCTGCAGTGGCTGTTTTGAGTCAGGACTAAGAAATCTGCTGAGAACCAGCATCTCTTGTGTAAACAAACATGCTTGCAGGGGCCCTATCAAAAAATAAGGTGATTGGAATGATAAAGTACCAGTATTGCCTTGAAAGAGCTGTGTTTGCTAAGAATGTGCAGCTTTATTAAGGAGGTTTTGTGGGTTAAACCATGTTTGAGCTGGTAAAAATAAATGAGGGGTAGACCCTGATACCCAGGCTGCACTCCTAAGGCAAAATCTTGGAGTCTCTTGGAGTTCCTACGGGGTGAAGCTGCTGAGCAGAAATTTCTAAAATGCTTTAATTAAACCACAGAGGGGAGCAAGAGAAGGCAGATGTTTCTCAGGAAGGAGAACATCTTGTGGTGTTCCCTCACAGGACTTGACTGCAACAGATTGGAGAGCAGTGCTTGCTTCAGACAGGACCTCTTGCCCAAATGTCAGCCCTTGGCACCTTCCAGCAAAGGAGGATAAGTATGCAGAGGTGTTACAAATAAACCTACCCAGTTCCTCTGGGTTTGGGGGGGTGGTTGCTGCTCCCTTACCATGGCAGCCCTCACTCCTGCCTTGGCTGGAGCCCTGTTGGAGAGGTGTCCCCAGCACCTCGAGCCCCTGCTCTCTTGAATAATTTTTACATGCTTAATTTTTTTTAAGTGTTAAATTGATTTGAAATATGCATCAGAGTGGCACAAAAATCCAAACAAATTCCCTGCAGGAATCCTGTGAGTTCTTGCTCAACCATTCCCTGTTACGAGCAAAAGAGGCACCAGGAGATGCAAAAAGGAGATTTTCAAAGGTAATTATTTACTCTTTTATAGACTCCCAGCTACTTCAGCCTGGAAGGTTTGATAAGGAAGCCTGGAGCTTCATAAAAAGCAATTAGCATGACTTCTACGAGATATTACTGAGTAATTGTGCCATTGTTTATTTCCTGTAAAGGGACAGACTACTAGAGATGGCTTTGTTTGCTGTTTGCAGATTAATTGTGTCAGGGTGGATGCATTCACCAGGAGAATGGCAAGTAGGAGTGATAACACTACAAAGACTTTTCCTGTGACAGTACAAGGACGTGCACTTCTCCCCATCTTGTCCACTGTCTGGGACATCTTCCTTTTCTTCTGGGGTGCTAATAATGGTGATGATTCTCAGAGCCAGGTTTGTATTGGTATTAGCCTGATAAGACCCCAGGAGGGGAATAGGAGTGCCCTGAGTTAATGCCATGCTGTGTTGGCAAAGGGACAGACCATGGGGCAGATTTTGCATCAGCCCCAGAAGGCTGAATGGCGGATGGAGGTGTCCATGTTGATCAATATTGAAGCCAGTGGAAGAAGTAGCAAAGGTTGTATTTACCTCTACTTGCAAGTAGGTTTCCTTTTCCAGTTTATATCGCTTCCTGCCAGACATGAAATCGAACCCCTTTGTATGCAGGAATAATTCAGTTCACCTCAAACCAATTCCTGTCAGCTCTGAAAATGCAACATGAGAACTACTAAAAATAATCGGTAACAGGGCAAGAAATAAATAATCCACTGCTTTGTCCAGGGAGAAATACTTTCTGACTTGGTCATCAGCAAGTAATTATCCTTGCTGGAACTGGCTAAGAGGCTAACATATCTGGAATGCATAGCTGACCCTGTTTTGGGGAAAATGGGGGCCTGGGATACTTTCTGAGGTCCTTTTCAGGTATAGTTATAAGAATAATGCTATAGAAGTTATTCAGAAAACTTCTCTTTTCAGCAGGGAATGCCTTATAATTTGGTTTTTTTTCAGCAACTTCTGAATATTTGGATACTGCAGAAGCTCTCTAGGCCAATATTAAATTTTTACAACTCCTGGAAGCATTGTAAAAGATAAAGACCAATGATACAAGGATGCATCGGAAGTATACTTTCTAAAATGCTTTAGTCTAAACAAATACTTAAATTCTGTGAGTACCACTGCTTCCCATCCTTGGGAAAAATAAAAAACAGAGCCTCTCAGGGCAATTTTGAAGTGATGCAAATCTGCACCAGTTAAACCAAGATTGCCACAGGCAGCACTGACCCTACAGTCCATTTCAACACGTACATGTACAACACATACAGTCCATTTCAACAATACTTTGGAGCTTTAATTCCAGAGCTGCTTGTACGTTGAGTGGACTGTGTGGCAAAAAAAGCAGTTTTTTCTGCACTCCCTCCCTGTGTGTTGAACCTCAGTTGGGCTAATTCTTTGCAGCGGCCCAGGCAGAGAGCCAGACCCTTTAGGTAGTGGATTATGGACAGAATGGGAGGAGGAGTTTTGGCATCCTCACAAACAGAACATGCTTGTGTAGGGGAAAGCCTAGAAAATACCAAAGTGCCCAAGACTGCTCTCTCATGTGGGCTTTGCAAGAGCCAAGATAAAGAGCATCCAGCAAAAATGTATAATATAACACTGGGACTCCAAAAGCTAGACCATGGAGAAGGGGAAGGGCTGTGGCTCGACTCTCTCCTCTTCTCCCAGGACACATGGTTTTATATATCTTACACAGGGACTTTGAGGCATGTGCTCCATAAAATTTGTGTAGATGTTAAAAGCCTCTTCAGCACTATAATTCTGTCACTCTATGTCATCTCTCCATCCTCCCTCCCTCATGCTGACTAAACCTCTAATCCACTGCAGGTTGAGTTCTCTCAATAATGTTTTTTCTGTTTAAACATAGTTGGTACCCTTCTGAATGAATTGCTTTATTATTTACCTTTCTCTTTATTATTATTACCTTTATTCTTATTACCTTTATTATTACCTTTCTCTTCAAAGAAGTGCTCTCAGATGAACTCAGTCTTTGGTGCAGCACCTTCCCTTCTCCCAGCAGATACTGTCTCATAGAATGGTTTATGTTGGAAGGGACCATAAAGGTCATAATCTAGTTCCAACCCCCCTGCTGTGGGCATGGATACCTTCCACTAGGCCAGGTTTCTTAGGGGCCTATCCCACCTGACCTTGAACACTTCCAGGAGTGGGGCATCTGCAGCTTCTCTGGACAACCTATTCCAATGTTTCATTACCTTAATTGTAAAAAATTTCTTCCTAATATCTAACCTACCCTCTTTTAGTTTAAAACCATCACCCCTTGTCCTATTGCAACAGGCACTGCTAAAAAGTGTGTCCCCATCTTTCTTCTAAGACACCTTTAGGTGTACTGAAGGGCCACAATAAGGTCTTCCTGGAACCTTGTCTTCTTCAGGCTGAACAACCCAAACTCTCTCAGTCTGTCTTCATAAGAGAGCTGCTCCAGCCCTCTGATCATCTTTATGGCCCTCCTCTGGACTCTTTACAACAGGTCCATGACTTTCCTGTGCTGAGGACCCCAGAGATGGACACACAGGGGGTCTCACCAGGGTGGAGTAGAGGAGAGAGTCACCTCCCTCGACCTGCTGCTCATGCTGCTTTTTTTGCAGCCCAGGGTATGTTTGGCTTTCTGGGCTGCAAATGCACATTGCCAGCTCATATCCAGCTTTTTTCCTACCAGTTCTCCCAAGTCCTTCTGCACAGGGCTTCTGTCAGTCCCCCAACTTGTACTGATATGAGGGGTTGTCCCAACCCAGGGGAAGGACCCTGCAGTTGTCCTTGATGAACCTCACAAGATTCCCATGGGACCATTCTTTGAGCTTGTCCAGGTCCCTCTGGATGCCATCCCATCTCTCAGACGTAGGAGCAGCACCATTCAGCTTGGTGTCATCTACAAACTTGCTGAGAGGGCACTCGATCTCACTATGTCATTAATGAGGATGTTGATTAGCGCTGGTCCCAGTATGGACCCCTGACGGACACCACTTGTCATTAGTCTCCCTAAGCACACTGTGCTGTCGTGTGTCACAAAATGTCAAGAAAATGTGTTAAATGTAGAGAATTTAGACATGATTGAACAGAAAAGCATTTTCTATCTTATGTGCCACAGAGCTACTGCTCTGCTGCTGTTTACTGGGATTCAGCTGGGATAATCTGTCTCCCAGTCTTTTTACTTAGCTTTAATGGCAACAGGACAGTGACAGTAAGTTGGACTATATGACTTTTAAAGGTCCCTTCCAGCCCACGCTGTTGTGTGAGTCTGTGATTCAGATGGGAATGCTGGTCAGTGCTGGCCCATGCCCAAGCCCAGCCTCAGAGCAGGCAAGCTCCCTGTGTGGGTGGCTGGGGTTGTACAGCAGGAAGGAGCTGTTGTTTCCTGCTCACTTTACTAGCTGTGGTTCTGCTTACAGTGTGAGGCCAAAGAGAGATTGGGAATGCAAAGTCTGGTTGGAAAGTCTAAAGTGTTCTCCTTGCTTATGAAGGATTACGCTTGCCCTCGTCAAGCACGTTACCTGGAGATTTATGTCTATCACCAGCTGAGGTCTAAGTGTCATTCCTTAAATGAAATCAAAAGCCTGTCCTCCTGCAGGGAGTGTTGGCAGTCTGTCCTGTCTCCCTCAGCAGGACTGAATCTGCCCATCAGTTGGACCAGTCTGTGCTGGGTTTGGAGACGTGAGGGCTGCAGGCTCTGGCTGAGGACTGCAGGGTGAAAAGGACCTTACTGAAAACTGCTTTGCCGAAATCTGGCTCTGATAAAACAGCCCAACCCATCCTGTAAAGACTTTTATTGAAAAAATCTTGAAATAATCACAGAGGAAATGACAGGAACTCAGGCCTCCCTTCCCGACCTGGGCAGGCACTCCCTGTCTCTTTTTGCCTCCAGCCCTCTTGACACGCCGGTGTCCCTGGGGAAGGGCCGGGGCAGGCTGAGGTGGGAGGGAGAAAGCATTGCAGCAACGTGCTTGGTGCCGCACTCCACTCCTTGTGGGAGCATGGAAATGTAGGCTCAAGTTCAGGGATTGCAGCAGCAGGAGACGGAGGAACAGAGCAATTCCTCTGGTGACATTTTGCTTATTTATACCAGCTGCAAATCTTATCTGGAGTCTTGAGAGATTTACGTGTGGCTTTCCTTGTTTGCATTTAAGAAGGCATTCAATTAACAGAAGTGCTGCGTGCTGAAATGCCTGCTTTATGAGGGGGCAGGGCTGAACAAGTTAAAATTACATAGGATTTTGGATTATATTACTTTCTATGAAAGAGTTTCCAGCTCTGCTGTCCCACACCACGCATCTCTTCCCTTATCAGTGGATTAGATATAAAGAAACCACTCTCACTGTTTTTATGAAAAAGGGGAGGCCGTTGTGTTTGATTTTTTAGCTTGTGGTTTGTAATGTGTCAGTTCCTGGAGAGACAGTCTGAATCTGGCATTGGTTTGGCATCTTTGTAAATTGCTGAACATTACAAGAGAGTAATAAGTAATACACTGTACATACTCTACCTGCCCTCTGTCCTGTCCTTCTACCCTGGATGACCCAAACATTATTTTGTGTTCAACATTCCTCTCTGAAACACCTTTTCTTCAATGCTGGTTTTTCTTTAATTCTGTTGTGCACTAACATGCATGTCAGCTACAGAGGAGCAATGTGTCAGCAGGCTGCAGTGTGCCTGCGTGTGCACACAGAGTGGTCATCAGCCTGCAGGTACTGGGCTGGGGAAATGACGTTCTTGGCAGCTATTCCCCAAGATTCACCTGAAAAAGACTCCAGCTTTTAGTTTGTGGACTTGTACAGACTGGTGACAGCAGGACAAAAGCAGGAAACCTGAGAAAACAAGGTGTCCTCAGCAAAGATGCTGTAACGTTTGGTAGCAAGTAGGCTCCCCAATTCCCCAGACCTCCTTCTGGATGTTGGCACCACCACCACCTTCCACCTGACTGGCTTCACAGATGGTCACCCCTCATCCTGGGTGGCAGCAGCAGCCAGCAGGACATTCCCTGTACCTTTGCACAGCTCTGAGGTTCGTGAAGCTGCTCCAGACTCCACAGAAAGCATGTGAAGCCTGTGAAGCTGGTATGGAGAAGCTGATGTTGCCTCAAGGCAGGGAAGGGATGTAGAAACCACTGAGTGATCTGGCCAGCCATGGGAAGAGTCACAGAAAGAAAGAAGCGAGCAGGCTTTGCCCTGGTCTTGGGGCATCTGCAGTCGCTCTGAGGCTGTAAACCACTCATGGCAGCAGCTGTCATCTCCTGTGACGCACAGCAGGTCGTGCGGGCCACATGAAATGCTTACAGATCCCAGACCGTAAAACTAGTTTAAAATGAAAACAGATTCGGGCACTTTGGGGGTGTCGCAGCTCCCTCTGGGCCTCTATCAGCAGGTCGTCGTTGCTGCCTCGGTGGAGTTTGGGCTTCCTCCCATCCCATGGCAGAACACGGACAAAACCATCCCTGGTTTGGTTCATTTGGTGGGTGGCCGGAGAAGTGAGCGGCAGCGACAACGTGGTGGCCTCAGGCAGGGCAGTGACAGCTGGGGTGGGAATGGAAACCTCCATCTGGCACCGCTCCCCGCAGAGTGCCGTCCCGTCTGCCGCGCTCTCGGCTGGTGCCCGATGCAGACGTGACCCCTTCTCAGCTGTTCGCTGCAGCTGCGATGCCAAGGATGCCCTCAGAGCTGCTGTCACGTCAGGGCAGGCGCTGCAGGGACTTGCTAATCCCCTCCAGGAAAGTTCCTGCGGTTTATTTCAAGTAGCCGGTTTGCACTGGTTAATCCGAGCGGGTCGGTCGGGCTGGCGGGGCCGGCTGGCACTTGCGCTGCTCCGGGGGAAGGTCGGCGGGTGCTCCAGGGCAGTGACAAAGCGGCTGGTCCTGCTGCTCCCCAGCCAGACCTCCCCCTGCAGCCCTGAAAGCTCTTCCTCCGAATCCTGTTCCGTTCTGGGCCATTTTCCGTGCAGTTTTTAGTCCTTTTTGTCCTTCCTTGGTTCAAAACAAGACTTGTATTGTTTCCCTAGTGAGACTAGTAAAAGCTAGAAGGGTATTCATCTTAAATTTCCCCTTTACACCTTACTATACACCTGGGTTACAAAGTGAGTTATCGTAAGGTAGCAGATGGTGTGGAATGTGACTGTTCCCAAATTCCACAGCATACTAGCAGATGCCATTTTAACCTTGACCTGTGTTTTGCTGCAGCCCCATTTATCTGGCTCAGGAGAAATTTCAGGAAGTTGTGCAGAGCAAAAGGGTACAGCTTGGCTTTTCATTGTTTTCACTGCTGCTGTTTGTATACCACAGGAAAACAAAGGGAAAATATCCTTTTGCTGGGACTCACTCCCATGTTTCTCATGAACCTTGAGTTCAATGAAGCTTCGATAAAATGGGAACCGAGGGAAGGCAGAACCCATTGAGGGACAATAATGCTGGATGCAATGCACATGCTTCACATTTGGACAAAAGCTGTTTGCTTCTCCTGCCTTCTTCAGGTAATTTCACTAGCATCTGTATATAAATAACTTGCCATAGCAAACAACATCAACCATGAATCCTCAACTCTTGTCTTTGCTCAGGAACGTTCATCTAAAATTGGATTTTCATACAAACCTAATGAAACTTGGAAATATTTTTACAGTCATATAATGTTAATTATACTACATTCAAGTAACATATATCAGCTGAAAGCCAGTCCACTTTGTGAGCTGTTTGGATGTTGCTGCTAAATTACCTACCATTAGTCCCCTTACTTCAGTTTAAGTTGCTTTTCCCAAGTCATGACTCCTCTCCTTCCTCCTAACTCTGTGACTCTTCACCTCCTTCCTAACTCCTCTGCTGATGTTCATACTCTCAGAGGAGTCACTAGATGACCCTGTATACTCATCCTAATTGCCAGTTTCTAACAATCACACGACTTTTTATATGTAAGTGGCAACCTCCCTTCTGTGAGCCCCTTGATGTGCTCAGTAACACCTGGCAGGGAGGCAGAGAGAAGAGGTAGGGGCAAGCCCTCCCTGAACAACAGCAGGAGGATTTGCTAAAGCCTGTCAGTCAGAGCTGTCTGGGTTTTGTGTGCAGTGATACACAGCCTCTCAGTACATACCACTGTACTCAGAAATGCCTCGATCAAGGCCAAATGTTGCTGTGCTGAAAATCTTGATTCAAAACTTGAAATGGGGGCAGCTTGCTATGTGCCAACAATGAAAGACCCTCCTACTTAACACATTTTTGTCATATTCATCTGAGTAACTTCAACTTCCAAGTGTATGGAAGGCTTTGTTGTCAGATTAAAAACCTTTGTAGTCAGTCACCTCTCTTCCCTGTCTTGGGGAGCACTTACAACAGACTCTGCCTGACTCACCTGATGTCACAGCACATTGCTTTCAGGACGGTCCTGAGAACAGACAGAGTCAACTAAAGATGGGAAATTTGGGAAGCTGCAGGCAGAATCGTAGGTGGAGGTAGTGTTGTTTTAAAAGGAGCTGCCCTTACCACAGATAAATGAGAGATCCTGCTGTGTGTATTCAGTGGTCTTAGAGGTCAAAAAGAGATGGACTTTCACAGCATGTGTCCTTCACATCTGATACATTTGGGGTGTTCTGAATCACCCACACAGGTGCTCTATGAGTTGCTCAGACAGTGCATAGTAACTGGCATCATGGGATCAGGATGCACCAGACTTACTCTTCACACAGTCATGGTGTAGGTTGCTTGAACAAAACATGTCAATCCACTGCAGGCTTCCCTTTCAGTTCCCATGTTGGTGCTCCTCAATGCATTTTGGCACTGATGATCATGCAGCCACAGAGTGGGTTGAACCAGCTCAGTGGTGCAGCTGAGTGGGCAGATAGACAAGCACAAACACTGACACCTGGAGAGGTGGTGGGAGCAGGCAGGGGAGGGTAGAACTGCTCCTTTTGACAGCAGCTCATGCTTAGATTGACCTAAGCCAGCCATGACACTACATTCTCAGTGATTCCTCTGGGATTTGAGCATGTTGTACAGCCCAGGCAAAATTATGGCTGGGGCTCACGCTTTGATGAAGCTGATGGAGACCTGAGGCCAAGAGGCAAACGTCTCTGCTTCTGTCTGGTAAAGAGGGGCCCAAAATCTTTACAAAATGGCTGCATATCAGTGTCTTTGACTGGGCCTTCACTTGATATTGATGGGATTTGAGGGCTTGGAGGTATCACTGGGCTCCTCATCTCGCTAACACAATCTGCAAAATATTAATGTTGGTCTGGGCTGTACAGGGGCTCTGGAATACTCTGTCTTCACAAATACTTCTCTTCCCTTGACCTTTTGGAAAGTCACTTCCCTTCACTTCCTGTTGTATTCAATAAATACATTTGCTTAAAGAGGTCTCTTGTTAATACTAAACATCTGGCATCTGGGGGAGAGGACAAGACAAAGGAAAGAGGACAAGTTGAGTGCTGGACTGAGGATCAAACGCCTCATCTATAAAATCCTAACACAAAAACATGCTGAAAAAAGGAGGGAACAGGAGTGAGAATTGGGAAAACTTCTGCTTCAGGCTGTTGTCTCCTGGCACAGTGCCCAGCAGGCACTGCACCAGGCAGCTCAGACCCAGAGCCTGTTTTCCCTGCTGTATGCTGCTTCATTTTCTGGCCTGGGACGACATCTGGCTGGCATGTTCTTTTCCACACCTCTGGAAGAGCGCTCTTTTTAGCTCATTACTGCAGCTTTGGGCATTAAAATACAGTGAACCTGACAACAAAGTATCATGAGATAGGCTTAAAAATAGTGAGGTTTAAGTGCAGTTGAGCTTTCGATACTTTGTGTTTCCCTTCTGGCCTAGAAAACTTTGGAATATGTGATGCCCATATTTTCCTGCACTTCATCATGACTGTGAGAAGTCAATACAAGTATTGAAAACAATCCCACCACAACAAAACCAAGAAAATGCAACAGAACAAGCATAATACAGCCATATTTTTTTATTGAGAAGTCCAGAGTAAATTACTCAGGCTTTCAGAAGTTATCAAAAACTCTCTCTTTCTCTCAAAAAAAAAAAAAAAAAAAAGACGATTGGCAATTTTCTTACTTAGAAAGTAGAAGGGAAATAGTGAGAAGGCAAAATTAGAGAAACAGGAAAGAAAAACAGGAAAGAAAACTGATTACCTTCAAGAGATTGCTTAAATTCTGTAAGAAGCAGGGCTGACAATCTGACACCTGCATGGTTGTCTCCAGGTTTTGAGTATTTTCGCAGTGTCTGGAAAGACTTCCCCCAGTAGCAGAGGAGGGTCCTAGATTAACAGAATTCCTGGTTTGGAACCAGACACCACTGAGTGCTTCTGTATCCACCAAGTTTCATAAACATGAGGAACTTGTGCTTGGCTTCTTTCCCTTTGTTCTGGACTTCAACAGCAGTTTTGTAAAACAAAGTGTTTCAATTTTCACTAATAACCTGTCGCAAATCTTCCAATCTACCCCTGCAAAACAGAACAGGTTTCGCAAAACCTGGTGTTTTACACAGCATGAAATGAATGGAGGTGCTGCTTGTTGGCAGAGCTGTTTAATTTACTGCTGCAGGCACGGGTCTGGTAACCACATGTTAGCTCAACCTGACTTTTCCTGGCTGGGGAATTCGGCAGAAAGCACAGGTACAAATGTGAGGGCTACAGACCAATGATTTCTCTAATGGCCTACTTACCTTTATTTCTCTCTAACACAGTAATAAAGCTTTCTGTCTTTACTTCTTACAGGGTAGGATGGACAAGCTTAGGTGAAATACATGCCTTCCAACAGCAAGAATATAATTCAGTGTCAATGACAAGTTAGCACTATAAATAGATTAAAATCTGACCTCTATGTACCTGCTTAAGAGTTAAAAACATTCTGTAAGAAGATTGGAATGGTTTCCCTTAAGAGTATAGCCACACACATAGCAGCTGCTCTGATATCTTGTATCAGCATCTCCTGGTTGGTATTTACTTAGTTATTGGTGACATTAATTAAGCATTGGAGCAGTCCGCCCAGAAACACTCTGTACTCTTCACCACTGATGGTTATAAGACCAGAATGGATAGTGCCCTGACCCCACTGAGCAGGAGGTTGTGTTAGAGGCCTCCCAAAGCCCCTCCAGCATGAATGTTCCTGCAGAGCTGTGACTCCAGGTCTCTCAGGCATGAATCTCAGGTTTTGCAATTCTTCCCTGCATTTTCCAGTCTTTAAGTTTTGCCCAGCCTCTTCATCCTCCATAGTTCTTGCAAAAAAATGAAAAAAAAACCCCAAAAAAACCAAAAAACCTGCTACTGAAAAACAGTAAAATGTGCTTTGTTTGTGTCTTTTTAGGGCTTTGAATACAGATACTAGTATTTTTCTTTTATACTTTAGAGGAGCCTTTAAAGGTAGGGAAGCAGCAAAAAGGGGAAGGAGTATATAAGTGCAGATTTTATTTGGTGACAGCTGGAGGTGTGGTCTTCCTGTGAGAGCAAAAGCACAGTCCAACAACAATTGACTGGCAAACTGTAATACTGCCTGGTGTGGTAGTTCCTTGGAGCCCAACACCAAACAGTGTCTTCTGTCTGGCAAAAGCAGCAGGCAGAGTCCTTATTTAAGTTGGCTCACATATGTGCAATGTCATTTTATTTAACAAACTCATTTTGGAGGCCCATTGTCTAAAGCCTCTGAGAAGACTCTCAGGTGCCTTGGTATGATATGAATGGGACACATGTGTGTGGTGATACTCTTATTGTTTTGGGAGCTCCTCTGCTGGAAATACGGTCCAGACCTCAGTGATGGCTTTGGACTTTTCCCAGTTTACCTCTAAGGGATTTGCCATATCCTCAGCCTTTTCCTTCCTCAGGTGGTGCCTGAGTAGGATGGCTTTGCTGCTGATTCCTGTTCTCTAGACTCGCTTGGAATTAGCAGGGAGTGGTAGGGGCCTGGGGACATCACTTCAGGACTGTGGGAGACTGCACAGCCTCACCAGAGAGGAACAGCTCATTGTTACTGGCATGGTTGCCACAGCCTTGGTCTCACTGCACTCTCACAGCACAATTTTTCTCATGGCCAATTAATGGCTTTCAGAGTACCTGCATTCTTCCTATAGAATTAGAAATTTTAGTCACTCCCAACCTTCAGTATGGTAATCCATTATCGGATTTTAGCATTTTAGCATTTCTCAGAGCAAAATCTATCTAGGATGGCCTGAATCTGAAGTCCTGTTCCTAAAGGGACCATACATTTTCCATGGTCTGTCACCTTTTAAGATGCTCATGAGTCTCCTCTTGCATGACCATAGCTCATCAACTGCATTTAATAATGTCTCAGAATCATTATTTCACTAACTTCATTAACTTCTGCTTTTTCAACAAGAGCAATTTGGATGAATGCAGACCAGTTGTGGTTGTCCTCTGGTACAGGTCTGTGACTTAAGCTGCCTAACTTTTCTGTTCTCTATGATGTCTCCTACTTCTGCTGTTCTATCCCTCCATTTCATGCCCCTAAACACCACTTGGAGCTCTGATACCAGGTGGCCTGCCCAGCTTATGGTGGAGCTGAGAGTGGGTCTGGAGATGACACCAAGCTGAGTGGTGCAGTTGACACATCTGAGGGAGGCAATGTCATCCTGAGGGATATGGATAAGCTCAAGAAGTGGATCCATGGGAAACTCATGAGTTTGAACAAGGTTGAGTACAGGGTCCTGCAACTGGGTTGGGGCAACCCCCTATGTCAATACAGGCTGGGTGATGAAGGGATTGACAGTAGCCCTGTGCAGAAGGGCTTGCAGGGACTGGTGGGAGAAAAGCTGGACATGAGCTGGCAATGTGTATTTGCAGCCCAGAAAGCCAAACATATCGTGGGCTGCAACAAAAGCAGTGTGAGCAGCAGGTCAAGGGAGATGATTCTGCCCCCTCCTCATCACTGGTGAGACCCAACCTGGGTTACTACATTCAACTCTGGGGTCCTTGGAACAGGAAAGTCATGGGCCTGTTGGAATAAGTCCAGAGGAGGGCCATAAAGATGGTCAGGGAGGGGTGGAGTACCTCTCCTATGAAGACAGGCTGAGAGTTGGGGCTGTTCAGCCTGGAGAAGACAAAGCTCCAGGGAGGCCTTTGAGCACCTTTCAGAACCCTCTCTTCTCTCTCAACAAAAGAGCTGGAGAGGGACTTTGTACAAAGGCATGTAGTGATAGGACAAGGGGGAATGATTTCAGCCTGAGAATAGGTTTAGATTAAATATTAGGAAGAAATTAGGTGGTGAGGCACTGGAACAGGTTATCCAAAGAAGCTGTGGATGCCCCATCCCTGTGTTCAGTGCCAGATTGGATAGGGCTTTTAGCAGCCTGATCTAGTGGAAAGTGTCCCTGCCCATGGCAGGAGTGTTGGAACTAGATGGTGTTTAAGGTCCCTTTGAACCCAAACCATCCTGTGATTCTATGAACCCTTGAGGGGTAAGTAGAGATTCGTGTCTGTCCTATCTGGGAAATGCAGAAGCCTGTCCCTAGGAAGTGCTGAGCTCCAAAAGAATGCTTTTAAAATGTTAAACATAAGTTCTCATCCGCAGTTCCAGAGATGAAGCTTATTCTCTGCCATCTTCAGAAATTCAAATAAAAACGAAGAAGCTCTCAAACTTTGTCCAGTGCAGGTTAATACACCAATAGTTTCTCCTCTTGGTTTTTATCCTGTTTCTGGGAGGCACAGGAAGGTATATGTACACTGGTTTTGTTACCTGTACTGAAGCTTACCGAGCTCCCCCCCGAAGAGGCTGGCCAGCCATTAGATGGCAGCACAGATATGTGCAATATCCATCGTGCCTGGTGATGCTCTAGGAAAGCCCTTCCATTACTTTCACCATCCCTGAGGTATCTGTGTCTGAGGAGTTTTCACATAACTGAAACCAAAATTAATTAAAACCTGTAAATGAAGAATTTCATATTATTCAAGTGGATAAAAAAACCCCAAACCACAAAAACAAACAAACAAACAAAAACAACCCCCCCAAAAAAATCCCCAAAACACTCACAAACAATGATGACATGTATTAAGCAGAAAGTAATTTCAGAATTCCTGGAGTATTTTATTCCTTATCCTTCTCAAGCATACACAAAATTCAGTTTTCTGACTAAACCAGCTCCTTTCTTGATGACACATATAGCAACTTATAGCCTAAAAGCTTTTCTAGAAAACTCTCTCTCTTTGTTGCCACCAACCATCTCAGCTCATGGCCTGAGGAGCATAATATCTTACATTACTTTCAATTGCCATTTGAGAAACTCAACAAATACAGCAGGCACTTAATTGAGCCTCAGACTATTCCAGTGACACTTTAACTAATTTCATTTTATTGTTGGGGGGAAAAATTGAAGCAAATAGACAGGAGACCTAATTTTCTTTTTCAGACTTAAATGTCTCCCACCTAGCTCATTACTAATTTTGTATCGTGTTGGCACAAAGTCAGATAAAGGAGAATCAAAGTGCTAATTGCATACCTGTAAGCCTGACATTTGTGCTGACATTCCAGAGTTTTGCCTGATATCTTGTGAGAAGGCCACGTTTGGGAGTTGTCAAAGTGATGAGTTGCCTGGTCTTTGTCATGGCAGAGCAAAACTCCCACCTTTCTGTGCTAAGACC
Source organism: Formicarius rufipectus (assembly GCA_013399695.1). Classification (NCBI taxonomy): domain Eukaryota; kingdom Metazoa; phylum Chordata; class Aves; order Passeriformes; family Formicariidae; genus Formicarius; species Formicarius rufipectus. The sequence continues at coordinate 1,509,901 of VXAU01000185.1, forward strand.
TGACGGGGAAATCCCGAGTCTATGCAACTGGAGGCGTAACTGATAATCTAGAGCATCTTCTGTTGTTAACTCTGGAACATATTTTTTGAAATATGTGGTAATCATAGCAAAGACACTTCAGTCTAGCATGTAGGATTTTGACAATCTTTATTTGATTTTTCCCCTAAGAAATTATTAACATTAATACATCAATGTTTTTTCTTATGAATCCTTACAGCTATGTTAGGCTAATATAAAGCTTACTTGCACTCGACAAAATCAGCAGTAATAATCCATATATTATACTAATTTTTTGTGGAGCCCAATATCCTAGTTTTTTTGAGCATCTTCACTCCCAGGCTCTTTTTCCAGGTGACTGAACTACTGTTCAAACTTGGAGGCTGGTCTCACATGGGTGATCTCAGGAAGTGCTTCACAGTAACTTTTGCAACTATTTCAAAAGGAGATAGTTTTAGTGTCTCATAGGCAATTAAGGGCCTCAACTCCTCTTTGGAATTGATGGGCAGAATGTGTTTACTTACACTTTTTCCCCAGAAATTTGTCTCTTGCACAGGCAATACCTCCCTTGTCACTTTGTGAAGTGGAAAGGCTATGTAGCTGCCCACTGTGGGGCTAGGAGACTATCTGGAAGAAAGGAAGGATATATCACTTTACTTTTTAAAATGCAAAAGGCATTTCAGAAAGGCAGTATAGAGTAACACTAAGCAAAAATTTAAGAGAGACAGATGGGTAATAGAAAGTGTCACGGCAGAATCTGATCACTGCAAGCCTTGGCTTTGTGTGCTCAGCACCACAGCACTAATGCTACTTGATGTAAAGGGAAGAACCTGGATTTTTAAACTACATATTCTACTTTCTGCAGAATTCTGGGCCTTCTGTGAAAGCCTCTTGTCAAAATATTAATGTAAGCTAATGAGGATCACGGATCAAGGTGGAATGGCTGCAAGCGTGGCTAATGTGTGCAGGTACTTCCAGCTACTGCAACAGCAGGCAAAGTCATTCCCTTCTGCACTGAGCTCCTTGGAAAGGAGGAACGTGTAAACCTTTAGACTTCAGCACATGGGAAAAAAGTGTTACTTTCTGGCACCACCTCAGAACCTATTCAGCATATGGCTGTCTTTTCAATGTGTAAACTAGTCAGGACAAATCTGGGGTGGGTTTTTTTAATTTCTTTTAAATTTTCTAGATTTTATTCCATATAAAATCCTCAGAGAATCTGATGAAACTACTAGAACTTTTAAATGTTTGAAGGACATCAGACTGGCATAGTGAAAACAGACAGAAAGAGGCTGGGGGCCCAGCATTACGTTTTCCTACCTAGAACAGGGGAAGATGGATGGTGTGAGGGAAGCTGATCTGTTACTTTGATCGAAACGTGTCAGAGCCTGGGAGTTTGGGCATAATTAGACCCCAGTCTCAATCATTTCTAGATCATCTCCAGATGCGGATACCGCTGCATCAGTAGCATGGAGGCAAATGTAGCATCTCTGACAAGAAAGTACTTACCTTCTGTTGACTCAAGCTCTGGGATGATGTACATCTATGACAGCCCCTGATGGCTCCACTGTACCTTCATGTAGTGAATTTAGGGGGGAACCAAATTCTGAGCTTTCCGGTGTCCTCCAAATTACTTGTTTGGGATTTCCAATCTATTTAGAAATAATGGAAATGCATTGCCTATAAAAAGGAATAGGACTTGAGCATCCTACAAACCTGGCAGTTCTCTATTTAACCATAGTTAACTCATAAATAATTTATACTCTCCTTTCTCTTACTATGAACTACATTTTATTAAAAAAAAAAAAAAAGTGATCAGGAACTTCATATTTTTGCCTACATATATATATATACAGTCAGGTACAAGAGGGTGGAGATGACTTAGCAACCAGGTTGTTATACTATGAATTTGACACATGGATACAAATTCCTGCACTCATTAAGGGATCAGATTTCTCTCGGACATTACATACCTGAGGGATCTGCATAGGTACATATGTGTAGCCCTTGGCCAGGTTTGTGCTTAGGAACAGGACAGTAATCCCAACAACAGCAAGTGGTTACCACAGATGAGATGGAGAAAAGCACTATCACACTTTATTTTAGTATGCTACAAAATTCATTGTTGAACTTTATTAGGTACTTCAATACCAAGCATACTTTAAAGTAACAAAAATTATTGTTGTTATTACTTTTTACAGAAAATCAGGTATTTCAACAGTTTTCTTTACAGTTTGTTGACTTAAAAAAAATCACAAGTGACAAGTTACAATGGAGTGGGATGGGAAAGTGGTAACATTTAAAAGGTTAAAACATACTATTCTTACTGAATTGACATTTAATGATGCACATCCTGATATGTCTCTCCTTCTGACTGTGTACAAATGGTACATATTCACTGAGCTGCTCTGACAGGGTTGTGATCTATCATGATGACCCTTTTTTCTCCAGTGTTTGTGTATATTTAGAAAGGGCTTCTTACATTACACCATCACCATGATGCAAAACAAAATAATATAATACAGAGAAACCCTGTTTTGGTGATTTCTGTCACAGCAAAAGTGCTATGACTGCAATAATGTGGCATAGAGGTAAACTCAAGGAGCAAATGAGGATGGTGATACAATAGCACATCCAGATTTCACAGCACAACCCTTTCACAGGCTGTGAGGTGTGAGTGTGGTTGTGAGCCAACAGGAGCAGTGAATGAGAATGGGCTTCACTGAGACACCATTTAACAGGGACTCCTGAATGCATCCAGCTCTTAAGGATGTGTGTTTTCCAGCTGACAGTGGCTGGGCTAATCATGGATTTATAAACCTGTCTGAAGTGGACCCTTAATGAGTTTATGCAGCCTCATGTGTAAACTACTTGATTTTTACCTTCCATCCCCTTTGGGTCAATAGCAGGTACTGAGGATATGTTTATGATGGTTGACTGATTTGGGTGGGTTTTTTGACCAGTTCTAGCACTAGTCTTGTAGAATTCAGGACAATTTTCTACATACAGTTACAAGACCAGTTTTGGATTAAAAAAATTGGGTTTTGTTTTTTGGGTTTTTTTCCTTTTTCTTGTGTGGTGCCCAGATTCACACATACATTTACTTGGCTGACATCCACATCAGCATTCAGTCTCTAAGACAAGCAGCACCACATTGGTACATTGGTAGTTAGATAGAAGAGTTATCTAATTCCCCGCATTTGTTTCTTGGCAGTTTGCATAAAGGTAATTTTTTATTCAAAAGTAAAATAATTTTTCTGAAATTCATGCACTAAATTCTGGAATAATTTTTGTTGTGCAGCCAATAGTTAAAAAGCGGGTTTAACTCATGTTTACCTCATGTCTTCAGCATATTACATTACTGGGGATCAATATTAGCAATTAATTATTATTTTAGCCATTTCCCCCGAAAGCCAAAGAATGAAGCGTCAGGCTTAAAAAAACCCGGAGAAATTAGCACTGCAGTGTACATTTGGGGCTGGATTCATCTGTGATGCACAGGAGAGGGCAGCAGACATGAAGGGAGCAGCGTGCTCATGCCCAGTCCTGAGCCAGTACGGACATGTGCCTTGCTGGGAGGTGCTGGAGAGGAGCCGAGGAGAGGGGCTCCCTGCTTCCCTGCCTTGCTCTGTGCCTGATGCTTGGCATGCAGGCCTTTCACTACGATGTCTTTCTTCACACTCTGTGCCTACTCCTGTTTTACTTCTCAGTGGGTACTGGAAGTGAGAGTCTCCTTTGGGACCTGCTGAGCCCCTGTGGAGGAAATCCCCAGCCCCCCCAGCACTGCGCGCCTCTGCGCATCCATCCTTTGCATGGCTATTTGCAATACTTATTTGCTTACTTGTCTCTTCATTTTTAGCTTGGGTTTAAACTTTAGGCCAGAAGGATGATCATCAGATCATCCCACCCAACTGGCATTAGCACAGGCCAGAGAGCATCACTCAGCAGCTATATGGCAGAACAAGGGAAACAGTGGAAAAGCCTCTGGAGTGAGCAGCTGTTTGTTACATTTAACGGGTAAATTACTTTCTCCTATTAATAAGGAAATCAAGGGCCTTTATTTTGTCACTTCAAATACAAACAATTCTATGCATCTTGGGAAATTAAAGTATTATACTAGTCAGTCAAACATACCTTATAGTATATATGTTTCTTAGAACTAGAATATAGGTCAGAAAAAAGTTTTGAGTCTTAAGTTTGTTACAGACAGATTAGTTGGAACACATAAGCAGTAAAAATTGAGAAGCTTTACGGTTTTAGTCAACTTATTATACAGTGAAGTAGATGAAATGCAGCAATGTAGCAGTAGAAGTTATGCTTTTTCCACTAGGTGATGGAAACATTCAGAGTCTATAAATGCTAATTAAAGAGACATGTCCTATCAGCTTCTTGGCTACTGGGACAGGAATAGTCTGGAGTTAACTGCCTCTCTACTGTGAAAGGTTTTAAAGCTTTTTGCTTTCTGTCCGAATAAAAAAAATGACATTTACAAACCTCTTCAATGCATATATATTACATATGTTTATCTAGCAACAACTACACCCCTTTTAATTTATTCCCCAAATGTGACTTTTCATGCATGTCTTCTGGATGCTGTATTCAGCAACAGTTTCTAATGAGCTGGTGTGTAATCCATGATTGCATTTCTCTTCTGAAAATCACTTCCACGTCTGGCTGATCTATGTTTAGAAGGTGGTGCTTATCCATCAGGCATTTTTGTACTTGTCAGCATTCTTCTCTGTCGGAGGCCCTTTCCCAAGCTTCTTCCCATTTTAATGTTGATGTACAAAAGCTGTTATTCGTTTTGTTTTGTGCTCATTCTAGTGAGGATTGGCTTAGTAGGACTGTGCAAAACAGAGAGAAGAGAGAAGATGGTTTACTGCCAGCAAACATAAAGACGTTCACATTGTGCTTAGCTCAGAGCAAGCCTCTGATCAATATTTTAATGCACTTCATTATATGCATTTCCATTTATCATTAAAAGTGAAAAAATTCATCTGCATATAGGATTTGTAATCTGAAATTCTTAAAAATCATTTTTCATCAACTAATCGATACACAAAGTCAAAATAATGAGACTATTTCATGTAAAGTTTGAGCAATATGAAAATAAAGATACAACACATAAGGGGCAACAATGACATTTACAAGATGAATACCATGAATTGCATTAAAATCCTGACGTTTCTGCTCTGTATCAATACACCTCTTTCACTCCGCTGAGGACACAATCCCCATTTGTAAACATGGTAAAATAATACCTTGTGTTAAATGTCAAATGAAGACAGAGCTGCAGAGGTGTATTTAACCCAAACTCTCCCTTAAAAATTAATTCTCACCCATCCAACTTCCATGTACTGTAAACAGAGCTGCAGAGAACGGACACTGGCTGTGGTGGCCCTGGGAACAGGGTGATGAAGGCTCCCCTTCCTCACTGGAAGTGACTGCTCTGGAGAGGGCAGCACATGGGAACAGGGCCTTAGTGAGAAAGTCTATTTGCAAGTACCCACATACAAGTAAATGCAAAAGCCTGGCTGCTCCAGTGTTTGGCACTGAGCAGAAGGTTCTTGCACCAAACAAGTGCTGCAAATTCACCATTAGCTAAACTGTCCTGGATCACCGAGACCAAACCATGAAGTCATTTGGCCGGCAGGCTGCTGTGAAAGGGTCACTGGTCAGGGATCCTACAAGACCACAGCCTGGGGGAGAGGACAGCTGCTATCATCACAATCCCGTTCCTGTCATTGTAACACAGGGGCCTCTGTAGGACACTGTTGGAATGCAGAACTAGGGGGAAAATCACTGTTTTTGTGAAAACAAAAGAAAAAGAATGAATTTCACTGTGAAATGACAGAGAACAAGTAATTTCAGAACTCCTAAAAAATGTTATTGTAAGTAGACTGAAATATTTCTCCCCATGCTACAAGGAGCAGCCACTTTCTCTCATTCTGACAAATTCCTCACATGCCCTGACTCTCAGGATCACCTTGGTCTGCAGCTGATTCACTCACAGACCCAGGGAACATGATGCCGTGGAGCAGGATGCCCAGACCTGAGAGCTTGGGATGGTGCTACCATAAAGTAGAGAGCCTGATGGTGGCAAACCCTTTGGCTATGGACTCTGGATGTCTGTTTCCCCATCAGCTTCCATTTTTCAAGCAAAGTTTGTTCTGATGGAAAATATCTGACTTGTGTTCAGCATGTGTCTATAGTCCAGATTTACTTACAAGACAATTTTAATTGATGTTGCTGAGACTAGAAACTTGCAAATAAATATACAGAAGCATAAGGTGAATTAAGGAGGACCCTGAAAAAAAAAAGTGGAACAGCTTTGTTTGTGTCAAAAAAGTAATATGAAATATAATGTTCACTGTGCTAAAAATATTTTTATGACACAAGTATGTAATAGGGATGGTAGTTTCTAATAGTTTTCAATTATAAAAGAACACTTGCCATTGACAGGTCCTTGAGCTTCCTTTCATCCTCTAAAACATGTATGAAAAATGAAGGATAAAGAATGGATGAGAAATGGACTTACTTGTTATAAATAAAATCTATTAAAAGTGGTCTGAGTTGGGAATTTTGGTGTATTTTATGAATATGGTTACTAATGTAAAGAATATGGTAATTATTCATATAGGTAAACAGCACTTCTAAAGAAAATAAAAGAATGAAAAATTGCCTGAGCCTCCAATCTGTTTATTTGCTAAGTGACATATGGGGGTTTGTGAGCCTCTGAAACAATCCACAGTTGGGAGAGGAGCACATGCCCTGATGCTCCTAGGAACAATCAGAATTTAATATAGCTGAATGTGCCATTTATTTCAATTATTTTTAATCATAATTTCATGTACCTGGATTATTAAAACCTCTAACATTTTAAACTGGATTTCCAGCAGTACTCAGTGTTTCAGTTGCAACATACTAAGACCTTTATTAGTCATTTTGACAAATTTTGCACACACATGGTGTTACACACATGGAAATGAAATTTAGTAAGTGCCAGAGGTGCATAGTTGACAAGGCAGAAATAAGTCATTCACATCCAACACCCCTCAGTAACACATCCTAGGCTACTTACAATGTGTTTCTAGTGCTGTTGTCAAGAAATCAGTTAATGAAAGCCATCTTCATGAAAGCTGAATTGCTCAACCACCCAGGTGCTCTGCTGTTAAATTCCCTCTCTGAAGTCTTTAAAGGCTGCCTGTTAGGCTGACACCGCCACAACACGGTCACTACTCATATTTAACCTGTTCAGTTAGGGCAGTCACTTCTGTTGACTGCACAGCTGGGGTACACTCAGCCTGGAGCATTTTAGTGTTTATGTAAATTTCCAGGGAGAGGCTACTTGCTGCACAAAATGCTGCACAAGCAGGCCTAGGTGATAGCACAGCTGACGTTACAGCATTAGTTGGAAGAAAACCATGGGAGGAAGAAACAGGCCCTGAGCATGCGGAACCACGAGGTAACTGCAAATGTTAAAGGATAAGAAAATGAAACAGAAAGGAACAAGAAAAATCAGATGTCCCCAAGCCAAGGCTGAGAACCATTGATGAAGATATAATTGTGGAATCATGGGGGGATAAAAGGCATTTGCTTGTTGTCAATAAACGATTTCACTGCTTCACAGCTTTGGAGTCTGTGCCTTACTCTGCCGCAGCTACTGATACTTCTTTGTGGTCAAGATGAGTCACAGGGACATCTCCAGGTTGCTCCTTGACAAGGTATAAAGGATGTACTGAATTTCAGTTGGTTCCTTACATGCTATTAGTGTGGTCAGTCAAATGAATAATAAATTCAGAGAGAAAGGCAGACTTTCTAGATCTGAATATATATTCTCTCAGACAATCTTACCACTCTATACCATTAATTTTCACCAGCCTTGTTTATATGATCTTCTTTGCCATGCGTTTGATGGGCATCTAGAAAACAACTCTCCAAGTCTTAGTCTTTTATTGCTGACTCCAAACACAATTACTGTGATAAAGAGCAACTGGCATTCATGGTCACAAATACCAAAACTGGTACTGTTACAAAACCACATCAGCTGGCAGAAGCCCATGGATTAATGAAGCACCAGTGATTTCTTCCCAGCATCTCCACAGTATTTCTCCAGCCTAAAGAGCAACATTATCTCTGCTGAGTGCTGGCACTGTGTTTAGTATACGGGAGGAGATGAAGGATGAGAGAAGCATTGATGCTGAAGGTCTGCAATTGAAAATAGACATGCTGAGGCACCTTGGATAACACTGCTGTCTGGGCTGAAGGCCAAAAATATTGGACAAGTTCAGTCTTAATGAGGTGCTTGGAGTTCTCACTTTTCTGCTTATAGAATAACAGAATCGTTAAGGTTGGAAAAAACCCTTTAACATCATCGATTCCAACCCTTAAAGTAGCAGTCCATGTTCACTGCTGACCTGTAACCCCAAGCACCACATGCCTTTTGAACACTTCCAGAGGTGGTGAATCCACAACTTCCCTAGGCATCCTGTTCCAATGCCTGGCAATCCTTCTGGTGAAGAAATTTTTCCTAATATCCAATCTAAACCTCCCCTCATGCGTCTCAAGGCCATTTTCTCTCATCCTATCACTGGTTATTTGGCAGGAAAGACTGATCCTCACCAGACTACAACCTCCTTTCAGGTAGCTGCAGAGAGTGATAAGGTTTTCCCTAAGCCTCCTTTTCTCCAGCCTAAACAACCCTAGATCCCTCAGCCACTCCTCAAAGGACATGTACTCCAGAACCTTCACCAGCTTTGTTGCCCTTCTTTGGGCTGATCTGAGTCAGCTACTCAGGCAAATGGTTTTGTTGTTTACATCAGGGTTGGTACAATGCTAAGTGTGTTAAACTACTCTTGCATCCACTGTACTCCAAAATTCAAACAGCAACATGCATTCAGGGTCTGGACAATATCCAGATGTGTGTAATTTAAAAGGCATGAAGGGCAGATGAATGACCAGCTGCACAGGGCAGCAAATGTCTCATCATTTCTTACTTCCTTGAAGATAGTATCTTTAAAACACTTAACAAACACTATTTGACTGGCCTCAGAGAATTATTTTGTTTTCTGTATGAAGAGAGAGAATGAGTTGGATTGCCATTTGCCTGCCTGCTGTGGGTGCCTTTCCCCTGAAGTACTGAGCATTCTTTGCCCTGGCCTCATGGGGGGTTGCTTATGCATCACCCTGAGAGTGATCCTGGGGCAAATACTGGGCTCTCAGTAAACAGCCAGGCACCAACTCAGGCCCTCTCCAACCTCATGAGAGTCCTGGTGATCCAAGATGAAACTCTATAATGTGTTTTGAAGAAGCTGTCCACAGATCATCCTGGAAATAGATGTGTGGCCATGAGGTGAATGAGCTGTGCTCTCTGCTGCCTCCCCTGCATTTCAATTGAGACACAGTGAAGAGGGTACAGGTTACCCTATGGAAATGGAAAGAAGAATGGGCAGAAATTCCCCAACTGCTTTGCTAGCAGCCCTCTTTCAGTGTTTCACAGTTCAGTATCTTCTCAATAAAATGTGATAAATGACCTGTCCACACCAGAGCTGCCCAAGCATTTCCTCCTCCTCCTGCCAATCTGGATCTGGCAAGTGCCTGCTCTGCTGTCACTCACCACTGCCAAAGGCTGCCTGAGCGAGCAGGGGTTAAAGAGAACACACAGTAAACCTTGAGGAGTTACTAAAATTTTCACAGAATTTAGGGATTGAAAATGTGTGATGTCTTTGTCCATATGGCATTAGAGGAGAAGCTCATCTGAGCAGAAGGGTGTGTGAGCTCACTCTTCTGCTGCAGCACTTCCTTGCAATGAAGTAGAATTGAATCACATAAAAAATGACAAGGTTTTTACCAATTTGGTATGCAAGCCCTGTTAAACCAGAGCTGACTGGAACAGTGGGACTTACTCAATCTGCTGCATGGTATTTTGTGCACCCTGCTAGTGGCAGCAGCTGAACTCCTGGGCATGGACTGTAGGAAGTGTTTCTAGGACTGTAGGAAATGGTTTCAGGAGCATTGAAGAATTCTCTAAATGTCTGGCTCAGACTGTTTTGCCAACAGAAGGCTCAGTTTGTGGTTGCACAAGTCATTTCTGGCATCTGAGGGGATGGTGTGGAGGTGTTCTCCTCTCCTCCCTTGAGCCATAACCACAGTGGGGCTGTGATGGCTGCATCCGGTCTTCTCTGGACTTTGGTGGGTTGGATGGCAGCATGGTGGCCAAGGGCTGTCTGGAATGGTGACCCAGACGTCTTGCTGGTATGCAAATATGACCACAGTCACTCATCTTACTCTATAAATAGTGGTCAGCCCAGGGCCCACTGAGCTTTCCTGCACAGCAGCAGGCTGCATGCCAGGATGTCCCCTTGAGTAGGGACACCTTTCAAGGTTACTCCTCGAGGCTGAGAGATTCCTTGCTGGAACACATACTTGGTAAGTGTTTAGTAGCATGCTCAGCTTTGAAATCTTAGCTAAGTGATATAAAGGATTGATGGTGCACATATAATCTTTCAGACATAAACCATTGACCAAATCAGGGACGAGGATTTAATCCAGCCACACCTACACTCTTCTCTGACAAAGGGTTTTGAATGCAAGGGGATCCTTTCTGAACCTCATGACTCAACAAGAGGGTCTCCCTGGCAGTTTTGTCTGATGGTGTCCTTTATGCAGTAAATAATCAAGTATGCCTTGCTACTGAATCTTGTAAAACCACTGTTGTATTTACCATTGAACTTTGTTAAATCACTAGTTCTTGTCAATAAAGTATATTGTTGCTTCTCTCTCAAAAGTGAAGTGCATGGTTTCCATCTGTGACAGAGCCACAGGGACGATGGTGGTCAGAGCGAACCACTGAACAGACAGAATGCTCCTTTATTGGACATCCTTTTCCAAGAAACAGAAAAATGTTTGAAAGATCCACAAATCAATTTTGCCAGGTTTCCAGTATCTGTGTATGAATCACAGCTGGACAGAACTTTGCCATCACCTTATATACTGGCACGTACAGGTTAAAACCCAGCCCATTGGCAGACCTAGAGCTACACTCCTGGGACACTTAATGCACTCAGTGACTGTTCAGCCCTCCCCTGACAGACTCTCGTCGATTCCTGTAGTTTTAAAATCTAATTTAATCTTATCTTGCTTTTTCCCTCTTTTTCTATTGTTTGTGGATACTGAAACATGACAGGAGGAAATGTCTGTACGTTTGGAGGCGGTTTGGTTGTAGGCAGTGTGGTATGGGAAGGGAATCGTGGAATCATTGAATGGTTTGGGTTGGAAGGGACCTTAAAGTTCCAAACCTGCCACAGGCAGGAACACCTTTCACTAGAGCAGGTTGCTCAGAACCCCATCCAACCTGGCCTTGAACACTTCCACCAATGGGGCATCCACAACTTCTCTGGGCAACCTGTGCCAGTGCCTCACCTGCCTCACAGCGAACAAGTGACATGGAAGGGAAACATTATTTTCTGCATTGTTTGTTTCTCTAGACAGAATCTTTTTTGAAGCGATTACAATAGAAAGCAAAAGTCTACAGAAAAAAAATGTGGCTGTCAAGACAAATTTATTAAAAAACAAAATCAAAAAAACAAAAACACAAAAGGATTGTTTAATTAAGTCTGACCACCTTGTGTCAAGGCATGAAAGGAGACATGTATTTGGAAATTAAGTCTGGAGCCCAGAGTGGCTCAGGGTAGTCTACCCATTTGTGGTCTTGACTTCTTAGGTTTCCTGTTTTCTTCCAGATGGAAATTTTGAAAAAGGTGAGGAGATTTTTTGAGGAGGAGAGAAAAGATGGAGGTTAGGCTTGGAGATGCCTAACCTCATATAACATCAGCTCTCTCACAGTCAGACAGAGACTTGGTGTGAGGCTCTGGGAAGTCCTTGGAGAGGGACAGGGCCCTCCTGGGGTGACTCATTTAATCTTGGGATGGTTCCCAGGGTGGATGAATGCTGTCGGCTCCTGCGGGACCGTAGACCTGGATGAAATGGGAGGCTTAAGTCTGAGATGAACAAAGTGAGGTATGAGAATCCTGGAGTTATAATTATCCTGCACAATGTGATTAACTGCACGGATGAAGAGAGAAGCTACTGCCCATGCAGGGAGGGTTTTCAGCCTGAAATACCGAATTGTTTGGCAGTTTTGGATTAGTTGTTTATAACAGGCTGTCAGAGAGCTTGAGGATGGGTAGTTTTAGTCCTTTTGGGGTGTGAAGTTGTGAACCATGACTGCCTTCACTGGGAAGGAAATGGCTTTATAGAAGGTGAGCCTAAGGTTCCAACCCCAGCTCAGGAAGGCTCAGTAAGACCAGCTGAACAGCTGAAAGGCTGACTGGCCTTGGTGAAGGGATGCAAGGAGCAGGCCAGCCCAGTGGGAAGGCATGAGACAAGCTACACATGGCAGCCAACTTAGCTGTTCTTGTCAGGGAGACCATGTCTGGAGGAACAGATGAATTTTGATTGAAAATCCTGTGAACTGGGGTTAGAGCAGCTTAAAGAAGGCATCTTTTTAGAGCCTGACAGTTTTCTTATTTCTTTTTTCTTTTTTCTGAAAGACCCTCCCTCAACTACCCCTAAATATAGCACAGTGGCAGTGACAGGCTCCAAAATCCTGAATACAGGCAGGCTTCGAGCTTCCATGCCACCTTTCCTAATCCTTGGCTCAGGCTGCTTTGCTCTGGTTTGAATGCAGCTCCAAGATTACAACATCTATATACATACACATATGTGGGTGAGAAAGACAGCAGGAGATTGACAGGTAGAGGGAAGGAAGACCTATCCAAGGATGGAGCAAATTGTAGCTGTCATCCCTGTCACCTGCCAGCACCAGTCTGGGCTGACAGAAAGGGGGGTCCCTTGGGTCATGGCTCTGCTATCCATGCCTTGCTACCAACAGCTTTTGGGTCCCTCAGCTGGACAGCTTGGTGCTGCACTGCTGTACTGTCCCTGTGCTACCATCACACACTGCCAAGTGTGCCCTGGACAAGGGAGGAGGTTGTGTGTCCGCTTGAGGTGGGTACTGAAACACTGAGATGTAGTGATCAGATTCTGCTAAACAGTGGGCATTTTCCTCTGTTTCAATATTTGCTCTGTGCCTGTCAAGAAAAGGAAGATTTTTATCATAATGAATAAACACAGCAAAAAGTCTCCTATTCTTTCTCCTAAGGAGTTTTCTTTTACTGTGGAACATCACAGAGACGTTCCTTCCTCTGGTGGTCCCTTTCCAGAAGGCTCATCAATTTGTCTTTTGTACTTGGTGGTGTTTCTGTCGAGTTTGGGATGGGAGTCACGTCTGAGGACAGGTTTGCTGGCTTGGGAGATCTAGTATGTTGTTGGAAGGACTGGCAAGAGGCTGAAATGCCTCCATCAATAATGTCTTTCACATGAAGTCGCTTCCTGTTCTGCAGAGTTGTAGGCTCAAGTCAAGCAAAATCAGTCACTTGTTCATCTGTTTTTATTTCCTCTATGCGGTTTGCTGCAGTCTTTCTTTGCCCAGATGGTCAAATAAATTGCTGTCACTAAACAGGAGTCCCTGAACAGTGATTCCTGAACTCTTCCTGTTCTTTAACTGCTTAATGAGAAAATGTTTCACTTTCTTCATATTCTGCCCATTTGCTGTAGTTGTTTTTTCAGTTTCTCCCCTGGAACCCAGAGGAACCTTAGGTATTTTTGTTTGTTTCCCCAGCCTTTAAGCTGCCTGATCAGACTGCTCAGAAAGCTCTGCATTGCCTGTATTTAAAAACTGTTACAAACTTTAATGTGTACTTCTTTACTGAAAGCTCCTGTGAGGATCCAGCCACGTCACTGAGGTACCTTGATAAGGTCCTGGGCAGATTGGCCACAAAATGTTTGCATTGTCATTGCACAACCTTATGGGTTTTGTTATTTGGTTAATAACAGTTTATATCTAGTTTTATTAGCTTTATATCTTCTAAGAGTTTCATTGTGCTAGGCACAAGAGTTTTCTTGTGTTAGAAGTTGATGTTGGCGCGTTTTTGGTCTGTGAAAACAAATCTTGTAGCTCTTGATACAAAGCTCTACTTGTCTGGGCTCAGCCACCAGGGTGGGCTGAAGGCAGTGGGCAGGACAGGGGGCTGTGAGCAACCTGAGCTCGAGAAGAGCTGGGCACCTACTGCAGTGTGGTGCTCAGGCTTCACGTGGGTTTGAGCCTACTTTTCTGTGCAGCAGGGAGAGACCGTAGGAGTTCAGCCCTGGGAGGAAGCCAAGATACTGAAGCAGATTGTTGAAGGTGCCAGCCAGGATCTCTGGGTAAGGAAGCTGCTACGATGGGGTTTATTTTAGTGCTGTGACAGAAACAGAGCTCTGCTCTTTTTTCAACACACTGGATTTCTCCAGATGATTCCCCAATTCATAAATGAGTGTTTCCTCCTTATAGAAAAGAAGAGGGCCTTGACAGTTCTCTGCCCATTCTGGCATGTTAAAATGACATTTTTGTGAAGGAACTGTCCTGAAAAAATTTGCTGGGTTTTTACTGTAACATAATAACCAAAACATTGCAAGAAGTTCGGTTTAAATGTCTCAGAAAACAGTAAAAATATCAATGCTGATGAAACTTTAAATGCTGCAGAGTAATAAAAATTTAAACTCTCTTTTCTTTATGTGAAATGAATCTCCCTGTTCTTCCATCAGAGCCAGAGCTGTGTGACCTGGGAGCACAGCACAAATCCCACCTGCTTCTATGCTGTGCAAAAGCACGTCCAAGAATTTCCAAAAGTTTTCCAGACTTTCTTTTTGTATGGACTTGTACTGGTGGGAAGAGAAAATCTGGTGAGTTGGGCTCTGTCTGCTGGGGCACACTGTGGAGGGGAAGGGTCCTGCAGCTGGAGGACTTTGTCCAGAGCACCTCTGGGGCAGGGGCTCACCAAAGCAAGGCTGTGGGTCCTTCACCCCGAGCACACACTCCTCTCCGACTGGTTGGCTGCTGTAATGTTGGTTCTCAACCAAAACCTGCTAATGAGCTGCAAACATTGATCCCATTTCTGCCTTTGAGAAAGACGCAGGTGCCAAGTTATGTGTTCATGGGCAACAGAAAGATACAGATCTGCAGCAGCTTTGGTTTGAGATTTCCAGACTGCTGCTAAATGATTAGCTTACCTGAGCACAGGAATGTTAATCAGCTACCTATATACTCTCTAGGCAAAGAGAAATTATTTGGAACTGGGCATAAGGCCCACGATTATTCCCAGAGATATGAGATTACATGTTAAACTACTGAAAAAAAATCTCTGCAGGACTAGATGATACTCAGCTAGAAGAGGGGCTGGATTTGGGATTTGGCAAAGACAGGGTCTAAGGAGAAGGTGAGCTTTTTGGTGAACACCATCTGTCACAGAAGCCTGTCTGATTTGCTGCGAGGAGCGTGTTGGATGTCCTGAAGGCATCGTCTGTCATATTCCCTTTATTGATCCAAAACCAATTTATACAGGGTTTGGACAATGTGTAAGGATTTATTATTGCTCTTAATTTGTATTATTCCCTTAAAAAATTTTCTGATTTGCTGTCGAGATGTTAATAGCACTATTGTAAAATAAAAAGAGGAGATTCCTTCCCTGAAGAGCTTTCAGCACAGAAAGCGAACTGTGATCAGCAGTGTGGAGGAAAAAAAACCAACACCTTCTCAGAGAAGGAAGGGGAGGGTTGTGTTAGGAAATGAAGAAAGGCAGGCTGGTTTGCAGCAGCCCTGAATGACAGGTGTGGTACTGTGTCCTGGTTGTGCTCATCCTCTGTCTCAGAAGAGGAAGGTATCCCAGTGTATCCAGCAAGCCCTGCAGTCTTAGGCAGGCATCCATGTAAAAATCCATGTGAAAATTTACCGGTGCTGTAAATAGCCCACCTTGTTCCCTCCTCTGGAAAGATTACACCTCACACAGCACAAGGTCAGCTCCACGGATAAGAATCCTTAGTGACTTCTTTCCCCCTTCCTCCCTACACCTGATTCCCACTGACACTTGGACAATTTTCCGTGTTGTTTTGTTTGGCTGTTCCTACCAATGACCAGAAGACAAGTCTTGTGTTAAAATCCACCATTCAGTGTAAGGATGCAACAGCAAGAGAAAGCAGGACAGTCTCGAGCAGCAACCTGTCTACTAAAAACCATTTCCAGATAGGGGGAAAAACTCCCGCCCACCATTTCAAACCAAGCCCCAGTTTCACCGGGTTTCCTCAGAGCTCAGTCACTCCTTTCTCAGAGAGCAATAGTTCAGAACAACCCATTAGATAAAGAACACACTGATATAGATTTGCTCTGAAATGGAGCTCATCTGTGAAAAACAGGGACAGCTTAGACAAAGGGGGAACAAGTCAGGTCCAGTTACATCCACACAGTCACATCTGCAGCAGCACTCCCTCAGGAGCCTTTCACTCCATCTGCAGCCTTTAGTACAGGGGGTTAATGCACTATCCTGCTGTGTAGCTCTCTTAAAGCTCCAATAAAGACTTCCACCATCCCAACCCTTAAACAAGTAATTTCTGTCCATCCTTCCCTCTCAGTTTGCTCCATCAGAGTACGGCCAGGTCAGCAATGGGGGCAGAGGTGACCCTGAGTGTACCCTTGGTGCCAGGCTGCTCAGGGACTGCTGCCACTGTTTCTGGCTGTGCTGGACTACCAGGGCTGAGGGTCCTGCCAAGAACCCCTTGCCTCCAACAGACCCTGGCAGGGTTCCCTTTTCATTGAAGGTGCCACCTGTGTTTGGTATCTGGCACCAACTGAGACACCTCCTCCGTGCTTAAATAATAATGATGGATTTCTGCTGTGGAGTGATAGCTGGTGTTGTGCAGCTGGGTTAATGTGTGTCAGCTGTCATCGTCCTTGTCAGCCGCTGCTGTCAGTGAGCAGCAGATAAGTAAATCTGTGATGATGCATTTCCCAGAGAGAGCAGGGATTAAATATTTCATCGCCTCAGACACTGAAACATCTCCTAATTTGGAGCCCTTTTCTAGCGGTCACATCCTGTCAGACCGCGGGGCAGGGCACTGCCAGTGGCAAAGTCCCTGCAGCCACGGCGAGCCAAGCTGCTGCATCAGTGTTGGCAAATTGAAACATAAGCACAACTCAGGGAAAAAGAAAAACTTCCCTTTTTCTGATGTGCCTGATAAGGCGATTGAGCCTCTATGACAGAGGCCAGGGACAGGTGGCCTGGTGCCCATCTGAGGCTGTGTCTGGGACACGCTGCTGAGCACCTGGTACTGTGGATTGAGCATCTGTGGCAGTACAGTGGCTCACTCCATATGGGAAACACCATGGAACATCAGCTGTGGTTGTAGTTAAGTAAATACGGTTGTTTCAGGGTGTTCCCGAAGTGATGAGTCACTGAACCCTGGAGAAGAGCTTGGTGGTCATTCCTACAGGCCTTAATTCATTGTATGTCCTTCCTCTCTTTCGTCTGAAGTGAACCTCAAAACCCACTGGCAGCAAAGTCTCAGATTGCTGGGAGGCAGGAAAAAAACCCTGTAGTTCAGATTTCTTCACGGTCCTGGACTTTCCTGGTGTTGCCTATAGGAACTTTATATTGAAGAAATTTTTAGTGCAAAATACCAGTTTGTTGAGACTGAAATGTTCTCAGGCACTTCTTTTTTAACACATGAAAGGAGCTATTCTAGGGGGATGTGGAACATGAAAGAAAATGCTCTGATAAACAAAATAGGAGCTGCTTTGGAAACTGGCTTTTTTAGATTAACTACCTACAGAAACAAATAAAAATCAAAATGTCTCCTTTTTGTTTCACGCTAGAAGACAGGGAAGACCCATCCTGTTAGCACTGCCCATGAAATAAAATCCTTGTTTTCCAGAAAGACTTAATGAACGACAAACCTTCAAAAACCAGGGAGACATACAAACACAAGCTTCTGAAAAGCCTGATTTCTTATTTCCTGAGAGACAGTGGTTTTCTCTGCAATTATGAGGAGCAGAAGGTCTTTTTTTTTTTTTTTTTTGAAAGCTGAGATTCAAGTACAACGTGCAATTCAGAACTGGAACTTGGTAAACAAAAAGCACAAGCAGTCATGATATTTCTAAAACTGTAGGTAATTCCACAGGCATTTCAGCTTCATCCCTTCCTCCTCTTAATATGACCTAATCTGCTTCCGTCACTGTGCTTTTTATCTGCACAACAGGTAGACTGTACCTTCCATAAGGGTATATTCCTGTACATGTCTGTGGTTCCATTGACCCTGGTGTTTGGGGACTCAGTAGCTGGACCCCTGCAGAAGACAAGTGTTGAGGTTTTGCAAGTTGATCTTTCTCCTCCCTGTTAGGTAAGGATGTAATGTCCCCAAATCAGTATTCATCTGCACATTGCAAAGTAGCAGCATTTCTGCATTTCTGATTTCTTTTTTTTTTTTTTTTTTTAATGCAGAGAAAGTAGTTTGTGCTGCTTTCTTATAGAAAAATATCATATTTTATGAGATACATTTCCCTCCAGCTCCACAGAGTAGAATTTGTTCTGTAGTAAGGGACCAATGCGTTCTAATTGCCTGTTATAGACTATTTCGTGTTAAATTTGTTTGACAGTGTGAAACCAGCAAAAAACTTCTTTTCTCTTTTGCTTCTTTCTACTTTAGAGCTGTCAAATAACTTCAACATCTAAGGATAAAACATGGCAGATGACTCAAACATATGACAGGTCATAAAATATTGATTCTTCATATTATCTGCTAATGAAACACATATTATTATGGGTATATTTAATTGGGATTTCTGATTTTAATTGTTATAACCCCAGTTTAAGTTGCATTCTAGAACTGGGAAGTAATGAGTTTGGTCCCAGGAAATACTAAAGCCTATAAATAAGGAATCAGTTCTACTTTAATTAATGCTTTTTATCTAGACTCTCAGCTATGTTTTCTGTTAAAATCTACATCTTCTGGAAACCCTTTTGGACCTTCTAGTTCTTTTTTGATTCAGTAGAACCAAATCAACTCCTAAGATCATATTATAATGAGAAGCACTGATGATCAATTAAGGACTTCCCACTAGGATGTTTTTTCCCCCAAGATAAGAACTTTCTCTTGATCATATATGAAATAAACAATGTTTACTAGACTTTTTTTTTAGGATTTTGGAATTTCTCTGGTTAAGCTTATAATTTTTAGTCTCTTTAGGTAATTTTCAACTAGCAACAACTTAGACCGAGCTTTCTTATCTGGTCCTCTTTGTAAACAGGGTTATTTCTGCCAAACGAAGGCAGTGTTTTTTTGCTCTGTATGTAAGATCTCTTGGCAGGAAGAAGGGGATGCTGCCCTGTTTGAACCTACCTTTCAAGCAAAATCTGGAAAATAATGTTCAAAATTATATTTGTAATCTCTTGAGCAGGGGTTGTATCTCATACAAGGTTTGTGCCTCTGCAGTGAAATGGTAGTAGGTGCCTGTGTCCTGACGAGCAGAATTGTGTCACATCTTCAAAAACACTTCCCTGCTTGTGACTGAAAACTTCTCACAGGAAAGCTAACATCATCTGTCCTAAAAAGAGCCCCTTCTAATGTGGTGAGACTCCTTTCTAACCATGTAACAGTGAGTTTCAATGCAAAATTATCTGGGGCCAGAGGAACCTCAGTGCAAGGACATGTAGGAGGCTGCCAGATACCCAGCCCAAAAAGTAGGAGGTCCCAGAGGCAGCTATGGTCTCCGCTGCTATTGAGGGGGAGATCCCTGCTCTCCATAACTTCAAGACCTGGAAAACTCACTGTCCCACAGGTGGCAGACTGGGTCCCTGCTCCAGACAGGGTGCCTGGTGAGAGGAGCAGATGTGTTTTAGACTATTTTATTGTAAGCCGAAGGACAGAGCGTCCGTGTGGCTTGGGAGGGATGGGCAAGCCGTGTAACAATTCCCAGGGCAGATCTAACCTCAGGAGTGCTGAGAATCGTAGGACACCTGCAAACAAAACACCTGCCTCTTTTCCAAGGGAATGGAGTGCTGACAGGGCCAGGGCTGACAGGAGGAGTCCAGCACAGCTTTGCAGCTGGATTGCTCCCAGGTATCATTTGCCACACCCTGGAGATTTGGATGGTGCAGCTAGACCTTGTAAGTGTGTCTGATAACCAAATCACCAGACCTGGCACTTTAATACTTCACCCAGGAATCGAAGTGAGGTGAGAAGATGAGCCCTTGTATCACAGTACCCCCATCAGTGTTGGATGTAATGAAAATAAATGCAAAACTTGTTGGAAAAATGCTGTTAGAGTGGTGATTAGTGGTTCACTGTCCAGCCAAAGGACTGCATTTCTTAGACTTTCATGGCGATCTGTCTTAGGTCTGATGTTGTTAAAATGCTTTCATTAACCACTTAGTGCAATAGAGGATCTCCAGTGAAATAGAGGATGTCCACAATTACTTATGAGGGGCTCCAAGTGTGTTGTAGGACAGAAACAGTATTCAACTTTTAAATTGAATTAGAGAAATAGTCTGAAAAACAGGACACGATTCAATAGCAATAAGTCCATGGGCAGAAGAAATAGTTATACAAAATAAAAGTTAAGGGTCAACTGACCACCTGAGTCCCTGGGGTCCTTCTGTGGTGAAAAACAGACTTGTTTTACTTGCAATTTACTTGCAAGGTGTACAAATGAGTCTACCAGGCTGTTCAGCAATGCCTCAGCTGCATGGTTGGCTCTTTGGCACTAGACTGTAAGAGAGAATTTGACTTATTTGGTGAAGACAAGAGCGGAGCAACAAGAATGTCAGAAGCCTTGGAAATCTTAATGTAAGAGAAAACATGTGCAACTGATCTATTTAGTCTAGAGGAGAGGAGACTTACTGGTCTTAACACTCTTAACTGTGAAAAAAAAGCTGCTGCCCAAAGGAAGGGAATAAATCATTCTTCCTGGGAATGTGACAAGTAATGGACTTACAAGTGCAGCCAGAGAAATTTCACAGACATTAGGAAAACCCTGTCCAGGATAAAGCCCCTTGGCCAGAGTGGCAGCTGCTGAGAGAGGAGCAGGAGTTGGTGATGCCAGGGGTCCCCTGGTGCTCCCCTCACCAAAATACCCCCATTCCCCACAGCCAGGCATGGCTAGAGGCACAGAAATACCCCATATTGCACCCAATGACATCCAACAGGGAGAGAGGAAAAGAGAAATGCACTGCCTGCATCTTCCACTCTTTGCCCTCACAGGAGGTACAACAGCCCTGGGAGGATGCTGCTCTACAGGGGCTGTTTATAAGTCAGGGCTCAGGTCACAGTGGTGACTTGCTGTTCACTTTCTCTCCAGTTGGACGGACCAATTCCATAGGAACATCATGTTTTCTCCCCAGGTGACTTACACAGAGGGCACTTCCACTGATCAGGGAAGAACAATTCCCCAGCCCTTATTTCTGTGCCAACTGTACTGCCTATTTTTAACAGCAAGCTTGCCATTAGCATTTGTTTGCTAAAAATAAACACATTTCAAATGCAATTCATTACCTACCGCATTAGGATAAAGGCAATTTATTCTTCAGTCAAGAAGAAATATTTTTAAGAGATAAATTGGTTCATGCAAATATCTGTCGCTTGCGTTCAGTGCACGTGGTACCAGCAGAGACTGCTCTGATTTCACTCAGCTGATGGGACAGATCACAAAATTCAGGAAGCTGCTGAGGAGCTCAGTGCAGCATCCTATTTTAACTTAATTAAAAACATGGCCACAATTATGTAAGATAAAAATAAAATAAAAAAGGGATGAGGGGTGTTAGGCACAGTTCTCCCCTACAGCTGCAGCATAACAGAAGTGTAACAAAGGTGCAGACATGGTTGTTGGGGAGGGGGTATTCCTTACTATATTGATGGTAATGGCTTCCTAAAACCTAAACATCACTGCTCCTTGCTCACAGGACAGGGAAATGTTAGAAGGACATAATTTTGAATTGGAAAATACCGGTGTATAAGGATTTTGAAACGAGTTTAGGTGAACTGCTGAGCCAGGAGCTGGATAGTGATCTCTGTGGAACCTGTTCTTCGTGAATCACCTAGTTTCCTTTCGATGAGAAAAACTAGCTTCCAAAATGTTTTGTGGAAATAAGGTATTTCTAGCAAAACTCATTGGTTTTTAGCAGGAGGATTTGGAGGGCATGCAGGGAATTACTGCTCACAAGTAGGTTCACAAGCAGGAACTGAACCTGAGCCTCAAATGTCCCTCTCTCTAAAAATAATATACCATAAATAAATAACAAACCATAAAAAGATAAAATCGACTTAAAGTCCTCAGGATATTTTGGGTAAAAGCAAAGCTTTTATATCCAGCCAGTGCTAATGGAGCAGGTCCTGCAAAATCGGCACGGTCTGATTTTCCCCACTAGAGGGGACTGCGGCACCTGTAGTTACCCACTTACAGCATTATTGGTGATTTCAAAATAAGTGGCATTACTAAGAAAATTAATTACTGCTACTTGTAACAATTCAAGACAGTGTAAAATTGGAATATGTCAGAAACTGGTATTAAATGTTCAACATGAAAAAATAATAATTTCTTGGGCTTAGGTTCCTTCATTAAACAATATTTTGAAGTTACCAGACCTTATTTAAAAAATATTAAAATCTCCTAATTTACCTGAAAAATGTGGAGTTTTTTCTATACCGTTTTGAAAAGCACAGATTAAACACTTTAAATTAAAACACAGCCTGTTTAACCTCAGAAACCTTATCTATAAAATGCTCCTGATGATTCACAGTGATTTGTGTTGTATCTGCAAAATCCTATACCTTTTGTTCTCAAAAGGTTTGGTGGCAGGATCCTTAGCTAATTGCAAACACTTGAAACAAAACACAGAGAGGGAGATAAGAGCCCAGGTGTGCTTCCCACCTCAGATGCCTTGCTGCAGAAATGCCACGGCTGGTGGCACAAAGAAGGCTCTGAGCAGAGGAGAATAGAAGTCTCTGATTTCCTCTTATGGTCTCTTATCCATACAGTTTTGGCACTTTAACAGTTTCCAGGTGCCTGTTTCACCAGAAACATCCCCTGAAGTAGCACAAGTTAAGGTGCTTCTGCAGTTGTTTGGGATTCCAGGGATAGGGAATCACAGAATCATAGAATCCTTAAGGTTGGGAAAGTCCTCTAAGGTCCTCAGCTCCAGCCATTCACCCAGCATCACAATGTTCACCACTAAACACGTCCCTAAGAGCCACATCCACATACCTTTTGAATACTTTCAGAGATGGTGTTTCTACCACTTCCCTAGACAGCCTGTTCCAATGCCAGGCCACCCTTTCAGGGAAGCATTTTTTCTCAGTGTGTAATATAAACATCTTCTGGTGAAACTTGAGGACATTTCCTTTGTACCATTGATCACACCCCTTTAAGCCTGGCAGTTCAGCCAGTTTTTCAGTCCACCTCACTGCCTAGTTATTTAGCCCACACTTCATCAGCTTGTGGCAAAAACTGTTAAAATCCATGCTAAAGTCAAGATAAACAATGTCCACCTCTTTTCCCTTGACCACCGAGGCAGTCATGTCACTGTACAAGGTTTTCAGGTTTTGTCAGGTGTGATTTCCCCTTTGTAAATCCATGCTGAATACTTCCAATCAGCTTCTCGCCCTTTGTCTTTGGAAACAGTTTCCAGGATTATTTGTCCCATCACCTTCACGAGGACTGAGATAACACTGCCGTGTATATTGCTCCCCACTCCTCGCTCCTGGAGACAGGAGTGACACCAAATGTCTTGTCTGTGGTAAAACCCAAAGTGACTGAAATTTTTTAACTACTTTTTTGATTCAGATGGTGAATAGAAAAATAATTTCCATGGTCATCCACTTACTATGGGAATGGCAATCTTTGCAGGTGACTTCCCAAGCAAGGGTTTTCCTTGATCACTCCCTCTGTTCCAAACTCTTCCTGCTGTCCTCTTTTCAGGGAATGGTCCCAGGACACCAGCCCAGGGCAGGTGAATCAGTGGGATGTTTCCTCACACTGGGCTGACTCCAGGGGACTGGACTGCTGCTGTGAGAAGGGAATGCAGCAGGAGCTCAGAGCGGCTCAGAGGACAGAGTGGGAAGTACAAAGATCTTTTAAAGCTGCCTTTTCTTTTCTCCCCTCCTTTCCTAATTGATTCTTGATCCTGAAGAATCTCCTGTGGGCCCAACCAACAGCAGGATGCTGCTGTCAGAAACTTCTCTCCCTTCCCCCCTTATTTTCATTGCTCCCTCCACAGGTGACAGGCAATTTTCTCCCATTTATTAAGGTTTTCTCTTCCTATACCCATCACAAGTTTCAATCTCCTCTGTCCTTTTCCTGCTTTCTATTATCTTCTTTTTTTTTCTTCTAAGGAGAGAAAAGGAGGGAGCACTGGCATCCCAATTATTTATATGCAAATGTTTTCTCTACTTTTGTCCTGATTTAGCAAAATTTAGAGTCTTGAAGGCGCAGGCAACAGAAACCCTTTTATTCTCATCAGGCATTCCTGCAGTTTCATTCCTGGCTAGCAAAGCAGTTTACAAGACCAATGGAAAAACTGAGTCTTTTATCCCTGCTGCAAAACTTGTTTCATAATTATGTGCCCTATTCTAAAATGTATATGTGGCCTTAATCCTCTTAATATGTAGGGTTTAATATGTATAAAAAGCCTACTATGTACATCATCTCAGCACAGAATTTCAATTGCTAGAAAGGCTGAGACTGAATTAAAAAGGAAGCACTGTGCATGGCAATGAGTTCATTTTGACAGGCTGAATTAATTTTAAATAATAAGGAAGTAATTTCCATTTCACTAAATGCCTGCATTTTCCTGTAAAAATAAAACACTGTAGTCAGAAAGATACTCTTGAGAAATGTCTCTCAAAGAGATAAGTAAACCAGATAGCAAGTAAAAAAGTAAATAACTAATAATTACAATAGTAAAAGATAGTATTAACACACTTCAAGCCCAGCTACTGTGATTGATTTCTGCTTTATCTCATTAGCTTTATAAACAGAAAAATATAATCATATGAAGATACATAAATTTAAACAGAGACAAAAACCTCTAGCAGTTAGACATGGATGCAGTCCCAACTGCCCGATGCAAAAGAAAACACCAGGAGTAAAAAAGGCATGGGAAGATGCAGAGAAATTTACACCATCACCATTGCTCTCCACTGTCTGAAAACTTGAGAGGCTTGGAAATGAAATGTTCTCTGGATGGTCATGTGGGGGACATGGCTTTCTTTTATTGAAGCATGACCAGAAGCGATGATGCTTCATGTGAGAATCAAGACATGATAATACTAAACAGGAATTGAAAGAATGATGTTCAGCTCTCTCCTCCAGAAGGGGGAATTCACTTCTGTACTCCAGACTAGCCGGGAGAGTTTTCCCACCAGCAGGCTGGGAACACAACAGGGCACTTGGCACTACAGTGTTGAAGGTTTGCACTAGAGACTCTGGGCCCACCCTCAGCTCTAGACTGTGGTTTGTTCGATGAACTATGCACAGGTAGGGCCTCGTAGATCCAAGACCAGCACTCCCACACTCTGGGCAGAACTGTAACCACCACACACCTTCCACATCTCTCCTTGAACACTGAATTATTTTTTGCACAGCAACAGGAGGGAGATGTAGGTCATGGGTGTCTGTGTTTGTGTGCATTCTCTCCTTCTCTAGCATAGCCACAGAGCTGGGGTGTAGGGCTCTTTCCTAGGTTCTGGACAAAAACAATCCACTTTTTATCCAATAGCATGGTGGTTTGAACATCCACCTAGGAGCTGGGAGGTCCTGGTACAGCCTCAATCCTTGCAATAGCTGCTTGACTGCAAAGTGTTCTCTAAAATGCATCTTTCCTTTGTCCTGTAAATGAAACCGGGAGAAAGGGACTAAAAAAAACAAGATCAAGGGTGACATTGTAGCCTGGTGACAGGGGCACTAAGCTGTTGAAAAGGTGATCTGACTTCTGTTCTCTTCTCCCATTAATATTTAATAGTCATTAAATTAACAGTCAGGGACTTGTAGGATTAACTACAGGTCAGCATCCTCATACTTACATCCGACTGAATGAGATAGTGTGAGTATGGATGGAAATAAGCTATCAGCAATAAGCATGGCCAGTATGTCAGTAACAGGCATGGATTAGTGATTTGAACACTGTCCCTGAAAACCAAAACAATGAAATGGCTGCTGCAATACAGAGACCCACACAAACCTTGCACTAGTGCTGTAAGTTCCTCCAGCACAGACATTCCATGAGGTCAGAAACTGGCAAAAATCAGCCCTCTCTGTCTGGATTTGCTCAAGGGACTGGCAAGAGACTGACACTGCTGATCACAGGGAAAACAGGCATAGACAGCTGTTCACACACTCTAAAGCAGTGGCCACAAAACAACCACCTGTGAAGGGTGCTGTAACTGAGCCACGGGAGTGCCTGGTGCAGGAGGACACTGGGTGCCCCTGCACCAAAGCATCAGGCTCATTTTTAGCTTTCAGGGTTGGAGGAGCTGATGGCTGGAGCTGCAGGAGTGTCCTCCAGTGCTCCCCCAGCCTGGCCCTGACTCTGAGGCATAGAGGAACCTGATTTCTCTTCCATGGTTCCTAATCGCAATCAAGCTTTCCATGTCTGGAGGAGCAATACGAGGACTCTGATGGGCAGCTTGCTCCCTTGTTCTTTAGGTTAGAGAAGGGCCAGGGCATAAGCTTTTGGTGAGCTTGTTTGCCATCCTCTCTGTTCTGGGAGGGCTTCTGTGGTTTCCCCTCTGTGGATGAGCAGAGAGGAGGGCTGTCCTCCACAGAGGGATGCCTGCTGGATTTGGCCAGACAGCTCAGATTTCAAGCAGCTTTCTCTTTGCACAGTTGCTAAGAAACCAAAAACAATCAGCAGCCAAAACAACTGTTTAATACGTTTTCCCCTCCATTTGTCTCATTCTGGGTTACAGTAGCTTTAAGAATCACTGGGTTTTCCCTGTACTCGTGATGAAGAGCTGGGCAAGCACAGTGCTGGGGAGGAGAGTTTGACCTCAGCAGCTTTTGCAGGAGGGCTCCAAGCACACAGGTTGTTTCCACATGTGGCCAACAGGAATTTCCTTACCTTGAACCGTCTGCAGGGGTCTCAGAGACACCTATTCACAAGTACCATTCAAGAGCTCCCCTTACAGCCTCTGTTGGCACATCCACGTGAGTCACCAGTAGCTCCAGCTATGACTTTAATGAAATCTGCTGTCCAATTCCTACCGCACTGTTTCAAATGACTCCATTTATCCCTTTGGGCACCTGTCTCCAGCTATCATCTTGCCCACAGCCATCCATAAGGTTCCTGGGAGTAGGGACAAGGATGATTGCCCTGCAGGATTTTGTCTCTCCTTGCAGGAATGCCATCAGGAAAGACACCATATAGGCATCCCAATGGTCAAGGAACCACTGAAGAACAAAACACCACAGAGAGTTATACCTGCTGGGAACATCACCCAGGAGAAAACTCCCACTCACATGTAGCTGCAATAATAGAAACAAATGAGAAAATAGACTTGGGAAAAGGCAGGGATCTGATCCTAGGTCAAGGCAGAGGTAGGTTTCCAGATCTACCTTGTGTAAGGATAGCACAAGGCATTTTTCCTTGTTTGAAGGAGACTGGAAGGCTGATAAAAAACTTTGGGGAATAACCTTCCCTGCACAAATGACTCTGCAAACTTCTCTTCTTTATTTCTCTGTCATGCAAGGATTTT
This sequence comes from Formicarius rufipectus, assembly GCA_013399695.1. Classification (NCBI taxonomy): domain Eukaryota; kingdom Metazoa; phylum Chordata; class Aves; order Passeriformes; family Formicariidae; genus Formicarius; species Formicarius rufipectus. The sequence goes on from VXAU01000185.1 coordinate 1,537,513, forward strand.
TCAAAGCTCAGCTGTGTGTTCACTTTTCATAATAGGTCCAACTCATCAGAGACTCATAGTGTCTTGGAAATGTCACCTGTCAAGGTACACAAATATAGCTAAAACAACCTCAAAATATTAACTGCTCTGTGTGTGTTTGCTAATAGTGCTGTGCAGACCACGAGGGCTGGATTTCTGTTCCCAGCACAAGACTGTAAATTCTGCCAGTTCCCTGACGGGTTTGAGTTGTTTTTATTAAGTGGTTATGTGTCGTGCTTCCCTTATGTGGAACCTTCTGTTTTCTCATGGAGCTTGTTGCTCTGAGAGAAAGTTCCAGCCTCTTTTCCTGCAGCCTTGGTGGAAACTGGTTGTTGCGCCAGCTCATATATTTTGTAACTCTGGCAAATAAATCTGTGTGTTGTGCACACCAGTAAAGCAGAGGTCTCTACTGTATGAGAAAGAAGTGACACAGTGTTGGGAGCGAGAATGACCTGTGCTAGGCTTGTGAACTAAGGATGTTGTGTTGAGCCACCACTCCTGGGAGGTCCTGCTGTGTGATGGGGTAGTGTGGTGAGCCATTACTGTGATAGTATAAATACTGTAATGAAACGAGTACAAGGTCAGTGGGAGTATGAGGGCGTGTGAAGGACAGGTCCACGGCGGCCAGAAGAGCTCAAGAACAGGCATTCCCCAGAAACAAGCAGGTGTGAAGACAAAGTTCTCACCTTTCATGAGCAAGGTTGGACCAGATGTCTGCTCAGGCCATTCCTTTTTTCTCTCAGTGGCCAGAAGTGGATATGTAGGATGTGGCAGGGCAGAAAAAGCCATAAGGATGTTTCCTCAAAATTACATACCATCCTCTAGCAATTTGCATCATGGGGACTTTGGGAGCTCAACAGACACCCTTACATGTAAGGGCCCTGCAAGTCTTTCTGCCATGAATATATCCATCTGTTTTGTGAGCCCCTTTAGCACACATAATCCCAAAGGGGTAACTAGTGAAGTCCAGGTGGCACAGGACGTGGCTGCATGACTCTCCTGAACCTGCAGTCCGAGGCACTGTGTCAACCGTTAAACCATCTTCCTCTCCTTGGGTGAATAACACTGACTTCACTTCAAAATCCTCCACAGACAGCATTCACCCAGTCAGTCATTAATTTTTCAAGTGGGGTGTGTGCCTTCAGGCTTAAATGGGGGAAAAAAGGGGAAAAAAGCCTGGTCCCTCAACCCCAACAGCATGGCTTACAGTGATCTTGTATGTGCCCCATACTAAAGCAGAGGGAGAGACTTTCTGAGAATCATGGAAGCAGTTTGCTGCACCTTCTGGTAGTATCATGGATGATGAGGAAAAATTGGAAATTAGGATTACTGATTAGCTGGGTAAATGGTCAAGTTACCTAATTGTGTTTCTCCAGACAGCTGCTATCCTTAGAAAGAAACATGAATGTATTATTCTATAATGGTACAGTGTTTATCAAACCCTGATAGAGGATATATATATAGCCCCTGTTTTTTATTCTTTGAGCAAAATACTATTTTTTCCCCAAGACGTTTCTATCAGACAGTGTTAAAAAAACTTATTGCACTGACCGAGTTTGCTGAGCCTGAAAAGAGGCTGGAAAAAATCTTCAGGATGCTCTAATTAGAAAATCAGTTCCTAAATCAACAGGTAGGAAGAGGAAACTGTCACACCCTGCACATGACTAGGATGTAGTATACTTGGCCAACCTGGATGATTTCTTGTGTTTGTTTTACTACCTGGGAAGTGGCAGTGGGTATTTACTGCACTGATGTGAATCCCCAGGCCAGCAGTGGCAAAACTGCTACCTGGTTCAAAGGATTTTCAAGGGAGTCTGAGTGTTACCTGTGCTTTCCTTCACACAGGAAGTCTGTAAATACTGCCCGATGCCTTTTGTACAACATGCTCATGAAAGGTTATGTGAAGCAGTTTTTGTAGGACTCAGTAAACTTTACCACTGTCAGTGACAGAGTTCCCTTTAAAGCTGATGAAAAGCCCCTAGACCAAGATCCCAGAGAAACATGTATTACTAGGGGTATGTAAACTACAAATTAATTAAATTCTAATCATGTGAATGGAGCATCATAATATTTTATAGATGTTAAAATTAGTTAGACGTAAAATTTACAAGCAACGCAGTTATGACTTGTGCATATTTTGCAGCATTACTGAAAACTTATTACAAATGACTTGACTTTCTTTGCTGCAGGATGTTATCATGGATAACTTTGACAACATGGATTTAGCCCTTTCAAACCCTTTAATTTTGGATGCAATTTTTGTAGCATCCTCATCTTTGGAAACAAAACAACAAACACATATACAAAAAAGCACCCAAATATCCACACTCTAAAAACTTAACCTTTTAAGTCTAGTGCAGAGCACTCAAAATTGCCAGCCACCTAGACACACTCTGGGTTACAGATTTGAATTAATTACTATTGTATATGCTTTCTTGCATCATCAGTACTCTTTTTGTTTTCTTATTAACTTTGATACATAATTGACACATCTATTTGTCACTCTACAGTGATCTTTTTAATCACAACTAATTCTTGTTATTTAGAAATCCTTGTGGCATCTCTGATCTTTCTAATATGTTGTGAATGTTGTCTTTAAGGAACCTGAAAATGGATGTATTAATTACAAACTACTTCAGAGGCAGTTGCTGTCAGGCAAATAATTTTTTTCTAAATCAGAGAGTTGAAATAGATGCTTGAATATGGTAAATATTTTTAAGACTCATACGCAACTTGAACACCATGCATAAGGTAGAGGTGAATGAATGTCTTCTGGGTGTGGGTAGTATGCTAAACCTTGCTCAAGAGAATCTACTCAGATAGTATCTTGTGGTCATACTGCCACTTTCTTTTATTTTTCCCCTGGGAAAGGAAAAAAAATAAATCTGAGCATAGACATCCCCAGACACTTTACATATCCAAATCGCATTCACAGATTTCTTTTCACTTTCCAAAGAAACTTTTCCTCAGTATAATTTTAATGTAACACAAGGTCTTTTATATGCATTTAAATTATTCTCCATTTCTAGTAACTTAGAATGGAGGCAGGAAACATGCAGCAGCTGTATCTCCTCCCAAGAAAAGATGTTTTCAACTCAGGAAGGGCTGTAGGTCCCCTGCCACAAAAACAAATAGCAGAAGAAGACAGACTCTGGTTTACTTTGAGATAAATTCAAGCAAGGGTAACTTGGGCAGGAGCATGGCATTGATTTCTCCTTCAGCTGCCCATGCTTTGTCTCTGCAGAGGACTATAAGAGAGCTACTGCATATGTCCCATCGAAGGCAATACCTCGAATCCAGAGGCAGGTGATAGTAGGTGGGAGATCAAAGGATTACTTGAAAACAGCCCAGACAAGACTGATTTCCTGAGAATGTCTCAAACCTGTGGAAAACTTGAAAACTGGCATGACTTGAAATTAGCTTTGATGGTAACCTGGGATGGGAGAAGGAGGCCTGGGGTGGGAGGAGGCACAATGAAGAGGAAATGGAAATGCATCGTCCCGGAGGAAGGGAGGACGTAAGCAGGAAAAGCCATAGAGGTGGTTTTATGGAAACTTTTGAAAGGTTGGACCACAAACTTGACAAAGATGATGAAGGTGAAGCACTGAAACAATTTAGTGTGGTTTGCTGAGGAATTGAAGCAAAGAATCGATCTTAGTTGTGACATTTTGAGGAAAAACAAGGTGAACATCAAGAGGGCTAGAACTGAGAAGGTCATAGAAACTAAGGATGAAGCTATCAGGGCTTTACTGAGGGAACAAATAGTAATAGATAATTTTGTAGGATGCTCTTGAGGGAATGTCAGCAGGATTAAATGACAGCATCAGCCTGGAGAGAAGAGGGAAGATAGTGATAATGCTGAAAACAGCACTGAGGGTGTGTGCTGCCTGGATGCAGAAGCTAATAGGTTTACCAACCACAATAATACAGGGGTGGGCATGCGAGATAAGACAAGGGGCTCAGTTTTAGCTATAGCTTGATCAGGAAGATTGGACCAGATAACCCACTGTTGTCCCTTCCAACCTTACCCATTCTGTGATTCTGATATTTAGCCCAGTTCAGCCTTCAGTACAGCACAGCACACATGTGCTCTTAGAGTCACAGAATCATTAAGAATCGTTTAGATTGGAAAAGATCTCTAAGATCATTGAGTCCAACCATGAACTCATTAATCCAGTTCTGTTCAGAGAAGTTGCCTGGACAGCATTTGAGGATTTTAGACACTTGCTCCCTAAGTTTTGCAGGACAGAGGTGTACCTGCACAGACCCACCCACTGTGCAATGCATACTCACTTGGTCCAGTCTGTACTGCACCCCAATCCCATGAGTATGTGCCTGGGATGTGTGCAACCCAGATGTCACAGTGCCTGTGATTGTGTCTGCATTCAGGATAATCATCCTTTTCTCTGCTGACCTAATCAAATGTCCCTTTCCCACATATCTGGTCTGAAGCAAGTTTTACAAACTGAAGGGATTGTGTGCTGGATATTGCATGTACCATGGACTGTACATTTTCATACACATCTGATATCAAAAAGGGATCATATGATCCACTGTTTTTTGGGTGGCTTGGTGTGTCATGTCCTTGAGGCAGGCACCTGAAGTCTTTCCTACAAGGATTATATGATCTTCAGCTGGAGATGAGCATGCTCCCCACAGAGATATGCTATAGATAGGAAGATATAATGACTTAGATGAAATCATTACTCATCCTTCCAGTAAGTTGTGTCCTGATTTAGTAACATATTCCATTTGTAGATCGTATTGTCTCCGGTGAGCCTGCTTTACAACAGGAGTGCAAACAAATTAAATAAAGTTTTGATAGGCTTTTACCAAAGATTTGTCCCTAATGTCCCTTGATTTACTTCTTGAGATCTCCTCTGGCATGAACGAGATGGAGGCAATATTTTCTCCCCCTCAATGATGATCTGAGCTTAACACCTCTGAGAATATATATGAGCTCTGCCTTCAGAGCTGGCTTCAGGCATTCTGGAGAATGACTGCCCTCCCCTTAATACATAACAGACTGAAAATGGTTGTATGTCTTCATTTCAGGGAAATTGCTTTTTTTTTTTTGCATTTCCTTGGCACCAAGATAGCGGTGCTCTGTGTGTCCCAAGCCAGTACCAGAATGAAAAAAAAATCCTGTTTCCTTTTTTCTTGCTGTCTGACAAAGCAAGTCGAAAAGGTACATGCTCTCCTGGCCTTTAATCACACTTCCATCTCTAGTGAGGACCAAAATTAATGGCAGATCAGATTTGTCAGCAGGGAAATATTCTTGCATTTTGCAATGTTTGTAATTGCATCACAGAGGTTAGAGACGGGTCTAACCTATTAATTACCCTTTACACCACTTCAAGTCACTGAAGATGGTTTTCTGCAGCAAGAGGGATGGCTTTCCGTGCACATCTTGATATGAAACAGAAATCTGTAATGAGAAAAAAGCTAGTTCCATGGACAGTAGTATGGAGTCTTTTTTGTCTCTAGTCTGAATTTCAGAGGATAATTTTCTGCTGAAAATGCTGTGATTAAAAAGATGAGCACTTGAGGTTTCATGGTGCTATCATGATTGTCAATAGGATTGTAAAAGAGGAATCTTAAGAAATAATAAAATATTCTTGCAGATGAGTGTGTTGAATGACTGGAAAATCCAAAATAGCTGTTCATCGTGAAGACATGTAAAGCAGTGTGTGCAAGAGCATCAGACTGTTCCAGCTCAACTCATGTATAATAACTTGCCAGGTTAATATATTGCCAGGTTGTTAGAGGCGACTGGTCTGCTTAGGTTTCTGCCTGTTCAATTGTTTATGTGGTCTGATTGCAAAGAAGGGTTATCCCATGCTGCCACTATAAAGGAAGCCAACAATATAGAGCAAATCCAGCCCCTAAGACAGTGGATAACTTCTGATCCTTTGGCCATGTTTGATGAGTGATTCAGCTCTGGTTTCCATGCACTGTGGTTCCCATGGGACTCACAGTATCACTGAACACCTAATACCACCCCTGTGGTATGGCAGGCTTTGGGGCTGCAGGCACCAGCATGAGCCCAGCCAAGCTGTCTTCCATAGTGAGTGTGGGAGAGGGACCCTGCTCCTGTCTACGAAGGTCTCTGTCCTGCTTTAGATCTTCATGGTCTGTCCAGAGGCTGTTTGCCATAGGAAAATGTTGGCATTTTGGGGACACATGATGCAGAAAGGTTGGCCAGCCTCTAATGAACTCTGCTCTTCAACTCTGTTGAAGGAAGAAAAGCTTGAGCTGTGCTGAGCTTTTCAATGTCTTTAATAAAGACTCTGCAATTTTCACTCATGAGGATGTTAGATAGTCTTTGGGCAAGAGATGCATTGGTATTCCACTGGGCAGATTTTGCTTTCGCAGCTGTCCCATGGGCTTTCAGGAGCAAGTTGCTTGGTGGCTGTCAGCCAGAAAAGCACTTAGATAGGAACACACCTCTCAGTCCATGGATCATCCTGCTGAATTCTTTAAGGCTCCTTATGCACTTCCAGGAAACAATGTGCTTTGCTGGGCTCAGTCCAGTGTCTTTCTCAAGTCCCCATTTGCGTAAAACTCTTTCATATCCCCTGAAGCCATGTTAATATGCTGGATGGGGCAGGGACACTGCCTGGGACTGTACTCCTTGCTTGAGTCATAGCCACACTTTCAAAAAGGAGTAAGTAGAGTAGGTTTCTGCTTAAAGTTAAAAATCACTGTTCTTTTGGGTTGTGAGCAACATAAGCATTGGGGAAAGGAGAGCTCTGCCTACACATTGTTCCAGTGATAAACACATATATTCTTGTTTACTCCCTGAGTAATCTGACTCAGATCAAAGTTGGCAATGCTGGAGAGGATCTGCATGTGACTGAAAACAGCAGGTGGGGGCAGGAAGATGTGGTGTGTACCCGTCTTGTTATGGATGGTTCCAGAGCCCCAGAGGTGGCACTGCAACAGCAGCATAAGTGAGAGATGGGTCAAGGGGAAATGCCAGGACAGAAGACCTTGTGGAGATGACAGAGACTGGCATAAATATCTATCAGCTAAGGACAACCAGGGATTAGGACATGAGAGAAGAAATGTCCTGATGGGGGCATGCCTAGCTCTGTGGTGCGCATAGTACCTGAACACAGGGAACAGAGTAAACCCAACAGTAGGCAAGTGACCCAGTCAGTGACCATTTCAGACAGCACTGACTTTTGCTTAATGCTGCTGTGGGGCAGCAGTAGCAGGCAGTAGCAGTGTGGACAGATTCAAAGCCACCCAGCATCAATATAAGGGACTATGTGCCTGCCTGGGAAGCACAGAGGGTGTCATGGCAAATCCAAAGGCACATGTTCCTCTTACTGAAAGACTTCAGAGAGAAGCCACCAGGACAAGAAATCAGTCTCCTAATCTGACGTGGTCTGGGATGTACATGGCTGAAGTTTGAATGAAATTATAGGAGACCATTTGGATCCACGATGGCATTCTGTGAATAATTTTCCAAGGGATTCAAACTTCATGTGAGTAATAAAACTCTGCTGTAGGTCTTTAGAAAAACTATCCCCGCCATTTGCTCATAATGACAAAACTGGAGGAGGTAACTATGTCACAGGATTTTGTGAGCTCTGAGGCTCTAAGAGGAAGGCAGCTGAGACAACAGGGTCTGCAGAGGGCCACAGGAGAGCACGATCCAGGGGGCAACAGTGAGTGGCTCTGTGGGCACCGCTGGAGTTGGCTAAGTAAGTAAACTGGCCTGTTGTTATGCTAACAGGCAGAGGCAGTGTGCAGTGGGCTTACATACACCCTTGTGTTGCGTGTGTGCAGGAGGGACATGATGACATCCAACAGTCTGCAGTGGTTCTTCAGGTCTGTCCTCTCTTAGCAGCAAATATGTGTCCTGGCGTCAGCCACTTGTCCATGCATGGAGTTCAGAACTGTGACCCAGTTTTTTGGCTAAGGCTTTTAACATCTTTTGAAATAGCAGTCATACAAAAACATGCAGGTGAGAACTTCAGGAGGTCGTGCAGACCACTCCTTGTCCCAAGGTAGGCTAATTGCACCAGGGTCACTTCTGATGGCTTTCCAATACTGGAAGGTCACAATACTCTTAGGGAACTATTTCCTGTGTTTTGCTCTCCCACTGCTGAAAAAGTTGTGGGGATTTTGTTCACCATATCTGATTTGAATATTTCCTTCTGGAGTTTAAAAGAGGGTTGCAAGTGCTATTATTCACATATGGACACTGAAAACAAAAACTACTCTCATTTCTGGACTGTTCTCTCACACTTACAAAATGAGGGAACCGAGTTGGGGACATCCTTGCCGTAGAAGGAAATCAGAGGGGAAACAGGGCTTCTTCCAGCAGCACTGGGCTGACACAGAAAGCAGAGATGGGTGAGTTAGGAGATCTTCATGAAACACCCAGACTATGCAAATGAATAGGCTGAAAAGTTGCAGGAATTAGCAGCTCTCTGGCAAATACAGGTGTTTGAGAGGCAGTTGGTTACATCAAGTCTGTAATGAGGGTCAGAGAATTTAGAGGAAGGTTGTGGCAGTCAGGGGGATTAGCCCAATTCAGGGAATCTGAACTTCAGATTAAGGATAGTTTAGGGGAAGAAAATAGGAGCAAAAATGCTTAATACAGTGCTTTGGGAAGATTAGCTATTTCATTTTACAGGGCTCCAAGGCAAATTCAGGATACTTAAGTGGTGCCAGAGACAGATCTGTGAGCTGTCTCCTTTAAAAAATGGTCTGTAGGACATCCATTTACACATGACAAGTGTGGGTAGATGTTGGCCTTTGTTTTGCTGTGCAGGATGAGGGCAGATGGATCTTCTGGTAGCAAGGGGAGGAGGTGTGAGGTTGTGAGGTAGCTCAGCTCTGCATGTGTGTCACGGCTCCAGCATCCCCAAGGAGGCACATTTCCTGGTGAGTGAAGGGGCCAAGCTGAAGAAGGAGCATAGTGACTTTTTGGCAGATGGGAACAGGGACGTACAGAGCTCCTGCCTCATGGCCTTGGTTGAGTCTCAGAGGCTCTGACTGCTGGCAGGAACTCACTGAGGAGAAGGAGGCAAGGAAATCACAAACCCCTCGCTGATTTTCTTTCTTTTCTTCAACCCATCCCCAGCACTAACCATATTTGAAAATACAGCTTCCAGGCTTCTTTTACAATGGTTTCAAAAAACAATCTTAGCTCTAGAGAGAATTATTTTCCCAGCCCTATTTTTCCCTGGCTTTGAGTTTGCCATTGACGTTAATTAGGACTTCCTGAGCCCCGTTAGCCTGGCGTTTTCCTTTGTTACTGAGAACAGCGAAGGTGACCTTGCTCACTAGGTGGATTTTCTCAGCTCTGACAGTCTAATCATTAATGTCTTAGGAACAGAGGTAAAGATCTTACATAGGAAACTTGAGAAGAGCTATAAAAACATCACGTAGACAGCTGTCAGTGTCAGCTGGCACAGCTCCAGTAATTTAAATGTAGAGATGTTTCTGACAAGGCACCCTGTTCTCACACAACACGTGCTATTCACCACATATTTTTTTGCATAATAAGAAAATACGACAAGTACCTACATGTTCAGTTGCAAAAGTGGTTAAACTGGGTGTACTGAGAGTAATAATAAGCATTTGATAACCTCCATTTTATTACTCAGCAAAGTGGAACAATGACCAGCACACTGGTGTCTGGTGATCTGGTTTTGAGTGACAGCTTACAGCATAGCGAAAGTTATTTTAGTAGTCTCACTTTAATCCCCACCTGTATGGTCATGAAACTGAAGAATCACTGACAACTCTAAGTAGAAAGCAACTTCTGGAGATCATGTATTCCAATTCCCTTCTCAAAGAAGGTCCAACCAGAGCAGATTGCTCAAGGTCATGTCCAGTCAAGTTCTGAGTATCTCCAAGGATGGAGATGACACTACCTTGCTGAGCAACCTGGTCAATATTTGACCAGCCTCATGACAAAAAATCCAGCAGCATTCTTAAAATAGAAGTAGCAATCTTGGGAGAAGAGAAACCCAGTCAGGGAACAGCTGATTTTTGCCTCTCAATACCAGGCAGCACCAGAAGTGCTAATAAGTATGTGTGGATAAGTATATTTCAAGTTGCTGTGATTGGTCTCGCCATCATAGGCTTTACATACACTAAAAGAAGTGTATAAACACAGGAAAACAGCATATTTGCCCGTAGTAGTATTTTTTAAACAGAGACTGTGAAAACAACATTTGTAATTCCAAAGTGTCATCTGTCACAGGAAGCAAGAATTTGACAACAGAGAAGTTGTCACAAAGCATTCACACGGCGAAGGCACAGATGCTGTAGCAGAGTCAGCCTTGACTTCTGGAAAAGGCAAAGTGGGAGCTGCTGCTTTCCACCAGCAAGCACAGAAAGGTCGATTCTTTTCCTGACCCATCTGAGTGGCACAGTTCAACATTTCTACCATGGATTTCTAAACAGCCATATCCAGTGGGTTCCTGATTCTAGCAGGTACTTCTGATGGTTCCTTAAGAATAACAAACACAGCTTGCAGATTTGCCACTAGCAGCTGCCACAGGTTACTGAAAAAGGCGGAATATTAAGGCTGTACAAAACCAAAGCTGAGCTGGGAATACAAATGAAACGCTTACATGTTGCTGAACATGCTGCCTAACATCAGAAACACGAGACAACAGCAGAAAGCCATGCAATGTGTTTTGGCAGAAGCGCGCAAACATTTCACAGCTTGTCCCCTGGATGCCATGCTCACACTTACGTTAGGCTGTGTCATACTACCTTAACTTGTTTTAAGCATTTCCATCATCTGTGAGGTAGGGAGGGAAAAACAGAATAGTTAAGGTATAATCAAATGAGATCTTGCACATCATAGTATAATTTGTAAACAATCTCATTATTTGCTGTAGTGTCAAGAGTGTGAATGGTTCAGGCTTCTGTCTCAATTTATGCAGTCAGGGAACTTTCTGAAAGCCAGGTGAGTGATTCAATGGATTATTAAGGAGATAGGTGAAAAAACCAGGATTAGCAGAGGAGAAATAGTGACAGAACATAAATGAACACATAAACAAGCAAAGAATTTTTGTGTCAGTAAATGCATCTTTTTGCTGTCATGTCAGAATCAAAGCACCCAGTAACACCTTTTGATCAGTGGGCAATTTTAGACACTGTTGATCTGGTTACTTAAAAAAAAATTGAATAAAGATGCAAAATTAAGAAACAAACACCTACAAATCATTACAATAAATTAGATGAAAGACAAAACTGTATCAGTTATCATCTCAGTATGTACAGAACTACAGAAGTCTTTCTCTGAGGGGGGAAACTGCAGTAATAAAGTCAAAATTACACAGATTACACACTAGATCTTCTTGATACATTACCCATCATTTTTGATTATACTTCCAAAATCATAGGTGCCATTTGAAAGACCTAGCCTACCAAGTCCTTATACGCACAAACTCTCCTAATGGCTCAGATTTTAAGGTTAGCCATGCATTGTGCATTTTGATTATGAACCCACAGAAACCTGCTCCGATGAGATCTTGTGCCCATGATGCTCTGAGAAAGCCCAGGGGAATCTAACAATACTTTGGATTTGAAAGTATCTTCAGTGACCTACTCCTGCAAGTTGTGAATTTACAGTGTATAGTGTATAAACCTTTCATGTCTGATGAGGACAGAAAGTCACCCAGAAGCTGAAGGATTGGTACCAAGAAAAGAAATATACTTGCACATCTACACAGTACGCTACTGAACAGCCAAAAAAACCAAGATGGAGCAAACAAGATTACCTCCTGAGAGGCAGAATAATCAATTGGTCTAAATTTCTGATATTCAAGAGGACCCTCAAAGGAGATCCTAAAATGTATAGAATTGGACACAGTATTTTAAAGCAGTAATTTCTTAATTATGAACACAGACCACGATAGCTCCACTATCGTTTGAAAACTGTTTTGAAAAGAATTTAAGGACTTAAATGTTGATTTGACATATAAATGACAAACAGCCAAAATATTATCAGAATTGTATTGTCTGGTTGGACCTAATGCAGAAGAACTGCAAAAAACAGCAGAGAAATGAGACACAGCTGGAAATATCTAAAGGCATTGATTATGTGATTGGCATGCCCCTGGTGAAAATAATCAATATATTAACTTTTCTGAAGATTCACAGTAGGCAGTAAGAAAAAAAAAATATATGTGTGTGTATATACATTTTTTAGAAAAAGAATTTATTTGATTTCTGTCTTTCTTGAGAGCTGTGCCTGTATACTGGTACTGGAGTGGCTCCATTGGCTCGTCTCTAGCATTATTTCAGCAATGGAACACGGAACAGATAGAGGTGCTGAGGGATATGCACCTTGAATGAGTACTGAGATATGAAACAAAGCAGCTGCCACATTTATAATGATGGAAAAAAAATGAGGTAAAATAGTTTATTAAATAAGTGATAGTGATGTTACTATACTCCTATTTTATTTTGATCCCTCTGCATTGTGAGAGGAAACTCTCAGGAATTTGTAGCAGGATGCAGTTGTGCTTGGCTCCCTGTCTCCCTTTGTTACATCCTGGTTAAGTGGAACTGATGCTGTGTTGTGCAAATTAGGTGGCAGTCATTACAGTTCAGAAGCATTACACCAAATGGGTACACTTGGGAAATATCCTGGGAAAACCAATTCCTTATTGAAGCACTGGCAAAGGCTCTCATGCACCTCATGCTCTGCCTTTCCCCAGACACATGAGCTTTTCCCAGCATCGCCCCAGGATGTCCCTGAAGGACACACAGACTCAGGGGAGCTCAGGCACTTATTGCCTGTCCCATGGGCCTGGGTTTAGGCTCACCCAGCCCCATGGAAGTGAAGGTTTAGTTATCACCCAGTTAACACAAAACATACAAAAGCAGAGTCAATCTCATTGGTAAACTATCCTGGGAAATCTGAATAGGTTTTTTGTCCTGGGCAACATCGCTTCTCTGCAGGAGACTCTCCTGTCACCTTAATTAAGGGCTTAGTTAAGTAATGTTTGTCCTCCATACATACATGACTATTATGTAGCTGCAGTAGGAATAATTTCTGGCACTTAGCTGGGTTAAGAAACAATGTTTGCCTTTGGTTGGAGGTAAAACTCTTTTCTGCCCTTGAGTTCCTCCTTGGCACTTTTCATTGAGGGGTGTCCCTTTCACTAAACCTTTCTTCCTACATCAGTCTGGACCTCGAAATACACATAAAATACAGGCTTCTAAGCAGGTTAAGTGTATACAGCATGTACCTATCTCCTGATCAAGTCCAGACGCAGGAATGACCGAGCACTTGGTGCTGATCTGGGAAGGCTGATCCCCAACCCCTTTTCTTCGCTAACTGTGATAATGCATGTGAGTGACTGGCAGCTCCCTTTTGGCCATCCAGGGATGTGCCTAGATCCTTGTTTTCATGAGAACATTTTGGAGGTGAATTTCCCAGTTACTGGGCTTGTTCCAGCTGCTAATGGGGAACTGAGGGACAAACTGGAATAACATCCTCTCTCCGTCATGCCACATCAGGCTCCCAGCACAAGCTGTTTCATCTCACAATGCTGCTACTATTGCTAATGTAGATGTTGCCTGGCTGAATTCTGCTGACTTGTTTGATTCTATTTAAATCAATGTGATTGTATGAAAAATGTTGAGAGATCTGGTCCTAAGCGGCATTTACTCCACCATGCTATTTGGCATATAAATCAGCTGTTTGGGGCAGTGGCAACTGTTTTGTTACTACTGTGAATTTAGAAAAAATTTATTAAAGTCAACAAAGAAAGCACATACTTGCAGTGGGATAACTGATATTAGCACTTGACTGGTCTTATTTAGAGCAGTCTTGTTCTGGAGGTAGTTTAAAGAGCTTCTTCTGTCTTTTGGGACCCTTGAAGTAATCAAGTTCATTATAATCCCTTTCTTCCAAAATATCATATACATGGATGAATTATGCATTTGGTTACATAGTAGTAAATCTACATATGGCTGTTTGTAGCCAGTAATAAAATATTCTTTTAGCTTTTTTAATGGTTACAGTAAAATTCCCTATGATGTATATCACAAGTAGTAATTTTCAGCTAGAAATACTGATGACATCTTGCCTATGGCAATGAACAGGTCTTAATATAACAATAAAGCATGCCCTTTCTTCTTAATTAGTCTCCATTGATTAAACATGCAGACTATTTACAAAAGGCCTAATGCAATGGAAAGGAAGAATAACTAATGCAATGGCTGTATTCCCAGGATCACATGCAATTCATCTTTACTAAGCTAGCTGAGCCTCTATAATCTCAAGGTGTTTATGACATAATAAGGAGAAAGCTTTAGGTTAAGCATATTTAGTATAAAAAGTACTTATTTAATTTGTTTCTTATGACGAAATTCTCCTATTCTTGAGGGAAAAGGAAAGCACTTAGTGAGTTAAAGCCACAGACATCTTGCAGTAAGATGTAAGAAGCCTTGTCAGATCACTAATGAAAACAATCTTTGAGATGCTGAGATTTTGTAGCTTATAATTAAACTTCACAGTCCAGCCCCTCTACCTGTATCAGTGTCACGTGTCCTATTTTACACGTCTCAGCAATTAGTGAAGCACACAGCACACATTTAGGTGAAGGCTTTCGGTCAGGAGCTGGTGATGTAGTGACTCAGCAAGGCATCAGAAGGCATTTGCTTGTGCTAAGGCTTTGTACACCTCTGTGGGGGCCTGACCTGTCAGATTAATACAAGGGGCTATTTTTGTAACATCCAGAAACTTTCTGCCCTATGTCAAAGCACATTAGCTGCTTATTTTAAACGACAGCAACTCTTACATTTGTCTTCAAAAATACAGTCTTTAGCAATTTTCATATGAACATCTCCAAAAAGAAACTTTCCTGTGAAACATTTTGTAGAAGAAAGGCTTCCAAATTGAGATCATCAGAGACATTTTCCTCTGGTGGTTCAAACATTTCAGTAAATTAAAAGCCCACATCCCAAAGGTAAGTAGCAGCTGTGGTGGCAAGTTACCTGGGTACTGGGGAGTGCTCTCAGCGTGTAATTCAGGACAATATGAATATCTGGATTTGTGCCCTACTCTTCTGCTGAGTTGCGGTTTGGCCCCAGACAGTGCTAAGAGACTCTTGAAAGAGGCTTTGCTCTTCAGCAGATCTGGTCTTTTATTTACCGTGCTAATTTCTTTTTCTGCCAGCATCAGAAATCTCACCTTCCTTCCAGTACATTCAGTTGTTTGCATTGTTGAAACTAACTTGCCTGAATGCTGCTGTTTTCCCTGCAGGTACTGATGCTGGATCACATGAATGTGGCACGCACAGCCTGCCGCAAGTAGAGGGGTTGTGTGCTGTTTTCCCTTGGCTGCTCTGAAATCTGCCCCTGGTGTTTGAGGAATTAGTCTGAACCAGTGAGCTGAGCATTTTGCCCCAGCTCATGTCTCTTTCCTTGTCCCTGAATTAATGGGATCCTGACTATAAAATGTGAAGCAGTGGAAGATGTGAGGTTCCAGATGTGCCCCCAAAGTCAGAATCAAGAACTTGAAGCAAGTCCTAGAGAGAAAATGGAAATTTGAAGCCAGGTAATTTCACCAAAGGTGTAATCATTAATACTTGGCTTTCACAATGTCCTCTTCATTTGTGTAAATCTCAGAAGGATATTGTCAAAGAGGTTGCTGTTACTAACTCTAATGGCACAGTGAAGTGACTTGGAAAAAGTGTCACTGGATCCAGGCACTGAAATTGGAGGGGGCTTTTCTGAGTCACGGCCTGACTCAGCCCTCCTTGCTCCAATGCCACTGGAGCTGCCTCCCCTCCTCATTTGCTGTTGCCCTTCTGCAGTCCCCTATCAGCTGCCCATCCCTGCTCACCAAAGCACTTACCAAAGTCCCTTAATTGACCTGGGCTCCCAGGTCTCGCTTGGCAAAAAACATCTGCACTTTTCTAAATGGGGATCTATTAATCGCATGCCTAAAAGCTTTGCTGGATGGAGACCTGCACTTTAGAGCCAGAGCCACCTTCATTGCTGGAGCCTGCAAGGAGGAGCAGAAGATATTTTTCTTCTCACATGCTGACTGAGAAAGGGGTGAGCAAGAGAAGCAGAGAGAGCCCTGACTTGGTTTCTGCAGTGCATTGCTGTCAACAAAGCACTGAGCAGTAAGGGTCTGAGCACCTGCCTGATCCCAGAGCACTCTGGGGGGGGGACTAATAGCAAGGCTGAGATGAGACATGTACCATATCTTAATAGCTCTGTCATATTTCTTAATAGAACCACTTGGAGAAAAGGTTTCCTCATTTTCTTTTGAAAAAAGAAACACCTGAAAAACCAACAAAAAATTTTAAGCAGGCTGCTATTAATAGTAGTGGCAATATTAGTTTAATGCTAGGAAAACTAGTAGTTATATTAATAATTGCCCTTATAAAAAGCATTGTTGGGTTTTTAGTAGGAATTTGGTATTAGTAATAATAATAATACTTTCATTTGAGTAGTTTTTTAGTGTGCAAAACATGCCAGGGATGGTATCTAAGTCACACAATGCACAGTTCCTGGAACGCCTATTAACTAAGCTATTTAAAAGCACCATGTTGTGCCTGTTATTATAAGAAATCAGTATTTAACATTCTATTGAAAAGAAACACTGTTCTTACATCTTTTCCTGACTGAACCTTATTTCCATTGTTTTCTCAGAGAAGCAACAAAGTTTGGACTTAATCTTTTTAATCACACCTGAAGTTTTTATCCCTTTATATTATCATCAATGCATGATTTTAAAAAGATCAGTTATTGAAGTTATTTCACCCATCAAAAGGTTTTGTCTTGCTTCTGAGGTGCATGTCTTACATTGTAAACCTCCCTGTAGTATAAAGGACAAAGATTTCTTTGCTGAATCACTACAGTCAACAGGAATCTCAATGCTTATCTCTATGGCAGTTGGGTGAGGTCTCTTTTAGTTTCTTTCCCTTTTAAGTTGCTGCTTTTGTTTTGTGTCTCTCTAGACTCTCAGCACAGCAGCATAAGCTGAGGATTCTCACCATGACAGCTGTAAGAATCATTGATTTTTTTTTTATTTTTTTTTGGTTCAGGAGCAGAAGCAGGAAAAAAAATAGATTACTGTCAATCTTTTGAAATGCAATTCTGAAAAAATTAATTCCAGATCAGCAAAATACACAATTTGAGGGGCATGGCATAGAAGTGGAGGAAAAAAAGCCTGGCATCACAAAATGGAAAAATAAAGTATGACAGCTATTCTTCCCTGAACTGGTATTCAATAGAAAAGACGTTCACTGAGGTCAAAACCACACTCTGCTACACACAGAGATTTGAGCCAAAGCTCTTCTTTTACTAGAGATGATCTCTAGCTCCAGCCAGAGGTCACCTGAAATAATATGTTCTCCAGCTCTCCTGCTGTGACTATTTTACATTTCATTGCAACTGTACAAATGCTCAGCAGCTGAGCAGGGCCGAGCAGGTGTCTGAGTGAGTCTGCAGCCTGGGACAACCTTTGGTTGAGGCATAGCACCATTAGGTGGTAGCTTGGTGGCAACAACCAGTGAAGCCTTTTACACCAAATTAAATCATACTGAAAGAACAGATTTCAGACACAGACCCCAAAACTTCCTGTCAATGTGATGGATGAGCAGCAGCTGCCCTGGATCAGGGCACTGGTGGCTCCTCTCTCCCAGGGGAAGGCAGGGCTGAAGCCACTGTTGCTGAATGTGATTCAAATTTATGAAGAATAGTTATGACCCAAAATTGCTTTTTAAAATTAATAAAAGACCTAAAAATGCTGTTTCTAAATGCTGCTCACGCCTTCTGAACATCAATTTGCACACTGAAATCACACTTTTTGTGACAGTGCATGCCTGTGAGCTCTACCTGCACTCGTAGGAGGGCTGCTGGTGAATCCTTGTGAATCCTGCAGTTCCACCAACACGGTGGTCAAGACAATACCATGATTTCAACAGACTCCTTTCAATTTCCTGTTCTCTCTGTCAACCAGCCCCGACCTGGAGGATCTGCACATGGGTGCTACTTCACTAATCTCACTGGTACAGTAGAAAGTGCCAAGGCTGTATGTCAGCTCTCTTGTACTCATTATTATTTTTGTATCTAAATTTTCTTTAAATACAGGGCAGATTCTTTTCATAGCTGAGTGGTCATTTCAGTAAGTGTGGCAGTTGATTTACAGTTTGTACTCTGTACACTTTGTGTAGTGAAGCATAAAATTGAAAAGCTTATGTCAAATTCATTCATACATGGATACGCTCAAGAACAAATTAATTTTAAAGCACTCACAGGGTATATAATGTTTCTATGTCATGCTTTGGAAATCTATAAAGTAATTTATAAATAAAGTCTACTTTAGAAGAGAGCTGCAATAGAACAGATAGCTGAGTGATTTCAATCTAAAATATCCCAGTGCTACATTCCCCCAGATATCTGCAATTCAGATAGGATAGGAACCATGAGTAATCAGTTTCTAAAGCAAAATTATTATACAAGAAAAGGCCCTCGGTGCAATGTACTCTTACAAAACTAGGTTATTCTAGGACAAATGTAGTTTTCTAACCATCAGTATGCAGCACACTAGATAAGGGGTCAGATTTGGATCTCAAACTAGTACAAATCAGGAATCACAGTCATGCAGGATCAGGATAAATTCATTTAGATGAATATTGGATAAATGTGTGTAACTGCAATAGTAGGGCCATTGCAATTAACTTCAAGAGAGTTTCCAGACCATAAGAACAGATGTCTTCAAGTTGACATGACTGTTGTGGTCCTTCTCTTCTGGATGGCAGGGCCCATGGAGGGTCTGCAAAGGATGTTCTTTGAACATCCTTCCAGTGCTTTGTGTTTTTCAGGGCCACCAGCTTCTTTCTGCTTTCTTCAGCAGGAGGTGGGAATTGCCAACACTGCTCAGCACCAGCCTCCTGCTGCACGGGGCCAGGGGACCCAGCAACCAAGAGAGGAGCACCTCTCTTTGATCACAGCCAAGATCCTTCTCCACTTGCAGCAATATCATGCCTGTAAATTCACTCATACCGGGCACTTATCATTAACAAATGTAGTAGGCTGCCATCAGAAACAATCAAAGACAAGCAGTCACACAAAGCTCACCGTGGGGTGAGCAGCTATAGCTCCCCTGAAATTGCAGGCTGGCACGGACAGGAACGAGCACTGAGACTAAGAAGCTGGCTCTAGCCAGCTGGGGTCACAGCTACTCCTCCCTTCCGGCATCCTTGTATCTGCATTTTTTTCCAGGGGCATTCCTGCTCTCCCTGCAAGCAGCAATTTAATATACTAACAGTAAAAGGAGTAAAATACACAGCAATGGCTGTGAACTGCTGCCGTGCTCCTCTTCCCACCATTCATCCCACCTGGCATGTGTGTGGCACCTGGGTAGCTAACTCCGTAGTTTAGACACAGGGAGTGCATTCTCTCCTCAGGAGAAACAGAGACATAATCAGAATTTAGAGTGACTTCTAATACGAGCTTATTTCAAAGGTAAAACTGCAACATAAAACATTCAGAGAAACTATGACCCAAGTACCACCTGTGCGCAGAAGGGGGAAGGAAAATATTCTTTGTAACAGCCGGTGGCTGCAGACAAAAGGGTCTAACTCAAAGCAGCTGTTTCTACTCCTCACATCAGAGGGAGGAAGCCCCAGTTGCAGTCGCCCCATGCAGCGCAGGTTGAGATATTTATAGAAAGTGGAACAGCTTCTGCAGTGCAGGGCAACACAGGTCACCCCAGCACAACTGGGAAGGTAACCAATCAGTACAGCCCAGCCACAGTGACCCGGGAAGAAACCCTGGCTGTGGTGTGATGGTGATGTGGTGTGATTCAACACAGACATGCAGGAGTGGTGGTCCCCATGGGGATGGGGGGATGATCACACAGGATGGAAGAGCTGAGCCTTGCCCTTGTCTTCTACTGAATGCTGGGACGAGGTTTCTCAAAAATAGCTGATGACATTGGGTGCGTTAAACTTCTCAGCACAGGAATTGGTTTTGTTGAACATTCTCTTTCCGAAAGTCAGTTCAAACTGGGTCTCCCAAAAGTCCTTTTGAAAAGGCCCACCACTGCCAGTCTCCTGTACTGCATTCCTCCTCACAGGCTGACACATGTAGAGGAAGAAAAGTCCTTACTCCAGCAGGAAAAGCTGAAAAAAGAAGAACTATTAGTCTGAAATTCTGTGATGAAAGAGGAAGCTTTCAAAGGAATCCAAAGAAAACTTGCATCCAGCTCAGCTGGAATGCCTTAGGTATAGACTTCACCTAATTCTTTGCAGAAAGCCAGTTAGTTCTGCAACCTTAACAACTGCTTTAAACAAAGGAACTCCTAAAATTTGCTTTATCATCAGAAGGCAAGGGCTGACAGCCAGGAAGCACAAGAAGCAGTGGAGTGCTGGAGGAGCCCTCCCCAGTCCCATTACAGCCACTGCCCCACTGCAGTGGGGAGGCAGCTATACCAAGTGTTGTGCTGCTGCTGTGCTATTTGCAGGGTGCTTTGCATACTCCTGTTTGCAGTTGCTAATAAATACCTCAAATGTTAATAATTTGCACTGAAATCTTCTGTGGCTTCTTTCTGCCTCAGGTTGCACTTTTTTCTTTAGAGTTTCAGCACACCAGTTCAGCAGTTTCTGAGAACCTGCATCATTGCCTGAGGAGTTCCTTACTCTGAGAGGAGGCGAAGTTCATCAGCTTTCTTGTGGTTGTCACAGTAGTACTGAAATATTAAATCAATGGTATTTAGATCGAGTTCTTCTGGAGTTTGACTGCAAAAATCAGTCATAAAAATCTTGACAATCAGATGCCAGTGTAGACCTATACCACTGTTGCTGTGCTGATGCAGAGCACTCCAGGGCTGCTAGATTCACAAAGTGGTGCCAGTGTAAAGCCATGATGCTGTGGCATTTGCCTAACCCTCCTCAAGTATTCACAATGAAGGATGGAGGTAGGCAGCATGAGGGGAGTGATGGGTCCCTAAGCTTGGGATCCAGGAAAGCCCATACAATGCAGAAAGGCCATCTGCGCTCGAGGATAGAAAACATAAAGGCCAGGATGCATTTGAAATGAAAGCCTGCTGAGTTCTGTGTAAAACAGAGAGGAAATGCTCAGCTTTTCCTGGTTAGTGGAAAGCTTCTTCCACTCAAGGGCATTTCTATGGACCCCTGCTGTTTTGTACCCTTGTATTCCAGGAAGACAGTTACTTTTTGGCCCCCCTTCTAATGTATTAAATCTTCCCAGGTACCTGTCAAGATGAAAAGTCTGCCAGGACATCTCACAGCTCCCTTGGACACCTCTGCAGGGCCAGGAGGGGACAAAACCTTGGTCCCTGGCTGTAGTACTTGTTCCTAGTCAAGGTTGCCTCCTTTGGCCATCTTCAGATTTGTCATGTGCTGTCTAGGACTTTGGGTAGAAGGGAAGGCTCCCTGGAAATCAACAAGTCTCCTGTCCATGACTAAATAAAAGTCTCCTACAAGTAGGTCCTCCCTCAGCGTGAGTAAGGGAATTATCAAGTAAACGCCTGTGTAAACGCCAGAAAAACGCTGATGAGCAAATTACTTTTGTTTCTCTCTAACACTGTCATCACTTTCTCAGTGAATGGATGTGGAGGGCTTTCTGTCTTTAACCGGCTCCTGAATGGCACTGCTAACGAGGCAGGTAGGGCGCCAGGGTAACTAAGCACTCGCAGGGCTCTCTGTGATTATGGCTGGAGATTGCCTCCAGCTGCCAAACTAACACAGTGAGAGTGAAGCCTGCAGTGTAGATAAACATTTTGCTACTGCCTCAGATTTCAAATTAGCTTATATAAAATGTGGACTTATACAATATATGTGCATTATAAAAGGCTTTCTAAGGTGTTTGAATTGGTATGCCAGCGTATAACATTAGCACTACACAGGTTTAATAAAACACATGTGAAACAAAAATGAAGCTTTTCCTGAGCAAATGTGATAATAAACTGTCATGATTAATCAGGGGTGTTCCTAGTAGGTTTGTATAGAGGTTGTTCCTAGATGTAAAGCTTCTCATCAGCAGTGCAGATGCTACGTTAGATTGTGGCTGATAAAATCTGTAGCTTGCACAAGAATCAATGTTATGTTTAAATGATGAAGAGAAGGCAGTGATACAAAATCTGTTGCTTGATCGGACAAATCCACTGTTTTTATGTACAGCCAAATACAGAGTTAATCTCCACAGAAAAAGAAATAGCAACTGCTCTAGTTAAGTGCTATTTTTTCTCTAAAGGATTTAGAGGCCAAACAAGAAGACAAAAACTCAAGTCCTCTAACAACTGAGAAGGCTAGTGAGACCATGGATGGCTAAATGGGATGCTGAGATGGAGGCAGGAGCTGAGGCTGACAGTGCTATCTGCAGTGTTAGCATCCACTGACAATGCTGAAAAACTGGGAAAGAGGCAGAGAAAAACTGCAAAAGTGGGCCTAGGACTAGAGGAGACATCTACTGGGGAGAAAGGTTTAAAAAACACTGTCTGTCTAGGTTATGAAAAAGAAGATTGAGAAGTCTTGATTACAGTCAATAACTTCATGGGAAGAAATGAGCTCTTTAATCTAGTGCAAAGGATGAATGGTTAAAAGCTGAACCCAGATATAATCTCAAGTGGAAATTAGCAAAACATGTTAATAGTGAGGGTTTGAAACAAGCTTCTGAGCAAAGAAAAGGAGTCTACAGTGCTCAATGAAGATGTTTCAGTGTTTTTCTAAGTGACAATTTTCTTGTATATAGGCTATGTTTCAGTCCATGGCAATATGGGCACAACTGGGTGAGATTTTAAGAGTGGTGATAAAATCTAGCACTGAGAAGGCTGATACAACTCCACTGGGTGTTGCCTTCCTCAGGGGGATTATTCAGGAGAACAACCTGTGTTCTCATTGTGAGAGAGTTTTCTATCTGAAACTCAATACTTCCTCTTCACTGAAATACGTATCCTCCCTTTGCTCTCTCTTCCAATCTTCCAGAGAGAGACAATTATTTTTTCCCCAGTGCAGCACCAACATCCTTCAAATGCCCGTTAGAGAACTTCCCTCTCAGTTGGTGAGCTCAGCTATGCATGCTCTTTCTATGTGTCAGTCCTGCAGCCTTGGAGTAGAAATGCTGTGCTGTGGCTCTGACTTTGCATCCAGTAAATGGACTGAACTCAGTAAAGCTAAAAGGCTCAAAATAAGTTGGGTATGATGTCACCCATAGCAAAACAATAATCCCCACCTTCTTTGAAGCAGATTGTAGCTACTTTTTATTCCTTTGAGTTGTCAGTCTCATGGCAAGATGACAGCAAAAATTAACTCCCACACTTGGCTTTGCAACAGGAAGGTGAGTGCGTCATGGAACGATGTTTCAGGCTTTCATCAGTTTGTCTGCGACAAAATGCATCTCTTCAGCAAGGGGAGATCTAGGTTGGAAAAAAGCCAAGAATGCTGACACCTTATCATGATGCTTCTAGACTTTTTCAGGATGGAGAGTCCTTTCCTCAATGTTTAAAGAAATTGTCAAAATCTCCATATACTTATTATAAAAGAGGGAAAGTCTGAACAGTGATAGCAGTGGTGGAGCTATCCTGGGAGAAGGAAGATGTGTGGACTGTGGTTGAATTTGCAGTGCCTTGCATTTATGCAGACTACATGTCCAGGACCCTTGAGAATTCAACCCTTGGACAGAGTAGCTTTCCTCCAGACCATGAATGGTTCCCAAAAAATTATCTCCACTGACAAGCTGCAGATCATGGATGTTCAGCAGGCTATTGCCTGGTCTCATGATGATATAGTAGGGAATTTAAGATCCTGCTCTCTTCTCAGCCCATGTTCCTTCCTCCAGGATCCCATATATATTTTCTTCCCATTACTTTCCAGGAAAACCTGTAGCTGTTCCTGGGATGCAAGAGTTAAAAGGGACAAAGCTCCTTCTTGAGAAATTTCAGTCATTAATCTTTGGTTCAGCACAGAACTATTTCTTCTTCCTTTTTTTTTTTTTTTCCTTTTTTTTTTTTTTTTTTTTTTTTCTTTTTTTTTTTTTTTTTTTTTTTTCTTTCTTTTTTTTTTTCTTTTTTTTTTTTTTAAGAGGTAGAAAGGGGTAAAAAATGGTAAAACTAATGTGTCAGTAGTTTTACTGATGATGGAGGATTAGTTGTTTGACAGCAAATTGACCGATCGGTTTGCATTCTCTGTTGTGAGCATCTGCAAGTTTGGCTGTGGTATAATCCATTGACTTTTTTATAATTCTCCTAATTAAGCAATCAGAAGTGAGGTGCAAGTTAGACACAAAGTTCACATTTGCCCGCAATTAAAAGCAGAGCATTCTGTCTCATAGAGATGAACATTTAAATCTGCAGATTTAGCAACTATTAAACAAAGCCTTGCTAACTTGAACAGAAAAGAAATCAATAGAGACATCAGGATAAAATATTTGGAATTACTAAAGACAAGTGGAGAAGTGGAAATTAATGACACTTTAAAAAAAAATCCAAACCCCAAAGGTTTTCACAGGAAAGAGCCTTCTAGAGAAAGCACTCCATGGTAAAGTAGTGGAAAGCAGAACTTATGAAGACATTAATCAAGGTACAAGTGAAAAGAAAATGAGATGCTTCAGGGCACAGAGATGACAGGAAAAATATCTGTGGCAATAAGGGATGATGGAAATCATACAGAGGGAAATATAACAAAGAATACATGAGGAAAGGATGCAAGCCCTGCAGAACACCTACTCTGACAATACAGTCTTTTGCTCTCACTAAAAGCAAAAATCAATAAACTCTGTGTAGGAAGAAAAGCTTATTAAATCATTGACTGTCCAAGTAGATATTCCTGTTGGCAAACACATTGCTTTGTGTGATGGATGGACACCAGGGTCGAGAGGTCATTCACTGAAGTGATCGGGCTTCATAAAATCCAGATTTGCAAACAGCTGGGGCGGCAGAGGCTCAGCACAGTTACTGCTGTCTGCTTTCTGTGCACTGCAACACTGCAAGTTTCACAGCATCACAGAATATTCTGGGTTGGAAGTGACCCACAAACATCACTGAGTCCAACTCTTAGCCCTGCACAGGATCATGCCCAGGAGTTCTGGCCCAGGATCTCCGGGCACGTGTGCCTGGCCACTGTGCAGTGCCCGCCCCTGGAGCAGTGGCAGCTGGTGGCCACGGTGCCCTGCTCTGGGTCACCAGCGCTGGTGGCTCATGCCCTCACCCTGCTCGCCCAGCGTGAGGTGTGGTGGTACAAGGGGGATGAAACCATAACACTGTAATTTCTTGGGTGCAGACATGCCTTGCCCCATCATCAGGACAGGACTTGTGAACGCTAGAGTCATAAGGGTTTGGCTTGGAGGGGACCGACAAAGATCACCTAGTTCAAGCCCACTGCAACGGGCATGGACATCTGTCATTAGGTCAGGTTGCTGAAGGTCACCCTTCATTTGTCAAAGCAACAAAATGCTTTCTTTGAAGCAATCCTGTGTTTTTCACACTGTCAGGCAGGAAGATGTAGCTTGATCCAGTTTTTGCTCTCCCTGCTGGCTATATTACTGGTGGGCCCCTCATCCGATTAGATCAGCCTATTGATTCCTTGTGCTCTCTCACCCTCAGCATTACTGACCCCTTTTTGCAAGATAAAGCACAGCTCACTCACCTGTTGAGAGAGAGGCAAAGGAAAGGAGATTTCCAGTGAGAACAGTGGACTCTAAGACTTCAGGAATCTGCAGACAAACCTGGGGCACAAAGAAACCAAGGTCCAAAGCCAAATGCCCGGTCTCCCTTCCTCCATGGCACCGTCTTCTAAACCAAGGTGACAGGACTGTACCCCAAGGGAGCTCAAACATGTTGCCAGGTACCTGCAGCTCCCTCACTGCGGGCCCCTGTGCACAGTGGGCTGGAGTTTGGTGAAGATGTGAGATGTGAGCCATGGACATGTTGCTCCCCACAGACAGACCCTCCTGTAGCTTCCCTCCTCCCCTGGGTTTCCTTGCCAGTGTAACCTACATTGGCAGTAAGATTTTTGTCTAAGTTTTTTAAGCATACTAATTATATTTTTTTCTTCTGGAGGGAAGAAGGGCATGCTCTACCTCTCAGGGCAAGGCTGAGCTCCTGGATGCCCATTTTGCACCAGTGTGGAAGTGGCCTTTGTCCATAAACCCCCCACCACCCCAGCACCGTATGTTTACTGCTGTGGATTGAGATCTACCCAATGTGACCTTGATGAGCAAAATGCTTTTCTGGTTGTTTTTAGAGTTTTGGACTGGAGAAAGTACAAAGTGTTTTGTTTTGTTTTGTTTTTCTTTTCCTGGAATAAGAAGTGCTGGATCAGGCTGATGAACACTTGGGGCTACTTCTGCTTCAGTTCAGTCTGAGGAATGACGGGGGATCAAACTAAACATTGGCCCTTTGGTTATTAAAAATTTATTTTGAGATACTTTCTCCATCCCAAAATCACTACACGAAAATCTTGTTGTTTGTTTCCTGAAAATTGGTAAGAATTTTTACGTTCCTGTTCATTTTGTCCTGACTGTTAAGGTATCAAAAGAAAACCAGATTGATTATGTATGTTAATAACAGAATACACACATAAAGGTAACATTGAGGTGTCTAAACTTTCTGCGTATTCTTCTACATTGCTGGTAACTTTTGTATGTGAATGTATTAAAGATAAGAAGAAAAACTATGAACTAAATTGAAATGTAAATATTTTTGTCCGGAAAAGAAAAATACTTTGTATCAATAAATTAATCTTGATTTGTAAACAATCTTTGGTTTCCACCATCAACAATAAGCTTTCTGTCTGCAAGGAATGAATTTCTAACTTAAGCAGTTGAGACTATTCAAATTATTTAGATCCTAGTAAAACTCTTTCTAAAGTTATATTTTTTTTCCTAATAGACAATAAAGTGTGATTTTATTTTACTGCATCACCCCCTTTATATTATGTTTCTTTAGCAAGAGAAATGAAAGTTTTAAATTTGTTTCTTCTGGAAAAAAGTATATTTGCAGAAAAGAGAAAATCAACAATACTTTTAACATGGTTGGCAGCAACCAATCATGGCAAAAACAAGTCTCCACTTACTGTTTTTTCATTTCTTCTTCATTTTTGGCCATGTTTAGAAGCAATACTATCTATGATCCATGCATGTCACACACTTATTGAATGCTGAAAACCCCTGAAAAGCAGGTGGTCAGCAGGGGGCTGCCTCCTATGTCAGCCAGCCTGGCCAGTGTCTGCTGTGTGGTGTCACGGTTGTTTGCTCAAGTACCAAATTTCTACAGCACCATTCAACCACTGGAGACTTTGACAAGAGTTGCATACTGAGAAAACACATCACATGCAGTGGAATGGCTGTGAACCTTGTTTGAGGTAACCTGTTGCAACCAAACCAAGTGCCAGACACGAGGCTTGAGAAACTTATTTTCCAAATTTAGTTATGTAACCAAAATGTACAAAATTTATTCAGAAGTTATTCCAGTGCTGGAACTTTTCAAATTATTTGCCTACTGACACAGATTAAACCAATTAGGGTTATATTGAACTGCCTGAGTTAGTAAGTAAAATATATCATGGGGGCATTTTCCCTGGAATTTGGTTGACATGATGCCAGGGAGGAAGTTGCCGTGTAAAGTTACAGGAGGCTTAACTGGTCTAGTTATAGATATGGAATATTTAGTGAATGGCCTGGTTTAAACCTCAAGAAAACTGTATTGAGGTTCTCAGGAACTAAAAAGGGCAAGAATTTAGTTTAAATGAAATCAGTGCAACTCCACAGACAGATCCAGTCTGGTTGCAGCCTGGTGTAGTCACTGCCACCTTCGCAGAGTGAAGGAGTACAGTAAGTCAGGGGAGAAAAAAGTTCTTCAAAAGTTCATTTTTTTTTCTTTTTTTTTTTTTTTTTTTTTTGCAGCACTACTGTATGAAAATAGTTTGAGCTATCACTTCTAGAATGACAGATTAATCTAATTTTGGAGGGAAAGCAGAACTGACACTGATGGATGAACAGGTGGCAGGAGGGGCTGAGAGCAGCCACGGAGCGGGTGTTAATCCTATTGCTGCATCCAAACTGAGAGAGGACCTCATCCTCCTGCACTGATGACTCAGCAGAGGGCAGATATTTAAGGAAAGGTCTGACTCTATTTACTTAAAAAGCTGGCTGTGGAAATTTGGTTTGCATGAGGGATGCAGGATCGAGCCCTTGATTATGGCTGCAAGGTGTTGCAGCTCTCCGACTTTCTCTCCTGCCCCTGAGAAAAAGTCCAGAGCAAACAGAAATCCACAAACAAACTGCTGCGTTTCTCATTTGAAGACCTGCTACTTGAAACCTTTCATTTTTCAATTTTCTTCGTAACAATATATTATCAGATGTCTTTGATGCTTAATTTAACTTCGTTTCCACATGTCATTATGTTGATGAAATGTCTTTGTCTTTCAGTGAGGCAGATGCAACCACAAGATCTCACTCTTTGGCTTAATTCCCAACTACTTGTCACATTTATTTTTCTGAATGCAGGCCAGCCTGCTAAACACACTTAATAATTTACAGTTTTCAGTGCCTATTGCCCTTGCCCCAAAGGCTGTTTACTTCAGCTCACAGGAAGCCCTGCATGGGGCTGAAAACTGCAAAGGTCAAGAGGAGTTTTAGATTCAGGTTTATGTTGTACTGTTATTTAAGTAAACAAAGGTAAATTCCAGCAGGAGGGATGAATTTAGACCACATGCAGCGTGTATTTACTGTAGTAAGGTAGAGCTGGAATAGAAATCTCTTCCCATTGTGAGGCAGACTGAGCAGGGGTGATTCAAGAGGATGTGGAGGAAGATCTACCAGAGGATGCTGAGACAGGTAATGAACAGCAGAGGCAGCAGGAAAACACCCCCCAGCAGAGATTACTGCAGAGCAGGGAGCCTTCGCACACCAGAGCAGGTTTTCACACTGGAGCCTGGAGTTACTACACTAGTAAATGAAAACAGACCATGTTCTGCTCTCTCTAGTCCAGAGGGCAAGAGGCACAGCACTTGCCTCCCATGCCCTGCTTCCCTCCAGTCCCCTCCATCCAGAACGACTGCCTCCCTATACCTAGTGGCTCTGGGCTATGTTACCTCCCAAACCTTGCCCCAGACGTTGTTATCCAGAGTGAGGAATATGCACATACAGCATGCTAACAGTCTGGAGAGCCAGGGATAACGTTTCAGCCCTTGTTCATATACAGTTCACTAAAACAGTTAAAGCCAGGGAGCCCAAGCTAGATGTAGAAGAGGTGTCTGCCCTTCTATGATGGTTGAGTTGGATGATGTACTGTTGTAATTCAGTTTCATTTACAGTGGGAAGAAGGTTGTAGTGTTTATTAACTGTTTAAAAAACAGGAATCCAACCAAAGCCAGCCCACCAGGCCCCCTTAAAAGCCACTGGATGTATCTACATGATAGCTCATTTCCAGACCACTGTGGATATCTGGTATGCACTCAGGAGACTCAAACGGTAATGGGCACTTAAATGTGGGCACCTGATGTGCATCTCATGAAGGACGAGTTGACTCAGCACTCTGCTCTCATTGACAAGTACTGAGTATATCACCCTGGATACAAGAGCTTAGCCACCTCACACGTGTCAACACCTATGTACAGTTGTCTTCTGGAAGTGAGTCCCACCCGAACTGTGCTAGTGGCTGTGTTGTTGTTGGCCATGCTATTGCAGAGGAGACATACCGGGGACACAAGGCAA
Organism: Formicarius rufipectus; assembly: GCA_013399695.1. Lineage (NCBI taxonomy): Eukaryota > Metazoa > Chordata > Aves > Passeriformes > Formicariidae > Formicarius > Formicarius rufipectus. The sequence goes on from VXAU01000185.1 coordinate 1,567,216, forward strand.
AACCAAATGAAGAGATGTCTATGTTGCAGCTATCTGGTAAAGTGACTGCAGCTTGTAATCAAGGATAAATGAGGACAGCTGTGGCCTATTGGCTACTTAGTGAGGCTTACAGCAGTGGCAGGTGCAGTGATGCAGGCATCACTCATTTGTATTACCTAGCACCCAGATGTGTTTATTTATTTATGGATACAGTTAGACTGTGCTACTCCTTCTCCATTGCTGTGCCTTTAAAAGCTTGCCTGAAGCTGACTCTGGCCCTTCTTCATGGAGTTTGCATCTCTGCTCAGGTCAAACAGAGTGAAGAGCAGAGCTGACTCTACTGGTTGTGTGATGTTGGCCAAGAGAAATACAGCTGTAATCAGCTTGATGGTGTGATGTGCCTGAAGCCAGTTTATGGGCTCCACATATATACCATGTCAGACACTGCTGTCTCAGCCTTGCCTGAACTTAATGGGGGATGTACTGTAGTCACTGTGAGAAAAATAGTGTCTTCTGAAGTTTATCAAAATGTGATTGAACAGTGAGAAATGAAGAGGAAAAAGAAACAGCTCTTTGAACAGACCAGCCCTGCTCTTCAGGAAAGTAAAAAATAAAGCCCAGAATGAAGTGGGAGATGCATACAGGGAGACATTGATACTGATATTTTAAAATAAGCGTATGAAATGAATGGAGAATGAAGCCACAAAATGAACTGCAAACAGAACAAATTTACATGAAGCTGAACAAAACCATGGAAGTTAGACTCACTATCTTTATCTTGTGTGAAGGTTTTACTGTGCCTTAAGGATAAAAATGAGTTTGAAAGCGTTATATATCTCATGAAACACATCTGCTGAGCTTCTAATGATTATGCTGTGGCTAGAAAACATTGCTTATCTAAGCCTAAATAATGTTCTTGCTTTCACGTATAAACAGGAATCCCACAGGAGTGGGATTCCCCCAAGCAGGCTCATGCCAGAGAAACACCTACTCATTCACTTCTGACAGGGTTGGAACCTATGACTAATTCTGCATCAATTATGCTGCTGATCTCCTGTTAATCTACACACAAATCCTGGCAACGCATTAATACCCCTTAGTAGTGCCTAGACAGAACTAAAGCAAGATACGACAAACCACATAATTTATTGTTTTCTATGTATTGTGTTCATAATGAGACTGTTCCTTAGCAAGGTTTGGGATAAATGAGCTAGTCACGTTTCCTTTCACTCTGGAAATGTCCCAGGGCTTAAAATGTTCTCAGCTGAGTTTAGTGCTTACAGAAAATATTACATTGACAGGCTTCAAAAATCAAGTCTTTGCTTCCAAGGAGCAGAAGCAATAGGCTGCCAGATGTCCTCTGGAAAATGGGATTTTCCACATGAGACTCAGCTGTGCCTATGGTTACCAGCAGAAGGGGCAACTCCATGTCTTCATAAGGCCCTCCACAAGTGAGCCAGGTGGCAACCGCGGTCCTTGCTGTCGGGCACCCAGACATGGTCAGCAGAGTGGATGAACATGCACAGCTGTGCTCCTGCTCTGCTGTCTGTCTGACAGCCTCCAGCAGCCTCCCCTGGTAGGCCTGGGTGCAGCACAGCTGCCACCAGCACCCCACATGTTCACAACAACCCTACTTGGTTGCAGCCTGAGACTGGTAGGGCTGTGTTCAATCCAGTGAATCAGCAACCTGACTTGCCATTAACGACCACCTTTTCCAGGTTCTCAAGCCCAGATCTTGGCTGTAGATCTTTTGCTATAGAGCAACCATTCTAGAATGTGTTACAAAATTCTGCTCCATGTACATGGAGCACAAAATGGTTATTTTTAACATTTACCTGTGACATTTCACATACCCATTCATCTGAGAGTAAAACAGTACCAAGGTGTTTCTCACAAGACCCAGTGGGGTATCATACCATGTGTTTGGCAGGTTTGTTTGCTACACCTTGATGGATTTTTTTGTTTATCTGTTGCCTCGGTGGGTTTAAAAATAATGTAATTGATTCAAATACATTCATAACATTTCTGTAATGGTTTTTAATTGTGTAATTAGTGTAAAGACATATAATCATGTAATTAGGTTGTATAATTACACCATGTAATAATATTGTTGTGCTGCTATACACATACTTTTTAAACACAGTGGGAAAAAATGTCCAAAATTGTAACTGTGGGTCCCAGAGTGTCTGTAAATATTTTCTTACATATATTATTCATGCAATCATGGAAGTTTAAATCCAGAAATATATGCTGTTATAAGACTACTGGAGAGACACTGATTATTTTTGGAAATCAACTCCATTAGATTGTGTGGAACCAACATGAAGTGGTTGTGCACAGGTGAGCATGTCTAAAGGCAGGTGTTGAGGAAAGATGAGGGAATTTAGCTGAAGATGTGATTATAGAGCACACTTAATTCTGTGTGGATGGTCTCATTGCAAACAATAATGGTGTTTTTATCACATGGCCTGACTCTCCTTTTCTCATGGAGTAATTGGATGCTGACCTGATCCAGCTCTCCTTCAGGTCAGAAGAAAAGCTCCCAGTGGCTTTGGCACAGTAGGCTCACCCCACTGTGTGAAAGACTTTAGGGATCCCTGTACCTATGGAAATTTGTCCCTCATTCCACTCCCTCCCTGCCCGTGTTCTGGAGAAGTCAGCCTTACTTTCATGGGTGTAAAGTACTTGGAGTCATGCACTTTTCTAAAACATGGAAATGTATCTTAAAAAGAAAGAGTTTGTTGGTGTTAAGTTTCATCAGCTTCCTAGTGGATCAGACAATCTGTTCCATCATGCTAGAAAGTGGTTTACAATTCACAGAATTAGAGTACAATAGGATTAATAATTAGTAATTACTGACTTGCTTTGAGGAGTTCAGGTGAATGTCTCCAACATTCATCTACGTTTTACTCATTTTAAGAAAAGCATGATAAATCCCTAAATGAGGCAGATGTTGCAGGTTTGTGTATGTGACATCCTTCACTACCAGCTGCAAAAACAATATTGTACCTGTCACTGGTTTTGTACAGAATTAATGAAGTTTGAAAAACACATCACATCTTTAGTAGTTGATGGACATGTTAATAATGGCTTAGTTTTGCAGAAGTATGACCCAGTTTCATTCACACATTGGCATTGCAGTTAACTACAGCAAATACAGCATTTAATGAAACAGGTGCTAATGCTGAAGGGTTTCTGTGTAGTTACCTGAATGGAAATCTTCTTCTAATCTCAGATGAATTAGCACAACTGGCTAATACTTCCTTTTCAATATGTACTGATCACTTCAGGATGCACCAAAAGGTCTTTCCAAAGGGTCTGAGAAACTTCTAAGTTCAGCAAGTAACCACATCAGTCTTGCTGCCACCAATAAGATGGACATTTGAATGACTCTCTCTCCCTCCTGAACCCACAGACCATGTGTTGTGCAGTAACTGTCTGGGTGCCACTGGAGCTGTGGCACATTTCTGTGATCTGATGTCATCACTACCACAACAGGAACATGTTCATTTTTATTTTTGCCCTAGGAACTTCAACATGCAGCCCAGGAGCCATAAGGGGGAGATGGAGCCTGCACCTGGGGACAAACACTCAAGGAGGGAAAGGTATCTGGGCCACCTTCATGTGGTATTAGTAGTGCATCCAAAGCATCATACTGTGCCACAACACATTCATTGCTAATGGAGATTATATATAGTAATGGAGACCAGAAATGTGTATACAAAAGACAAATAGACTTAGGATCTAATATTCTTATTTTAGCTCACTTACTAGGATGAAAATCTTAGTTTTGTATGCTACTGTTAGGAAAAAGTTGCTTCTCCTCTCTTCAAAGTGAAAATGATAGTGGTTCAGACAAAAAGCTATGCTGCTACATATCCAAAATGATCAATTTCTAACCATTTCATACTTTTTTGTTACTTAAGAAAATGTGGACAGGATGATACATATGATAATGCTCTTTCAGGCTCTTAAAGAAGGAGGTTTCCAATGTGACTAAACATTAGCCATGCAGACAATCTTGAAGGAAACCCAGGTAAATACATTTGGTGGGAACCCTGTTGAGGTGAGATGTGTGTGCATTCACCCATAGAGCACAAAAATGCCTAGGGCAGTGTGGTGACTTCACTCTACCTGGGCTCCAGGTGCCCCCTAAAGCTGCTCTATCACTTCCCTCCACAGCTGGACAGGGGAGGAAAAAAAACAACAAAAGTCTTGTGGGTTGAGGTAAGGACTGGGAGAGATCGGTCACCAGTTACCATCATATGCAAAATAGACTTGACTCGAGCAAATCAGTTTCATTTATTAGCAATCAATCCAGAGTAGGATAATAAGAAATAAACTCAATCTTAAAACACCTCCACCCCACCCCTCCCTTCTTCCTGGGCTCAGTTTCACTCCTCAGTTCTGTACCTCCTCCCCAAAGGTGGTGCAGTAGGACGGGGACTGGGGATGGTGGTCAGTTCATGCCACATTGTCTCTGCCACTCCTTCCTCTGCAGAGTGCACTCCTCACATTATTCCTCTGCTCCAGCACGGGATCCCTCACATGGCAGACAGTCCTTCATGACTTTCCCCAGTGTGGGTCCTTTCCATAGGCTGCAGTTCTTTACAAACTGCTCCAGTGTGGGCCTCTTCCATGGGGATCCCTATCCCTGAGGTGTTACCACTGTCACTGATGGGCTCAGTCTTGGCCAGCATTGGGTCCATGTTGGAGCCAGCTGGCATTGGCTCCATTAGACATGAGGGAAACTTCTGGCACCTTCTCACAGAAGCCAGCCCTGCAAGCCCTGCGCTACCAAAGCCTTGCCACAGAAACCCAACATGAAGTGGAGGTAGCTCTTGGTGGATAGGGCAACATTTTGTGCCTTACTCATTTCCTTTATCATAACAGTGTCTCACAATCATGGAAAGACTGGTCTGCTGAAGAGAGAGCTGGACTACCAACCTCTTGGCCAAAGTGATCTGGACAGTGGTGGAGCGATGGTAGGTATTGGCGTTCAACAGCACATTGCAACTCCATCACTAACTGATTTGGGGGCAAAAATAGCTGCTCCTGGGGAAGCCCAGTCATTTGTCTGACTGAGAAACTGATTTTGACCAGATGCTGGCTGGAAAATTGCTGCTGATTTCTGTGGTAAAGGGGTTTGAGTTCTGCAGGTTTGCTGTTTGTAGTTCAACCTGTTTGCTCTCTGCTTGTGCCATTCTGAGCTGCTCCATATTCTGCTCGCAGTTCTTACTTGTTCTGGAAATATGGTTCCTAACTTCATGTGGTGTGTTTTTGTTCTTCCTGATTAAATATCTGAAACTTTTGAAGAAAGGAGAAAGAAATCCCAAAGACTTCTAACTAACATGATGAGAAAACCTCTGCATGATGTGCAACTTTTTTGGTCAGACTTCCTCTTTCTAGGAATTGCTATGAGTTTTAATATGCGTGCTTGTAGCAAACAAAGACTGAGATATCAAAGCATGAATTTTATTTGTTTGTCTCTATCTTGGTGAATGCTTCTTCCTGCTGATCTCCAGCAGTTCCCCCAGAACAGCTGCTACAGCAGCTGGCATTTCTCATGGCAGTCACTCAGCTTGGGTGGGTCCTGCTGATGGGTGACACACATTTTCCCTGTATAGTACAGATTCAGGTCTTGCTGCTTGCATAAGTGGAAAAGGAAAAGCCCTGAGTCGATCAGAGTGCAGAGGAGCCTGACACGGCATTAAAGAGAGCGTGGCATTAATGAGAGCAGCACTCAGCCCCAGCTGGATCCTGCCTGGCAGCCAGGAGTGTGGCAGCATCCTGCTGGGCTGCTCAGCACCACGAGGAGCAGGTGTGTCCTTGTGCTCCCAGCACCACCATCACATCCTGCCCTGCTTGCTATATATAGACACACCTCACCCCCGTGTTTGCCAGACAAACACTGGTCAGTTTGAGATGTACAGCCACACCGTGCTGGCATGGCACCTGCAATTCTTGGCCTTGTCCTTCTGAGCAGGACGAAATTTATGCTGTTCCCTCTTTGGCTCTCCCTTACATTGTTTGAACAAAATAGCACCTCTCTCAGCTCTCTCAGTTTGCTGAGACTTATTTTTAACAAATTTTTTTGTAGGGTAATTAACACTTTTATTGTATCTAACTCCAGAGAAGCTCCACCTGTTTCAGAAGTATTGAGAAATCCTTACAGAAGATGCTGGAGGCAAGCAAATAGTGCTGGAGCCTCTGCAGAACAGGCAGGAAACAGAGGCACAGAGCAGTTATGTGCTTTGTCCAAAGTCACACAGAATCGGAAACAGTCTACTGACTGCCCACTCCTCCTACTCTAGCCTCGAGGCGAGGACTGACTCCAGCCTCCTCCTGTTCTGCTTTTTGTGTACTTCTGAGCAAAAACATTGTTCATTTTGAATCCAGCCAACAGTAGTCATTCCAGCACTGAATTACTTCTCCCTTTCCAGCCCCTAAATGTATTTCTTTTGATTGCAGAGGGCTAGACAAGCTCTCCACGAGGTGGATTGGGCAGTGATGCTGGGGGACGTGTGGTGTTTCTTCATCACAAAATAACACAACTAAGAGGTTCCTGGGCAGTTGCCTGCATCTGAAAGGGGAGATGCAGCCACAACAGGGGGTTATTTCTCCACTTGAGCCCATAAATCATGCATGTCAACTGGGTTTCTTAGCTCAGCTAGTACTGCAATAAGGCAGCTATGAGACTGTGAAGATCCGAGTGAGGTTCTCCCCTGTGTGGGCTACTGTGAGTTTTAGAATCTGTGTACTGTGTTACTTTGGGTGATATACACATAGCCAAAGATAAAAATATTAAAAGTGTTCTTTTACAGATGGAAATAGGGAGTTATTAAATGAATAAAGGTAATGTCTATGCTGGGAGGAGACTGTGTGGAAAAGAATGGATGTTCAATGGAAGATGTATTCCCAACAAGCTTCTCCATAGTTTGCCCAATGTCCATCAAGTTGCACCAGGGGAGCTTTGGATTCGGTATTAAGAAAAATTTCTTCATCGAAAAGGTTCTCAAGCACTGGAACATTCTGCCCAGGGAAGAGGTTGAACCACTATCCCTGGAGGTATTTAAAAGATGTGGCACTTGGGAGCATGGTTTAGTGGTGGACTTGGCACTGCTGGGTTAATGGTTGGACTCAATCATCTTCGAGGTCTCTTCCAAACTGAAGAATTCTGCTGTTCTAGGACTCTATGAAACAGCATCTCAACAATATCCAGAGGAAGAAAGACACAGGAATTGGAATGCAGAGCCCAAACCTGCAGCTCAAGGCACATTCACTTGGCACAAGGTGCTGTGCAGATATTAGCTGAGTCCTAAAGCCAATACGGCTGTGTCAGCTCAAAGCTGTGCTGACATGCGTTGCATCTGGGCTTGGTGCTGGTATGGAGCCATGCTGCTGCAGCTGCCTCCAGGCCTGGAGCAAGCAGTATCCCTCAAGGACCAGCATCTCCAAACCCCACCATGGCGCCACAGCGCTGCCGCAGCATCCTTCCTTCCTCACACTCAGAAAGTTATAGGAATGGAAGAATATGCTGCTGCAGGCCAAGTTTAGAAGTACAAAATGCTCTTCTAAAACTGTTACAGCATGTGAATTAGTTGAATTAAGAAGACTTTTCCCTTGGGTACCAATAACTGCATTCTGCCCTCTTTTTTTTTTTTTATAAATGCTGTGAGCCAGGTCAGTCTCTGGTTTTAGTCACCTGGACAGAGGACAGTGAGGTTTTTGTTTCAGGAATAAAAAACCCTGTCCTCAAGATTACAGACTTGATTGAAATCTTTCTCTCTAAGGGTAGAAGTAGTTTGTCGTACCTGCAGGAGAAATCAGGTGATGTTGGTTTATCCTGGATGCCCACTCTACAGGCAAAAGCCTATTCATATCCCACACTGTCGTTGGAAGCGCTGGATCTGGGTTCAGACTGAAAGGTAACTGAGGCCAGGACCAGATGCAGTACACCCTGGAGCAGTGCCAGCAAGGCTGAATGCTAATGGCATATGCTTTTATCCCACATTTTCCTCAGTCATAACAGGACAAGTGCTGCATCTTCAAAATGCTGAATTTCCTACACCAGCTCTTCTTTATAGTTTTTTTTTTTTTCTTTAAAGGAAATTGCTGCAAAGTGTTGATTGACAGGATTTGTGAATATAGCTCTTTGCTTATCTACAAACCACTTATACTGGGGGCACTGCTTGCCTATAGCTCATTAGGAATAGATAATATCCATTTTCTGGAAACAAGAAGAAGTTCCCCAGACGTGGCCCATGGTTGATGCAGTTTTTCAGCTGCAGCAAACATCACGTCTTTAATCTGTATTGTAGACTGCATCTCACAAACCTGGTATCAGAAGCCCTGGTAGCACTTGGCACATTCAAGCCACAATCTGTAGATGGGAATTGATTGTTTTGCATGCACCAACCTTCAGAAAAGTTTCTTACAGCAGCTGCTGAAATGATAATATCTCCTAGGAAGATTATCATTGGCAGAGGCAGGTTGGTTCTACTTTGTTTATCTTTGTCTGAACAAGGAACAAATTCTCCAAAGCACAGATAGAGATCTTATCAGCCAGAATTTAACAGGCAGTGCCAGTTCTCTGGCAAGTTTTGTGAGCTGCCCCCACACCAAAGCTCTGAGTGAAAGGTACGCGCCATGCTTCCATTGCAAATATTTAAAAGCATAACTGTTGGGTAAATAGCCAATTTTTCAGTTCAGTGGCTGAACCAAGTAATGGAAAAAGTAGTTTGGGGATGAACTGACACAGAGTTTTTACAGTTTCTGTTGATAAATGGAACTCCTATGACTTCCCATTGTATCACCTTAAAGTTAAACCGAATTATTTAATTAAATACTTTGAGAGTTAGTTAGATACCTGAATATCCTTTTTATTGATCAGATTTAAATAAGGCTAAAGTTGCGTGAGTGGTACAAGGAATTAGTGTCTGGCTTTCAATGAACAGCATGAGTCCTCCTTCTCCTACAAGGCCAGAGTACAATGACCCAGATCCTTTGTCATGGCCCCAAGACACCTCCATAGCAATACCCTGTTTCCTCTTGCCCTCCTGCATCTTCTATCTGTGACTCTCACCTTTGTCATGTCCTCAGATTCCTCACTAGTACTTGCAACTCCCTTCATGCCACAGACATTTCCAAGCTGCCATGATTCCCACATACCCCAAATGGCTCCTACAGCCCCTCTCCGAGAGGACTCTTGGCTTCACTCCAATTTCCCTACACTTTTGTGTATATAGTTACGTATTTATATACAGACACATGTATAGAAATACTTGCCATATTTTCCATGTACTCTACCTACTTTATTTAGCATGACAGATGATCCAGAAAAGGCAGGAAGGGTGAGATATCTGAAATGGGATTTGTACTGACTTGGTTAACCGTGTGCTGTTAAGAGCTGAATCTCCTTCCTGGCTTTCCTCTAGTAGAATCATAAGCTAATTTTTTTTTTTAATTCAGTCATTAATCTTCAAAACACCTCTGGAAGTTTTATATTTTTATGATTGGTGCCTGTGTTAAATTTTGTTGAAATTGAACAATGTGTTTAGAAGCTATTAGAGAAGGGGATTGATAAACATATGGGCAGATATGCAACGTAATTTCATAAGGAAATGATTTCTATGGAAAAATTAGAAACTTTTGCTTTCTAATATCAAAATGAAATGTACTAGCGTAAAAAAAATCTAAAATAAAGCATTAAATTCAAGAGCCATCCATTTGTTTCTTGAAACCCTATTGCTCACTGAAATTGCAGTTTTTCAAAAAAAGCTCCATGATAGGTTTGTGTTGGTTTGAGATCCAGCTGATACACATATTGTCATAAGGAATCACAGTGGAATTGTTGAAAATAAAGTCAGATTTCTGAATATATTGATTGCTGTTGAAATAATCCGCCTGTCACTAGAAAATGGCAGACAAAGGAAAATCATAATCACCAGAGGCTAAATTTCTTGGAAACTTGGAGAAAGAAGTGTCAAATACTAGGTCAATTCACTTTAGTAATTCAATAGGGTTCCAATGGCAAGGTGGAATGGAAATGCCAGGAGACTGCTGTACTTTTCAAGACACATGCCATGGAAAGTTGACCTTTAGCTCTCCCACAAAGCCCTGCCAAAATTCAACAGCTCTCTCCTGACAGATTTACACAGCACCCATCTCCATCACATGCCCAGTCTGCAAGGACAATCCTGTCAGGAGCAAGCCAGTACCATTCTTCAGAAGAGACCTCACTTTTCTAGTGCATCATATTCAATACTGACAACTTAATGTTCAGAGATTTGAGAGGCATGTTTAGGTAACTTCCAGTTCTGGAAGTAGGTAGAATACAGCTAGAGGTAGCAAACCAATGACAAAGGCATCCAAGGTACATGTGTTCTGTATTTCTGAGTCTCCCTAGTAAGAATATTTGCTAGCATAGGGTTAAGATACATGTATTATTTTTTGTTATTGGCATTTGTCTACTGTTAGCTGAGCAGAATTCAGCCTCTCTTACATACTTCTGCCATCAGTCATCCTCCAGATTCAGTTTTCAGTCAATTTTTGTCAAATATCTGCTATACTTGAGTCAATGATCTAGAAATGAAAAGTACCAACTACCTCAAACTGTCAAAGCTAGCCAGTTCACAAATTCCACTCTTATAAAAAAGCACGAAACATTAACTAGACTGGACAAGTGATGAATTGCTGCATTCTTTTCCTGCTAAAAACAAAAGGAATTGGTCAATGCAGCAGGTTATAGCCATAACAGCCCACATATACTTATTATATGGTAACATTCACCTCCTCTTTCCAAACAGACTAAGAATGACAATACCATTTAACACTTTTGCTGTTAATGTTTAGAAAGTAATACTAGATGTACACTAAAAAAAAAAAAGAAATCCAGAAAAAAATCCCTTTAACTTCTGGATTTGGTCCGCTTAAATGGTGATATAATCTCTCCTTTTTTTTTTTTCTTTTTTTTTTTTAATCCCCTTTAATTATGAAAACATAAATTGAGAAAACATCTAGTCCATAGTTTATGAAAGTTGAAAGTCTGAAATACAATTCAGATAAAGAAATTTGCTAAGCAGATGGGATATAAAAATATGCTCTATGAAAAGAACAGGGAGAAAGACAGGGAAAGGCAAGAGTAAAGGAGAACCAAGGTGGAACTGAGGCATAGCCCAGAAAACCTGACAGAAGAAGAAAAATGAATGTTTAATATTATTCATTAAAATGTCCTGTTTGAAAGAAATATACTTCTTCTTTCTGAAACTTTTTTGATGGGGACCTTAATTTACATCAGAAGACAACCTAACGATAGGTCTAGGCAAACAAAGGCTGATAACTGTGATTTCAATGCTATGCAGAGCTTTAGAGAACATTCTGAAGAATAATGGGACAGAATGCAAAGCAGCTTTAGTGGGGATAGATGGTGCTGAACTAACCTGATGGGTTTTAGGTGTAGCTCCAGAATATTAAAAATAATTTAAGTAGCACACGGTGTTCCATATCGGGGACTGACTGACGTCCCAGGATATCTGGCATATCCCCATTTCCCTGCCATGGTAACTGTCCCTGTTCTCTCAAGGGATGCCCTTGCATACACAGACATCCATGCTTCAAGGCTCGTAAGAGTGCACTGCAGAGGGCACTCTGTGAAGTGATAAGCACAGAAACTGAGCATGGCACCACTGAAAGCATGTGTGCTCACATACACAGGCATAAAGTAAGGATCTGGGGGCAAAGGGAAATAATATGAAGATACCACTAATGCTTTCAGTCAAACTAGCTGGACCCAGACTCAGGGTGTTGGTTGCTGTTTTCCTATTTGACCACACAGCATCATGGATTTCCCTCCCTAGACTTCTCTTCATGTTTCTTCACTGTCAGATCTAGTCTTTGCCTAGAAATGAGGAGAATTGGTCCCTTTCAAAATAGACACACTATGAGAGCCAGAGACCAAAGAAGTGGCCTTTGGACTTCCTCTTTGCATACAGCTCCAACTTCCCCAGAGATTCCCAGGCTGTTCTTCCAAAAACACTTTCCATAGTACGGAGGGCAAAGGCCAATATTACCCTGTCCACAGATGTTTTTTGAGACTGATGTTGGATGAGCACATAATATATCTGCAGGCAAATGAACTGCACTGAAAAGAAATGGATGAGCTTCAGCTGGACTTAGGGAAGAAGGTGACACCTTGGCAAATTGTTTGTGACCAGGATCTTATATAGAAATTACTCTGAAATATGAAATCCTATCAGTTCATGCCGTAATCCTCAGTATTTAGCATTTTTATAACATTTTTATACCTATATTTGTGTCTGAGTACAACTTTACTGCTTCTAACCTTTGTGAGAATGGCTTGATAGATGAGCAGACACAAGCTTGGATGTCAGCTGCTCACTAGTGTATAAATGATTGATCAGTGTATAAACCTGCTCATCTTCTGGCATCATTGTAAACATACAAATTCTAATCATTTCACAGAGCCCTTTTAGGGATTTATTTAAGATAAGCTTGTCAGTCCCCTTCAGGAAAATAGCTGGGCTGATGGTTATATAGAAAGATTTATTGTACTTAATAACATGTCATCTTTGTCCATATGGGGTAAGAATTAACATCTACAGAGCGGTGGGGAGCACACTTACAAAACTGAGGCACAACAAAGGAGGGCAGTTTTGCTCTTTAGGCAGGTACTGCCTCTGTTTGGAAGTGCTGAGATCCACACAGCAGTGAATGCTCAGAGGTTTTCAGCCATCATTTTCAATTCAACAACAGGATGCTGCAGGCTAATCCTTAAAGGGCATAGAAATTCCCCCTTAATACTGATACAAATTTTATTCTCCCAGTTCAAAGTAGCTCCTTACCCATTTGGCATTACTTCTTTCCATGCTGTGAAATCCAGAATTGCTCTTAAGGATGCAAACAATGTTTTTGTGACTGTTCCTCTAAGCACAGCACTTTTATACTTTGCTAGCATGGCTTCTGTACTGAATTTCCAATCAACTTTTTGACAACGTTTCCTTCTTAACCTTTGAAGCAAGTTGAGTGATTTCTAGCACACTTCCACTTTCTCTAGGAGACCAATATTTGTCTCTGCAGGATATACGATGTCTGATCTTTATTGCTTTATCAGTTTTATTTGCAAGAGGTGAGCCAGTTGTTATTGTCAGAGTGCTACTATAGTTCTTCAAAGGAAATGTGGATGTATTTGATACACATCAAACGTTAAAACACCTGATAAATGTTGTTTGAAACAAGCTCAAGAATTAGCATAAGATTAATTTAAAAGTTGCATGAATTGCTTTATTGCTAAAACTTACTCCCTACCCCTAAAATTCCTACTGATTTCTCCCGATGAAGTCTGCCTCCCTCCCCTGCATAATCATGTCCAACATGCCAAGTGGAAAGGATTTGAGGATTTTGGTTCAATAATCTACTTAAGAATAAAAAGAATAGTATAAAGAATTTTTGCACAAAATGAGTCCATTTGAATTGTACCAATCTAATTTTGTTTCTGAATTGCTCTTTTTGAAGTAACCACTAAATAACAGAATTATCATACCCTGCAGAGATTCCAGATGCATCCATTTTAGGAGGCATTTACATAACACTGCTATTTTTCTCAATTCTTATCTCATATGTACTTATCTTTCACATATATTATGGTAGAAATGCAAAAGTATAGCTAAACTAGTGCCTCTGTGTTAAGGAAGCTAGAAAATAACTAACTTTCCATGCCACTGCTGGCAGCAATGCTGATGGATTTACTCAGTATTTCGAGGTTGTCCACCTGAGTTGTCCACCTGTTAGCCCCTACAGGGCATTCAGGGTCTCTGGCTGTCCCAGGCAGTGGGGAGTATCAATACTGCAAAGTCCTACCTTTGCTGACTGAACTATCCAAAGACAGTGAGACATTATGAAACTCATGGCAGAGTGGGGAAGGAAAACAAAGTTGTAGAAGGCACAGAATGCCCTGACACTTAGTTCTAATAACTGGGGCTGTGTTGGGGTGCTTTTGTGTCTGAATGCACCACATGGGCAGAAAACAAAGAAGGTGGGTCCTGGCTTTCTTCACATCTCCTAATGTGGAAGGAGGAGGTAGACCTACAACATCCACGTTTTCTCCATATTGCTGTGAGCCAGTGGCAATGTCCATTTCTCTCTCAGCTGCTGTGCTGAAGAGGATCAAGGAAATCTTCATGTGTGTTGCCAAACGGTTCGTTCTATAAGCATGGTCAGATGCAATATGATACACCAAGGTGTAAGAAACATAATCCCAAACTGACAGAGAGCATGTGGAAAGCCGAGCACAGGCTGGAGTGGTGCTGTAGACAGAAGGGCTACAGAAGAGGAAACACTGAGCAGAATTAGAGAGGTTGTAACACCACTGGGCACTGCAGAGTCAGACCTTCTCCTGGAACAGTGCCCAACTCTGATTCCACATTTTACACAGTGTTGTTAACCTGGAGGGCACTCAGGCCATCCCATAGCCTGTGTGATACTGGAGAGCAGTTTATATGGCCATGTTGATCCTTTCAGTCTCAGTAGGAAATAGCATATAGGAATGAGGGTAAAGGTCTGTCTTGTGTTGAATGGTGTCACCCAGAAGGCTGCAAATGAATGGAGATGAAAGAGGATTTTAAGATGAATAATACTATGCAATGATGTCCTCATGCTGCCTCATTATCATCCTGAAAATGTTTAGATTTACAAAACTAGAGTGAAGGTGGTTTGTGAAATCAAACGTGCTGTGGTCTTGTAAATACATTTAGTCAAACAGGATTGCAACTAAACATCTGTTTTCAGTTTTACCATATCTGTTGAGTAGATTTCATGCTAAATACTCTTGAATTAGGTGCAAAAAAGTATTTCTGACAGCTGGAGTGCTTGCATGCCAAATTTCTGAAAGATGAAACAAGGACCACATGATATAAATAAAATAATATATTTTTTTTAGAAAACTTGAATTAAGAAAAAAATATTCTCCAGGAATAAGATAGGAAAAACCTTATTAAAATATCTTTGTATTATTATTTTGCTCATTTTGTGTTTTTTTATATATATATAGAAATCAAATTAAGTTAGTGTACATCTATAGCAATCTGGAGTGCAATATTACTCATGAATATCTCTGTTTCCTCTTCCACTTCTGTTTTCTGATATTCCATCAAGCAAAACTGTACACACGTATCAAAGTCAACAGACAAAGACCTTGGCAGAGAAGAGCACAACTTTAACTTTCAGTTACAGCAAACTTGCGTAAGGCAGGGTCTTTCCAGAGCCAAGGAACTAAAATGTGTGTATTCCCATGTCTGTCCTGCCCCAGGGCCGGGCTTTCCAGGCATCCAGGGAGACCTCAGTGAGAACAACAAACTGAAGTCCATCAAGTTTATAATTCAGGAGACAATGAGGGACTCAACAGAAAGCACAGATCAACTCTGTAAGTGATCCAGAAATAATAGGAACAGTTTCAAGATTTCAGACTAAAGCCATAATAATGACTGGTTAAAAAAATCTGCACTGTGAGCACCAAACAGGTCAACTTTTGCTTGTTACTGTAGTAAGCTGTATCTGTAACAGAAAGAGTCAGATATCTCAAATATCTCATTAGGTATGACTTAAATGTCTCATTGAATATAAATTGGGGAAACAGAACTGTTTGCCTTGCTTTCATTTGGATTTTCTGATAGCTCCTTTATTCTAAAGCTACTGACAAGTCTTTGTTTCTATTGACACTATGTCCAGAAAGGGAGACGTTACCTGCATTTATTTTCATGTGTTTTATTTGCAGATAGAAAATGATTCTGGCATCATGAAATTGCTGAAGAAGAATCTCAACAAATTCACAGTGGAAAGAGATATTGAAACTAATGACTTTGAAAGTAGCAATAAAGATTTTCAAGAAAATTACTGGAACTCCCTTCAAGAAGGAACAGTTACAGTTCAGTATTACAGGCTTCCTTGGTGTGCGAGGCAAAGACATTAGGGTTGGTAGGAATATATGGACAGGCCAGACAGCTCTTGGAAATGGTATGCTGGACTGGGCAGCAGAAATGTCCTCTAGATCAGCTGTTTCCAGTCATAGTCCAGATTCTTGGCACAAGCCTGCCTTCATTCTTTTGTCTGCATGAACACTTCGTCAAAAAACATTCATACAACAGCAGCTGAGTCATGAGCTCTTCGGTTCTCTGCTGTTCTTCCTAAAAACATCGTTTCCATCAGGAAGGAAGAGGGATAGTGGGATATTATAATCTTTGTGTGACTAACCCTACTTGGAAAGAAATGTGTGCCAGCTACTTCCCTTTTATATTTCTATGTATTGTGAAATATCTCTGATTTTTTTGTCCAAACTTAAAAACACCATTTCTAATGCAACCATTAGTGATGGTACAATCAGAGTTGTTGCCTTCTAGCTCAGTAAAATACGGTCTTGCTTGTAACAGGGGATAGACTTCTTTTAAGTTAACAATAGAGCTCTCCAGATCTCTCCAGACCTGTTACGGACTTGTCCTGACCAGCCTGGAGATCTGTCTGTAGCTTGTAGGAGCACTGTCTAATGACTTTATCCCCCATTCTCATGCATCACACCATTCTGCTTAACCCTACTGTGGCTTGCTGTGCTATAGAATTTTTCAGCTGAGCACAGAGCCCCTATAAATGCATTGAATTACCTATACCATTTTAAAGAAGAATTTTTTGAGGCTGCCTTTTTTTTTGCTACCACTGTGTCTTTAAATTACCATGCATTAAGACCTTCATATCATGAGCTCATTAAATGGAATGATAATTTCTTTAAATGAGCTATTGTATGAGACTCCTTACAGAGGGTAACAGCAAGTGGGATGCATCTTTCTATGAGACAGAGAGCAGTTCACTATGTTTTTCCTTCATTAATCAGTGGGGAACTAGGACTCCTTATTCATGGTCTCCAACTTCCTTAGGCTAAGTAATTAATGCGTAAGTTTAGGACTAATCTTACTTTCTCATTATAGAAAGTAGAGCTGGAAAGGAACTGTTGGATCAGCTGATGTATCAATCAGCACTACTGTAAGATTGACCTTTATTTAATAAGGTATTTTAATCAGCTTTTGACTTCAAGTTTTGATGTCTCATTTGCTTCCCCTTAAGAGCATCATCATTTAGCATATTGGTAAAGTAGTTCCTTGGTAAAATACTTTTATCAGGGTTTAGTCTTGGAATACATACATTAATAATAATTCCACCATCACTTACCTTTTCTAATTTATCTTTCACTGCTGAACCACAACATATCTTACCAACAAAGTCAGTTTCATTCCTTCCCATTTAAAATGCAGAGAAATGAAAAAATCAAATGATAGATCCAGTAAGAGAATCAGGAATCAAACTCAGCTATTCTGAACACTGCTCCAATGCTTTTGCCTTCCTGCCCCTCAATACCAACAGAAAAACATAAGTAGCTTCCTGCATACATATGCATGTGCTTCTCACATGCTCACAAACACAAAAGGAGACATTTTCAAAAGCAAGATCTGGAATTGTCTTGTGAATTTGTATTGAGGAACCTTGATTTCTCACCTCACTTCCTCATTTTTGTAAGGTACATACTAACAGAAAACATGCATACGCTGAGTTTTTATGTTTCAGGAGGAGTTTTGGGTATACAACTGTACAAGAAGGGACTATATAATTATATTGGACAGAGAACATGGGTTTACATGGGTATACAAGGTGTTCTGACCAGATTTGTACTCTTTATCCCTACTGGGAGTGATGGTAATTCTTTTACGCATTGTAGCTATATGGGAAAACTTGAGTATCAACATCGTGTTTATTTACCTAGTTTTGAACAAGTTAGCCTGAGTGTTTGTGAGTGCATGCCATGCCAACTATATGCTGATAAGCAGGGCATTGCAATTTTTGCAGCAGTAATTTGAACATGCATTGTGACCTGAGCTATTTTCCTTTTGAAGAATGACAGGTGATGTGCACCTTGTCATGTTGTCCCTTCATGGGACAGGTGAGCTGCTGTCACTCAGGTTCAGATACCAGGGCTTTTGCAGAAGGTATTCTGTTGCAGCAGTGATCATGTGGGAAGGCTGTTCTTGTTCACAGTTGATGATTCTCTAAACAGAGGTGCACAAATCTCAGTACAATACTATTTTTTTTTAAATGAAAACTGCTTTGTCACCAAGAAACAACATCCCCTTAGTTTCTGTTTTTAAGTGTTTATTCTGCAGTGTCTGAAGCTAAGGCAGATGTATGAGGCCAATCTTCAACAACCTGGAGAGCAATGATGGTATAAGTGCCAAACAGCTGGCAAGTCCTGGGTTGGGCATCCTGCACTGAGCTCTGTGACAGGCTCTCTGCAATGTGGCTCTTGGGAGAGATGTAGTGCAGTCTGAGTCCAGGTGAGTTGTAATCACTGCAAGGTAAATGAATCCCTCGAATCTTTTATCTCCTAGCTCTTTTTACCTACTTCAGTTCTAGGCTTGTAACTCCTGGAAATCTTCAGTGCAAATTGCTTATCTGAGATCATATGGACCCCAAAGATGGGTCAGGTATTAAACATAAATAGCTTGTGAAGTTGTTCTATGCATTGGAAAATCCACAACTGTTCACAAAGTGCATCATCCACCTGCTCTGACTGATACTACTTAACAAGATAGTGTTTTTTGAATGCTCTTGTATTTATCACTTATAATGCAGACCATATTAACACTTTTTACCATAACTGTAATTGTCGTGCATTCTCAATTTCTTTTGGAAACTTCTCATTTGGTTTCTTCACCCTTTGGCCAGAACTTAAATTTTATGTCATTAAGATATTACAGTTCAAAATGTTAAATCATGTAATTACACAACACGTTTAGGTTTATGCCTTATGTTGATGGTTCACTCAAAATAGTGTTGAGAAAGCTTAAAGCTAAGATGAATTCTGACTATTTTTGTTATTACCCTGTAAGCCATTAGTTTAATGACATACAGGGCTTTTAGTCATTACCGTTAGTTCCTATAAATTAAAGAAAACCATGCAATTCTGTTCTCTTTCCTTCTTTTGCTAATGGCATAAAGATAATGGGAAAGTCTTTTTATAAATACCTTTTTTTTTCTTCAAAAGGCAGTTTTTAAAATGAAAAAGTTACATATTATTGTGTAAAATTTGCATGATTAGGAAACTGCATTAAATAGAACATAACCTAAAGACAGTCTACCAAACCTGTGTTGTATTTCTCTGCCATGAAAGTGACATGGTTGTTTACTTTTAAATCAAAGCAAATAAGAAATGAGTAAGCACTATTTTTATTACACAGTGAAAAAGAAAACTTTCATTTATGGCAAAAATACGGCCATTTTCTGCCATGAGTAATTTTAACACTCAAATTCCTTATTTACAAGCATTCATTAACCTATGTAAATATACAGAACTGCAGGCATCAAAAGCACAGAGCATGTGAACAATTCAACATGGTAAGTCTACAGAGAAGGACAGCTTTTTCAGTCATCTCACATTTTTACCACCCTGTTGCATTTCCCACATATTTAACTGTTCCTTTGCCACCAACGCTCAGAAATAGCTGTGGTGCCAGGCACTTGCTCAACTACGCAGACTCTCATTAATGAGCCTGTGGGAACTGATCTGCACCACAGCTCCAGACAGAGCTATTACCTGATTAGGAAAACAACTGCCCAGATGTCAGATCGTTGCCTAATAATTATTAGTCCTTGAAGTTCTTTTTTCCGCATAAATGAACACTGTTGTGACTCTCTTACTAAATTTATTGTGTCTTGCTCCCTACTGACCTACTGCATAATGTTGTCTACATGCGTGGGGCAAAGACCCAGCTGCAGAGGATCACTTGACAGGGTATGTAGAGGTTTCTTTCAGGTATAGTGTTGATTGCTCCCCTAGTGCATTCTCCTGTAAAGCCATGATGGAGCCATGACTATCCCTTAAGGGGACACTTTTGTCCCTTGGAGGGCAGCAACAGCATAGGGATTTCTCCTTGAGAAAGGAATGTTCCTCATCCATATGTGCTAATCCAGAAGCAGAAGACAGCATAAACCTGAAGGCAGATCTCGTGTAGATGAGGAGAGGGAAGAAAGTATGGGAGCATGTCTAATATTCATGGATACTTTTTATGAGGGCTTTGACTTCACATTGTAAGAGCAGCTTGGAAAGCTGAGAGTAGTATTGCTTATATCCTTAGTCTTACCTTCTTGTCTATATGAGATGCATGCCAGTGGTATTTGCCTATGTCTGTACTTCTGCATCCTGACCATCTCCAAGAGATGCACGGGTACTCTGCATATAGACTGATGCTGCTGACTAGTTCTCCCCTCTCTTAACCTAAAAGGGAACATGGGGAGGCAGTTTATGGGGTGTCAAAGCCCTCATGTGTGTTCAGCATGTGCCAGGGGCACAGACAGCTCTGCTGTAGTGTTCTCCTGGGACTCCCACAGGGCTGAGGCTGTGCCTGGAGGCAACACATGGAGGTGTGGAAATGCTGGGGGGCTGCAAGGGGATTTGGACTTGCCCTGTTGTTGCTTAGCAGAAGTTTTTTGGGGCAAGAATGGAGAGAATGTCCTTTTTTGAAGTCAAGTGAACTCTTTTTCTTGTCATTTGAAAGACAGTTCAAAAAGTGATCATTAGGCTTGACTGTGAAGGACAAAGTGGGGTAGGTCCCTTTTTGTTGAGTTCTAGGTTTTTTTGAACCTAGTGGTGTGGTATGTTTCAGTGTTTAATCCAAGTTATACTGCTGAATGATTTTTTCTGACATGCTGAGGACCAAATGTTCTGGCAAGGACTTGTGCCAGCGATGTGAGAGGTGATGAGGCTCCAGAAGCTGTTTTTTCTCACAAGGTGCCAAAACAGATGAGCTTCTTTGATACACGTAGTTGTTGGGTACATGATCTCTGCAGTGGTGATGTCCAAAGCACTTGTGACATAGCTGTGAATGCCCTTCTTATAAGTATTTTAATTTTCAATTGCAGATGAATATTATCCTTGCATAAGGGCCACAGGGACAGTCCTTAAAACTGATGCCCTCAGTTTACCTGTAGAGCAGATGTACACATGCAATTGCAAGTGACATACACTGTCCTTAATCCACAACATTAGTAGGCTCTACCCAGGTCTGGAATAGCATGTGAAGCTCAATCTTCAAGTCCATTTATCTTTGGGCTGAGTGTGCTGACTGCAATCCAGCAAGCAGGGGCCACTGTTCTGGTGCTGTCAGGTATACAGATAATGGTCCTTCTGGAACAGGACTAAGACCAGCTATTTTTGTATAACACAGGCTGCCAAACAGCTTTTGATATTCAATCTGGTGGTGAAAAGATTCTAATATCTCCTCTATTATTAGAAGCAACCTACAAAATTACAATGGTGGTGGATGAGTTGAAGGCAGAATCCTACACTTGGGGACAGTCAGTGAAACTAGCAGGGGATCAATGTGAAACAGATAAAAGGAAGTATTTCTTTAGCAGTCAGTAGTAAGCTTCAGCCACACAGTGCTGGAGAAGCCGACAGTATCAGCAGGTTTAGAAGGGATTAGACAGATCCAGAGACAACAGGCCCATTAAAAAGACAGGGCAGGGATGTGGCCTCTGTGGTATCTCTCACATCAGATACTCAGCTGGGATGCTGGGGGAGCACAAGGGGAAGGGGCTGCAGAAATAAGCAAGGCTTGCACACACTTAGCAAACATCTCTCTTCTCACAACTGCATGATGAACTACCGGGCCCAGACAGTTTCATGTTCTTATTCTAGAAATGTTTTTTATCCCCAATGCACTGCATGAATATTCAGTTAATATAGCATCCTAGATTCCCATGAGCTGACTAATGAGCTCAAAGCAAGACGATCAGAAAAGAACTAGGATTCTTCTTCATTCTTGGCTCTGATCCTTAGTCCACCGATGCTTTGCTGTATAGGCAGTCCCATTACACAGCTCATTGCCAGTGCCTCGCACTCCCCCCTTTCTATGTACTGTGCTAACACATAAGCCATATCACAGACATTCATATTATAATGCAAAGTCCCAAAGGAACCAAATGAACAAATCTTGCATGGGGTACAGAAAAAAGATGAAGACAGTGAAACTTAAATGGTAATGAAATACTGTGCAAGTGAGTAACACAATAAAGTCCCATCTAGAGCTCTAAAAGCTAAGTCATGCATAGTGCAGCAATTATGGCAATTTCAAGCTTTCTTAGATTTTTGGAGGCTAAAACCCAAAACTTCCTCTTGCCTCTTGAATTTATTATTTCTCAGCAATGCAGGGAGTAAGCCAGCATGCCAATTATTAAGCATAAGATAAAATTAAGCTGATTATGGTTTTTATGCAATTGCCCTCAAGGCCACCCAACAATAGTGTTTCTAAAGCAGTCCTACCTTTGTTTTCCAACTTGAGCTCCTCTGCTAGCAAGCTGTCTTGTCTGTTTCCAAGCACAAATGCCAGAAATGAGAGGATCAGGGCATCCAAGATTCCAATAATTGCCAGGATATATGCCCAGCGGACTGAACAAGCCCCCAGCGTGTACTTGTCTGTCTTTTCACCACACATCCGTTTTACCTCATCTGAATCCCAGCCATCAGGAAAAATCATACAACCCAGGACGAGACAGGCAGCTTGGAGAAAAAAGAAAAGGAGAACAATGGGATAATGAGACCAAACTTTCATTGTGATGAGAACCTACACAGTTATCATTAAAGCAATACATTTTTTCATCCTGAGCTTCAAAGCTAGGCTACTAAAAAACAAGTCACAGAATTACATGCTATGATTGAGGATTTAATATAAAAACCTGAGATACAATATCAATTGCACACCTTGCTAAAAAAAATCCCTGTTACATCCTGAGTCCCTGGTCAGGTTTTGTGTCAGTATGATCACATTTTCCTGGTGAGACCAAGTCCTTCATTGTAATATGAAAGTGTCACACACAAAAATGAGGACAAAATTTTTAATAACCTGGATATTCAAAACAAACACTGGATTACTGTCAAGTGGACAGGCAAACCAACTAGATTAAAAGAGAGAAAAAAACCTATCATTTCTGGGAATCCAAGTACTTGTAATACACATAGGTAACAGAAATTAGGTGGGGTTTTGTTTCCTTTTTTTTTTNCTGGCACTACACCTTTAACTGAAATATGTTTTATGCATAAAGTTTGTGCTTCTCAAAACACAACTAATGACATTGTTCGGCAAGGAAAAACAAGCTATCAACACTGTTGTCAACTTCTAATCTGGTTTACCTGAGGAGCCAGCCCATGACACCTCAAACATGAAAAAGTGCTGACCCTTTTAACACCAAGAGAAACAAAAAGCCTCTACCTGCATGGAAAGACAGCCACCATCAAGCTCTACTCTGCTGGGTGGGAGCAGCCGTACTGTGGCAGGGACAGAGGCAGAGGGGGACTGTTCAGGTGCCCTTTCATCAGCCTGTGTGACAGCTAAAAGGCTGAACTAATTTTAAGGTGAAGAAATTTCCCTTGACTCTGTACTGTGGGACAGCAGGTAGTGTCTCGGACCAATGAGGCCCTTGTGGAGCAGGCTAAATGGTGTGACAAGTTTGTTGCTTTTTTGTTTGTTTGTTTTCTTCTAAAGTAATATGCTCCATCCTCTGAGCTCTAGCCAGTCTTGCCCACTGACTAGCTGGGGTCTGTGATGTCCTCTGCCTGGACGGCACCAGGGTGAGGACTGAGCACACATGGCTACCAGTGCCCAGCCACCCACACCTCAGCTGGCATGTGCGTGCCCTTGGGAAAGGAAACCTCAAGCCTGGCTCCCATTGGGTTCTGGCGCATGGTCACAGCCATGCTCCAGACTGACTTGCTGTTCAGACACATGTCCTGTGGTCACTGGGGAGTAGCCTCCTGGAAGGTTGTTTAGCTGTTCCCATGGGATTCTTCCAAGAATATCCCTGAAGAGGCTAAAGTTAGCAGCCCTGAAGTTGAAGAATGTCAAGCAAGCACACCATTTCTTGGGAGATCCTTCTCTACCTATGACAGGAAGTTGTCATCAAGGCTTTCCAGCAACCTCCTGGACTGCTTGTGCTTTGCTATGTTGCTTCTCCAACAGATGTCAGGGTAGTTAAATGCCCCCAAAAGAACCAATCCCTGTGACTTTGAAACTGCTTCAAGTTGTCTGCAGAAGGCCTTGTCCCCTGCCTCCTCATCAGGCAGCCTGTACCCAACACCTACAACAATGTCACCCTTACTAAACTGCCCATTTTATCCTAACCAGTAAGTGCTTGACTTGCTCATCATCCACCCCAAGACAGAGCTTGATACATCCCAAGCGCTGCCTCACACAGAGGACAACAACATTCCAGTCATTTACCAGAGTTACCCCACCATGTCTCTGTGGTTGCAATGAGATCAGAGTCCTGTGACTGCACACAGATGTCTAGTTTCTCCTGTTTGTTCACCATACTGTGTGCATTGGTGTACAGACCCCGAAGAGGTTCAAAGGCATTTCCCATAGTCCTGTCTCATGGTTATGTCTTTGGCTGCTTGTGCTTGATGGAGATGGTCTCTATGAAGCCTCCTTTTGTTACTGGCGTGGTTGCTATAGTTCTCCTTCCCATACCTTATCTCTGTCAAGCCTGGCTATGTCCCTGCCCTCCTTCAAATCTAGTTTAAAACTCTCCCAATAAGCTCTCCTAACTCTTGAGCTGAGATGCTTTGAGACAGGTGAACCCCATTAGTTGCCAGCAGGCTAGGTGTTGTATAAATTGACCTATGATCAACCCCCCAAAATTCTTCTGGTAACACCAGTCTTGAAGCCAAGTAGAGTCATCTTCAGCAGGGAAGGAGAGGGCACAAAAATAAAGTAACATAAGAAAAATCTAAAAACAATAATTATGCTGAATGGCTTCATTCCTCAGTTTCTACTAGATTTAGGGGAATCAGAAAATCCATATGCTTTCAGTAGTTGTCCATACTGTCTTTTCTAACATTTCCAGCGTTAGTCATTCTTTTCTAGTATAGCTGACAAGATACAATGGATCCTAAACCATGTTTTATAAGTCTTACTGTTTTATTGATGCACTGTGCTCTGAATTGCAAGTAAATATGCTAATAGTAAAGGACACATTGTGTGGCTTCCGGTCTTTTAAGCACTTGTTGAGTCTGGTCTCTGCTTGGAAACCATAGTTCATACACTGAGTAGTCTGTGCAACCAACAGCTGCTGTCACTGTGGGAACTGAGAGAAATTCCTTGTATTTTCTGGACAAGCATAAGTAGTGTCAATCTACATACCTCTAATGCCCACAAAAGAAAACCAGATTTACACTGGATCAATATGATGAAATACTGGAAGAGAGATGTGTAAACACAGCTCAGGAATGGTAGTTTCCCTTTGACAGCTACACAATTGCTGTAGACAAAGCCTTGAAAGCATGTCTGCAGAAAACATCTGACATAGAATAAAAGCTGCATCTAAAGAATTTGACAAATTCTCCCTGAACAGTTCATTTGTGTGAAAATACAGCCGCTTATGATACTTTCAAGGACAATTAGACTCAGAATCAAGGGCAATTAGATAAGGACTGATCTACTCAGAACATGCAGGCTGGACAAATTGTAAATTGCCTATTGCCTGCCTTTACTCATTTACACAATTACATAAGATCTTACAAAGATCTTAGAGGCAAACTGTACAATAATTTTTTTCTTGAGCTGGTTACACACACTTCCAGAGAGATTATGTCTCACAGGCAACACATAAGTGTTGTCATCACACTTGCAGGGAACTCCAGTGAAATGATGCAACAAATCTGCAAATTTCTAGTGTTCATGAAATGTCCCTTATTTACCCAGCTAACTCTTGACGAATTTTCCCTTTGCTATATAACAGCAACTACCAAAGCCAGTTTACTTTTATTAATCATCCTCAACATGAGAGGGAGTTTAATATTCAGTTAATGATCAATTGATGTGGGATTTTTCTGCTAATTGTGCATGAATAATTAGCAAATAGTGACAGCTCTGGTTTTTTATTGCATAGGAGATCAGACATGTTCTTAGTACTTCCTAAAAGTAATTTAACTTTGTTCATTTTCACCTAGGTAATTAAGAAAAAGGACTCT
This sequence comes from Formicarius rufipectus, assembly GCA_013399695.1. Taxonomy (NCBI): domain Eukaryota; kingdom Metazoa; phylum Chordata; class Aves; order Passeriformes; family Formicariidae; genus Formicarius; species Formicarius rufipectus. Next base: position 1,593,275 of record VXAU01000185.1, read on the forward strand.
TATCTCAGGAATTCAGTGCACTGCTTCCCAGCTGTGTTCCTCAGATTTCCAATTAACTCATCTTTCCTGAATTCTGTTCCTGTATGCTTTGATACAGTCGCTTAACTTTCCAGACTCATTCTGTTGATTGCGGTTGGACTTCTCTTGGTAATAAAGCACACTGGTAAATGGTGGCTGGACTAGATTCCTTTGCATAAAGACAGTTATCAAAGAGGGGATATAATTATTATTTTCACCTTTCCCTATATAATTAAGATGCTTTCCACTTCATGACTACTTGGTCAACATCTTCAGGTGGAAGGAATCATACCTTACCTTACAGAAGTAAGATTAATTCAACCTTCAGTCTTTATTTGTTGAGTCCATATTTTGGACTGAATGCCTTTAAGAGTACAGACTTGCACAATAATATGAAACATTTATCAGCTGCAAGACAGAAAAGACAGATACGAAATCCATTCACAGATCTACATTTAAATCCTTTTAAAGAGGATTAGAAGATTTTTCTCTAGAATGAAATTGCTTTCAGTTTTATACAAATCAGAAAAATTGAAGTAATTCTATGCAATTTCAGTGAAACTGCTAAGAGGTGATTTTATAACACAAACATGGGTCCAATATCTTCTAAAATTCCACTGTCTTTAATGGCAATGTGAATGAAAGGGAAAAGTAACACAGGCTAGTACTGTTTTACTACTTAATAGTAATAGTGTTCTAACAAGTTCAGAAACTTCTGGATTTGAAAAGTTCACTGTCTGAATGAAAAGACTTATATCATCAGTTCCTGCAGAATTTTTGATTCAAGTAAGGAGAAAGTTAAACCTATATTGGTTGAAGGCAATCTTCTGTGTGTGACCTGGATACACTAGATCAACGCCACCTTTCCGAGGCTGCAGACAGCCCAGTGTAGAACTTCTGTAGCTAATCAAGAGCTTTGATGAGAAGCAGATGTGGTGGGGGGCGGCGGGGAGGAGAGTGGAATTGATAAACGACTGATTAGTGTCACTGACACCATCCAGAATCATTTGGGCAACTGTAAAACTTACAAGAATCATATCCATACCATTTTTTCCTTTGGTTGCTTGAGAAAGCTCCTGGAAGGATTATTGTCTTTGCATTGACAGCCCTGGGCTTCCTCCATTTCTTCCTCTCCTTTGACAACAGGGTGACCTGCTTAGTAGATGAGGGAAAGTTTGCGGGTGTTGTCTAGCTACACTTTACTAAAACCTTTGGCTCTGTTTCCCACAGTATTCCCCTAGAGAAACTGGCTGCTCATGGCTTGGACTGACATCATTTTCACCAGGTAAAAAAAACGGCTGGATGGCCAAGCCCAGAGAGTGGTGGTGAAAGGGGTTAAATTCAGGCAGCAGCTGGTCTCTGGTGGTGTTTCCCAGGGCTCAGTACTGGGGCTGGTCCTGTTTAATAACTTTATCAATGATGTGGATGAGGCGATTGAGGGCACCCTCAGTCAGTCTGCAGATGATGCCAAGATAGGCAGGACTGTTAATCTTCTGGAGGGTAGGGAGGAAGGTTCTGTAGAGGGGTCTGGACAGGCTGGATCAATGGCCCAAGGCCAGCAGTGAGAGGTCCAACAAGGTGAAGTACTGGGTCCTGCACTTGGGTCACAACATCCCCATGCACAACTATAGGCTTGGGGAAGAATAGCTGGAAAGAGGCCCAGTGGAAAATGACCTGGGAGTGCCAGTCAACAGCTGGTGGAACATGAAGCCAGCATGTGCCCAGGTGGCCAAGAAGGCCAGTGGCATCCTGGCTTGTATCAGCAATTGTGTGGCCAGAAGGACCAGGGCAGTCATCATCCCCCTGTACTCAGCACTGGTGAAGCCACAACTCGAATCTTGTGTTCAGTGCTGGGACCCGCACTACAAGAAAGACATGGAGCTGCTGGAGCATGTTCAGAGAAGGGCAACAAAGCTGGTGAGTGGTTTGGAACACAAGTCCTTTCAGTCCTTTGAGGAGCAGCTGATGGAGCTGAGGTTGTTTAGCTTGGAGAAAAGAAGTGCCAGGGGGGACTTCACCTCTCTCTACAAATACCTGAAAGGAGGTTGTAGCCAGGTGGGGGCCAATGTCTTCTCTCAGGTTACAAGCAATAGGATAAGAGGGAAAGGCCTCAAGTTGCACCAGGGGAGGTTTAGATTGGATAAGAGAAAGAATTTCTTCACCAAAAGGATCGTCAAACCTTGGAACAGACTGCTGAGGGACGTGGTGGAGTCACCATCCCTGGAGGTATTTAGAAGACATGTAGTTGTGGTGCTTAGGGGCAAGATTTACTGGTGGACTTGGCAGTGCAGAATTAATGTTTAGACTCAATGACCTTAGAGGTCTCTTCCAACTTAAATGATTCTATGATTCTTACAAGACATGGGGTAAGCAGCATGAAATGGTTTGGGTTGGAAGGGACTTTAAAGACCATCTAGATCCAACCCCTCTGCCATGGGCAGGGACATCTTTCAGTGGACCAGGTTGCTCAGAGCCCCATCTGATCTTGCCTTAAACATTCCCATGGGTTGGGTATCTACAGCATCTCTGGGCAACCTGTGCCAGTGCCTCATCACTCTAACAGTTGCTTTCTCCTCCATATTGGAGTCTGTGAAGCTTTTCAAGCTTTAAAAAAATTATTAACAAATGATAGTTAAACATACGTTATATACATGTGCATGTCCTCTTAAAAAGTTTTTCCTCAAGTGAACAGCTAACAGAAACTGTCACTTCTCTTTCCTTTAGGGCTCTGAGTGACAAATTATTCATAGTAAGAGAGACAACTCAGGATTTTTACCTTGTGGGATGAAAGGATGCAGATACAACATTTTCAGAGATTGGAAACAGACAATGAATTGTTGCTGGCACTTACAGACTTGTGTCTCTGACCAAGCTAATATTATCAGAGCCCGGGCTCTGTGCATGAGCTCAAATGGTAATTAGCAAACAAGTAGTTCATGATCCTATGGTTGTGCCAAATACAGTGACAGATTAATATTATATCATTGCATGAAATGAGGTTCTATTTATAAAAAGGCTGACTGTTATGCAGGAAACCAGTGCTGAGAAATTCCCTCTGGCAGGACTCCTCTCTCATCTTCATTCTTTTCGTGACAACATACCCAGCTTGTGTGTAGAATATGATGATGGCAAGTTTCCTTATCAAAAGGTAAAAAAAAAAATGGAATGAGAATTATGCTGTCCAGCTCTTTTCTGTCCATGCTCACACATGCAAGAGCCTTCAAGCCTCTGCTTTTCCAAAACCTGAGGGGTTCTTTGTTTTCTTTTATTCCTGCTAAATGGTATTTACAAAAACAGTGACCCACTGAACTCCAGTAAATTGAATAGAGTTTTTGCCAGTCATGTTGGTGATTGACTAGCCTTTCAGGAGCTTTTATCTGGGAAAGAAAGATTGAATGGAAGTGGCTGAAGACACGGGGTCAAATACAGTCCTTTGGGAATGCAGAGATGTGCACATCCATGCAACTGAGGTAGATCCAAGTGATATGGACTGCACTGATGAATGGGATAATAAATCCTCTGTGTTTACATTTATGTTGTGGCTTGGAGCAAATGTGCAATTTTGAAGCAAATGCCATGATTCTCTCCATTTAGTGACTCCATCCACAGAAACAGTTCTGGTGCATGTAAACCAGACTATTTCTGGAGGAGCATAGAAGTTCATTTCCAAAAGCTCTTCAGTGCTGAATGGGTTAAAATTCTCACTCAATGTGTGGGCTTCATCACCACAGAACCTGTGCCTTAGAGAAGGCTCTTGAGTTATGCAGTGTCCTTAATACCTGAAATAGTTCTTGCGCAATACAAAGAAGCAAAAGTCACACAAGACTTCTTATTTGCTGCTCTGTTTGAAGACTGCCAGATACACTGTCCACCTTTGAAGAGATTCTTCAGAGAAGTGCAAACCGGCTTCCCAAGGAGAGGACACAGCCTCTTAATTTGTGCATAAGAAGACTGAAAATTTCTGGTGGTCCACATAGAGGATTGTTAAGCACATGACTGCTGTTGGATGTGAGGCAATCAGTGAGAAAAGTGTAATGAAATTCAAGGGCAGTGTCCCATCTGGGACAAGGGAGGTGCCACATGGAATTGCTCCAGGACATTGACGTGATGTTCTCAGCAACCTCCCCTCCACAAGAGAAGGAGCAAAGGTTTGTGAGCTAATCTTCCTTCAGAAAGCTTCAAGCAACATATATTATGGAGGTATCTGGTCTAGAAGACAGAACTAGTTCTTATTTGAAGTAGAAGTCTAGAGTCTTATGTGATGAGAATGCAAGAGACTTCAGCAGTACCTACGTCATCTTACTTGGGAATGTAGACAAGCCTGAATCTCCCCACAGGATTAAGAACATTTATAGATGGTGCTGGGGGGGGGTGGGGGAGAAAAAGGAGGAGAACTGTCCACTGCGTTCCTCTGTAATATAAAAGACATGATGCAATTATGGCCAGGACTTATTAGGGCATGGACTTTTTGATGCCAAATCCGGTAAGAATGTATGCATATACACATACAAAATATATGTATATTTCACATGCTGATTTTCAGAAAAGAGAAAAAGGAGTCCAAATATTCAGTAACTGAACAGTAAAGAGAAAGAAAATCATATTGTGGAAAGTGGTAATGAGGTGTTACAGTCAGGGTGAGAAGACTCACCATAACCTGTCTGAGTTGACAAATAACAAACATTTTGATGCTTGCTAGTTAGGTTAGACAGCAAAATGGAATAATTTGATCTGCTGTTTCAAGATATGAAGGTGAATAACAGAAATAGAGTTGACTGACAGCTCTACTCAAAGACAAGCACTATACAGCATGAATTATTCAGAAAGATGGAAACAATTGAGAAAGTGAAGTAATGTTATATGTGAGGAATGTGTTAAACTGTAAATATGTAGAAAAGAATAGCGAAGATAGTGCAATCTACTTCAGATCACTCAGGGGAACAACTGCAAGAGAAATTTTACTGCGCTAAGGGGACCTGTTTTACACCTCAAATGTTGGATTCATATTTGGATAGAGAATTCTTTGATATGGTAGAGACAGAAATTCTGTGTGGGGTTGTATCATCGTGGGAGCATTTAACTTTCAAGTTTTGATCATTAGCCATGATAATTAAAATTTGAGATTAATGTAGTTCTATGAATAATTTAGTTAGTACAACAACTATCTCAGCTTGAGTATAATGTAAGACCACCATAGATTTTTATAAGTGTATGGCAGGTAACTCACAAGGTGCATCCCATTGACTGCTTGTAAAAGAACACAACTGGTGTCCCAAGGACACTTATATGCAGTAGATATTTATAGTGCCTTGTCCAGAAAAAATATGGAAGCTGGGAACTATTAATGCATGCAGGCCTAACCACCATCAAGGCAAAACATCCCTAAAAATGTCTTGACAACAAATTGCTAACAGTTATAGCAGAGGTAGATGACTAACTGATGAAAAGTGGGAAAACTGAAATCATATATGACAAGAGATAAAAATATTCTATAAGGAAGCAGGTATGGGAGGTGGTACAGGGAGAAACCCACAGGAAGGCGGAATATGTCAAAAGTTACCCTTATGCTGTATCACCTCCTGTGGTGTCCAATGGCCCCAGGATCTAATAATTTTTTTCTTCTAATTGTTCTGTTTAAAGTCTAAAATAACATGAGAACTGTGTCACAGCCCACCGGAGTTTTCATAATGTGTCTTTGTGCCACAGAATGTGTGTTCTGAGCTCTGTGTCAGCTGGGGTCCATGCCCAGAGATCACAGCAATGACAAAGGCTCTTGCAAATGCATGTGCTGAGGGCCATGACCTGGGTGTCAGTCGTCGTGCAGGCAGGTTGTTTGATGCTGTGGGGGGATATCCAAAAGGCACTTCTCTCACATGCTAGACTTACCATTGAAAGTGTTTATTTTGAACTCTGTCACAAGGGAGTGTTGCAGATTTCTGATTTAATGTTAACTTCTCTTTGTAGAACTTGTTCTTCAGCCAAAACACATTCAACCATAGCACCATAGCATACTGAAATGTACTAGATCTAATGAATGAATAAACAATACAAGTACTGTGGAGGCTACAACAGACAGACCAGAGTTAGTGCTACTATGAATGGCATAGGCTAGACATTGCTTGAGATATATACAGCTGATGTTTCACCACAAGTTACTGAACTAAATAGCAAAGATATTTTAAACCTTGTTTTGGTAAAGAGAAGGCAGAGCTGAAAATAATCCTACTTTCAATGACTATGAATCAATTCAAATTGAATAAAAGGAGAATATGAATAAAATTATTTCTGAAACTGAGTTTGAATGCATATTTCAGAGGGACAAACTTTTTGACAAGCTAAAGAAACTAGCTAACGTGTTAGCTAGACTGAAGAGGTTCACACTCATTTATGGGGCAAGCTTTGAATTTCTTTTGGACAAAGAAGTAAATTTTTTGAGGTATTTTGACAAAATGAATAAAATTCCATGGTTACTTTCAGCTCTGTATGAATGACTAGCCAACTCTGTTTCTTTCTACCCTCAATACCTATCTCCCCAAAAGCCTTGAAAGAAGGGAAGAAAATGTGAGCAAAGATCTTAGAACTTACAGGAAAAGAGACTAATTAGCAAAGAAAGGCACGTTTTGAAGGTTAAATAATGCAGGTCTAAAAGACAGCTTGCCAAAAGTCAAGCTGTGCTAACTCTTTCAAGACAAATTGAAACAAATAGTCAAATAATCTTCAATTAGGTTAACAAAGAAAGAAGACAAGCAGGTATGGAGTGGGGCTGGGGCTAGGACCCAATTCTTTGCCTCCTTTTTCAATTGAGGATGATAGAGAACAGCAGGACGACGCTGTGATGGCTGGGCATGAGTATTCAGAAATGGGAACTTCTGTCCTCAAGCCCATAGCATAGAAAATGATCATAATGTACTCAAGCTGGAGGAATGGACCTTCCAAGCCCAAACTCTGAAAAAAACAACACAATGAACTGCAAAGGCATTAGGAAGGCTTTTAAAATCAAGCCTCCAGCTTGTTTCTGAAGATGCTGCAATTGCAAGCAGATCCAAATATGCTGGTGAGAGGGGAAGTCTGGGAGTGCACCAGACACTGTTTTCAGGATAAACATGGCAAAATTCTCCAGGTTTCCAAGGTGGAAACGAGAGGCAGAAGCAAGAGACATTAAGATAAAGAGGAAAATTCTACATCTAAGGCTATAGTAGAGTCTAGAATAAATAATAGATTTAGTCTTTCGTTCCTGAAAACTAACAAATTCATAGCCATGAAGCACTTGTTTGCAAAAAAAGAGACAAAAACCCTTAAAAAAACATGTAGTGTTGCCTAGAAAACACACCCACATATCTTATGGTGTTGTTGCACTGAAGAATGTTATGATTACTCTGTATAAACACAAGAGAATGGATCCCTGAAGGGGGAAGAGATATTTAACTGGAAGGGCAGCCTTGGCACCTGAACAAATGGATATAAACCACCCAGGAACACATTTAGGCTGTAAAGAAGAAGGCAGTTTTGAATTGTCAGAGGAGAGGTTCTGGCACAAACTCAGTAGCTGTAGCCATGCCAAAAAAAGTTTTAAATTGCCCAACTTGATGATGCTAAACAGTTTCTAAAGATGGAGTTTGATCAGTGTATTAAAAAAAATTATGAGGATATGTTTCTCTGTGAGTCTAAATTCAGCTATTTGGGCCTTTAACAAATTGCAAGAACTTAGGGCACTTACATCAAGTAACTTCAGATACCAGAAACCCAGGATTACCACTTTTCTCAGCATATGATCTTTGCAGTAGCTGCAGAGCTGGACACACAGACAACTCAAACAGCATCCAATTGGGCTTGGAGTCAAACTTCAGGCTTGAATATGACAGTCATTTTGCTGAAAAGTTTCAGATTTATTTTCATTTGACCATAAATTTAGCAAATTTCTCTACCTGGATACCTGTCTACCTGCTCATACCATAGCCAGTAAAGCACCAGACTGCTTTCCCTCCTAGGGTTACACTGCTTCAGAGAAACATCTGCAATGACATCCTTGTTGTGTTCACAGCTTCATTTGCATGACAGTCATAACATAGAAATTATTGGAAAATGGGGCAACTCACCCATCCAGTACACAAAATAGCAAATGTGAGTGCTCAGCAACTGAGAGGGTGAATTAAAAGAATTCAACTAATTGTTATCTGACCTCTGCTTCACTGTCACACCACGAAAGGAACACAAACAATAAAAACACTTGCAAGAGGAAATGAAATAAAAGGAAATGGGGCAGGGTGGTAGTATTCCTAAATTTCCTGAGCTCTCCTCCATCAGCAGGTCCGCCCTCAGCACACTGGGTGGCAGATGGGGAGCAGTGAAACACCTGCAGCACAAACAGCTGCTGGGCAGATGCCTGTGCCTGCTCTTGGTCACTGTCCAGCAGGAGAAATCTCTCCTACAGAAACTGATTGAAAGACTCAAGAAATTGCTTGACAGTGGATAAGATCATTAGCCACTGCTGAGATTTCTCTACTGTAATCTCTCCATTGGGATGCAGGTTCATAGTCTCTCTCTGACATCATCTGCCAAAGCACAACTGACTCCCAGAGTATAATGCATCATGATAAGGAAATGTGATTTAATACTGAAATGAGAAGTGTTTTAAGATCGGCAATTTATAGGCATTTGACCTCCTGTCAGTGAGCATGACAGTCACACCAGTCACACACCCTTTGCCTTCATCTGGATCTTTGTATTCCTGTTGTACTTTAGTGGAGAAAGTTAAGTTCCAGAAGTAGTGACTGAACTCTAGTAGAAAGATAATGAAACGGACTAGAAAACATTCTGTCACAAGCAAAAAGTAATTGAGTGCATTGGGGAAGAAAGGGGAAGGCTGTAAAGTGTTAATGTTCCACTAGAAATTAGCTGCAGTTGGCTCAATGCCATGCTTTCCTTGACATGCAGGAACTGCACTCGCCCTCTCTGAGGCAGTGGCTTGTCCTCCAAGTATTAAAATCTGTTCAGGATTCACCAGTTTCTCCCAGGGCTGAGGATCCTTCCACCTACTCTGCCAGAGGACTCCAGCTAGTTCTGTATGGGACGATCTACACTCCAGACAGGTTTCATTCCCCTTTTTAAAATCAGCAGCCTTCCCAAAGCTAGTCTGCACCTACCTCCCCAACTCTTCTGAATGAGGGGACCCATGCTTGCACCTCAGAGTGGTTTGTGGGATAGGAAAACAGCGGGGAAGGGTTTGAATCTCCTTTGTGCTGCAGGTAAGGGGGAGTGGGTAATGCAAATCTAAAGGCCTGCAGAGGGGAGGACCTGCATATGCAGAGGAGACAGGCAGCTGAGAGGCAGTTAGATGGGGCATTCTACCCTGAAAAAAGAGAGTTGGGAGCTAAAGGAGGCAGCCTTGTTACTGAGCTGGAATGCTAAGATTTAACTAAAGTCATTGCAATCATTTAAATCTGATTTCCCAAGCAGTGCTAGCCGATATTGCAAATGGGCTGGCACAGAAGCAAGACAAGTTCTGAACAGATGATAAAGGCATTGACTTTTGTATAGTTCCTTTCAATGCCCCTGAGGTGCACGCATACATCTTTATGCCTGCACAGCTTGTTATGTGCTATTCTTCACTTACCTCTGCTATAGCTCTTCCTGATCCCTTCACAGCTTTGCTTGAAAGAAAAGAGGAATGGACAATAGGCCCCGAGACTGCTCAGCTGCATTGCTTCTTCATTAAAGTTGACATTTGGCAGCAAGACTTTGCTGCCTTTCAGGGGCTGATGTCTCATTGAAGGCAACAGCAGCAGAGGGATCAGTGGTGGCTGTGCCTCCCTCCCAGAGCATCTGAGCTTTGGATGGTGGGATAGAGCCCTGGGGACTGAGAGCAGTAGTACTGGAGATATTTTTGTTTTGCCTTTTTCCTGTTAGAGTGAAGTCTACTCTTTTACCTAAGGCCAAGTCTATGAGATTCTTGAGCCTTCTAAACTCATTGCTTTTGACATGGCAGACTTGATAAAATTTGAAATATTTGAAAAAAATATGAAGGAACTCTACATTAATTTTGTGAATATCTTATTATAATATCTTTATATTGGCAAGCACATGTCATCTTTCATTTGCTATCAAGTCTGTCTGATCAATAATGTGTTCTGTTTTGTCCAGTACGACTGCAACAGTCCTTGCCCCTATCCTTTGGTAATCCTGATACTCCTACAAGTTCCTAACTGGAAGGGTTAATTTTGGAATTTCACTTCTACAGAAGTATATTTCTGTGTCTGTGTTTGGTTTTTTTGTTTTTGTTTTTGTTTTTTTTTTTTCTTTCTTTTTTTTTTTTTTTGGTTGTTTTTGGTGTTTTTTGTGGTTTTTTTTTTGTTTGGTTTCGGGGTTTTTTTGAGTCTTGATGATTAACCCCAAGATTTTCACTATGCAGCACAGTTTACCAGTATAGGTGTCAGCAAATCCTTGTGTGCATGCACATGCAATTTCAAGTCCTGATTAGGTTTATGATATCAAGATTTAACACCTTTTTGAACATTTTGGAAGTCCACTGTGCATACTATTCTAGTGCTGCAATACCTCTGAGGTAAAGTAATTCTTAAAGTTGACTTAAGTAATTCTTAGTACTTCCAGCACAACAAACAAGCTCAGCAAACAACAGTGTTAATTTTCAGCACTGGTGCCCAGAAGTCACAAAATGTAGGTCTCCCTCTATTTAAAACTTCTGGCATATGCCTGTTAATATACCACTGCTGGTGATTTCTGCCTTAGAAATTAAAATGCATATTCAGACATTGAAAGGACTGGAACAATATAAGGCAAAGCAGCAATGCAAGGCAAAGAGAAAAATCTGAGAGACTGACACGGGCTGTCAGAAAAGTTGTGTGGGTACTTGAAAAGTTGTGTATGATGCTTGAAGGCTTGCTAGGTGACCTCTGAGAACCCAACAAGCACATGCTGCCCACTTGTTCATTTCTAAGAATGAACTGGGAGGTGTGTTGTTTCCAAAGTGAGTAAGCAGACACTAACCCAACTGGATCCAGAGATAGAGCCACAGGAAAGAGATGTTTAACTGGGATTGCAACAACTGTCTTCTTTCAAAAATAGGTTCTGGAGTGCAGTGTCCTTTTTCTAGTACTCTATAAATACTCAATGGCTGAAAAGATGTATAATAGAATTGTTTTCTGAAGCAGTTGGTTTAGCGTAACTCCGCAGGTGGGCACCAGCAGAACCAAAAAAAAACAACCCCCCCAACAAACAAACAAACAAACAAACAAAACAAACAAAAACCCAAACAAACAAAACCACACACACACACACACAAAATCCCACAAGCAACTCAGAATGTTCCTGAATGCATCAGGCAGCAAGTACTTCTATCATTACATTGCAAGTAGTTGAGATACAGCATAAAAGATATTAGAGAATTTGGATAAATGTCCAGGAAATCTAATGTCTGCCTCATGTACAACCCAGTATCTTGTCATTCAGGCTGCTTGATTTTTATAAATAAATGTTTAGGTGAGACATAGACTTCAAGATCTCATCCCATCAGAATCAGCACTGGCTACAGTAAGTCAGCAATCTTTAATGCATCCTTCCTACTTCTATTGCCAGTGACACCCGTGGATTCATTTCTCAGTCTCATGGGACTATTTGCATTGGAAAGCAGTTCTACAAAGTGATGGGGTTGAGAGCTTCTGACCTATTTCAAACAAGTGTATAGGAAATATGCCCTATTTACTTGAGAGTTCATGAAAATTTCTTTGAAGAACTTTAGTTCAGGGAGACATGTTCTTAAATCTGCTGGCAAACAGATTTATCCATGACTATAAAGACATGGATATATGGAAAACAGGTTCTCTAATTCTCTCCAAAAGTCCAAGTTCAAACTCTGAAGGAAAGGAGAAATTAGAGTGCTTAGTCCAGGGGAAATATGAGGACTCCAGAAATGCACAGAGAGGTGCATAAGATGCTATGCAATCCCTGAGACATCAAATATAGACTGTAAAAATCAAACTTCCTTTAAATCTGTACAGCAGCAATCGTTCTGTATGAACTCTGTATATTTGATGCAGAAGACAAAATACCATGTCACAATTTGCTCTTACTAAGCCCAAGAGATACAAAAATTGTTGAGACAACCTGTAACTTGTGCCCGTGCAGATGGGACTCTACAGCTTTGCAGCAACCTGAGACCAGAGAAATGGGCATCCAACAGTGTCAGATGAAAGCAACCTCAGCTGTTGGTGTACTGATATATCAAGACATACAGGAGCTACCTCAACCAGATAGTAACAACAAAATATTTTTATTTGGATTAATTGCTAGTATTATTTTTGGTTAGCAAGAAAATGCTATGTTGAATTGTACTAATAGTGCAACCATGGGAACTAGTTAATAATGTGCTGATATAGAGCCTTAGAAATGTAATCATTCGGATTGAATATAACCAACCGGACCTGACAGTGAGCAGACTTTCTGGCAGATCCTACACAAAGCTGGACTCAGAGCCTCGTGCAGAAAGACCCACTGATGGCCTCACTTACTTGGATTTCAGCTTCTCTCAATACAGATTTGCTGCCCCGATATTCTTTGCCAGCCAGGGCTGCCAACTAATGCCTTTCCCCTTACCATGTCAAAGTACCTCTCATTTTTTGTAGTGCTGAGTGAAATATTTTGTCTGGATGATTTTTTTGCTGATGAAGAGTGCAGCAGGTCAGTGGGAACATTTCAGGCATTCAGGCTGATCATTGTGAACTCTATTGACTGAATACAACCTAAAAGAATTTCTGAGAAAAACTGCAAGTGCTTTGTTTTTATTGAGAATCTCTCAAAAAGAAAGAGCATTTTCATCAGAGGTAGAAAAGATGTAATTTGATTTATCCATAATTTATTATCTTGACAAGTTTGTCACCATTCTTTCTTATCAAATTCCTATATGCTATTAAAATTATTCTTTTATATTCTATTACACTTTTATTTCTATTATATTGTTATTTATGTTCTATTATGTTTTCCTTAACTTGCTGATCCTTCCTGGTCACTCAGTTATCCATGTAATGGTTCTGTCGTATAGCCCACTTTTTCTTGTTCTGTGCGTGTTGGCTGATGCAAGCTCTGACTACTTTGTTTTCATATTGACAAGACATACATACAGTAATTTTTCTTGTGATTTCCCTCCACTTCCGTATCTTATCCACCAGAACCTCTTTCATACTCTTATATTGGTTTTATTCATTACAGATTCCTTCCTCACCCTCTCTCATGCCTTTGGTGTCTTCTTAATCTTGATTAGGAAACTAATTAGATTAAGGTTATCACTGCTCTGACAGTTATCACCTACCACCCGTTGCTCAGGATATTTTTTCTCTCTGCCAATCCTCTTTCCACAGAGCACACAGTGGATGAGGTTTATACATCGTCCAGGCTATATGCAAGATTCAACATTTACCTCTGAATTGAGGAAGCGAAAAAAATTCTCTCTCAGAGATGGGTACCACTATTAAATAATTTTGGGTACCTTTATCTTACCTGTGAAGGCGAAGACACCCAAGCAGCCAGTGTGAATGAGTGCCTGCTGAAGATTCAATTAATTTGTGTCTAATGGATGAAATCCAGCTAAAACACCGTGATCCAACCCAAACCAGTCAGGTTCCTCTCATGTCCCCTCCCTGTACAGGCAAATCAATCCAAAAACAGCCCTGCCTGAGAATAACTGACCATTTAATCACAAAATTGGTACATGAGCTTTCACCTGACTGCTGTCCAGATGGCTGAAGATGACTGTCCCCATCTCTACAATGGAAGTTTTTCCGGAGGTTTCCCAGGAGGAATGCTGTTATCCCACGGGACATTGCAAAAGTACCTGGCTTGTAATCCAAAACTGCACCAGAGGATAATGAGTGCAACGACAATGTGCCCTTATATTGAATTAGGCAGCCAGGAGCCTTGTCTGGCTGCAGCTTCCAGGGCTTCCACTCATACTGAGGTGAGATCTCCATCCCCCCAAGGGGGCTGAATGGGGACGTAAAAATGAACACTTTGACATGGTTTTGGTGTGAAGAAGTATGGACTGGTGAGGACTCAAGATCCACAATTTAAAAGGGACTACAGTCAACAAATCTAGAGTACAGGCAGGTGGGATAAGAGGTGCATCTGATGTTCTTCCCAACACTGGGGAGTGCCCCTGAGCTCTCACCTCTTTCTGCTCAATCTTCCAGTCTGTTCTTTTTTTTTTTTTTTCTTTTCAAATGTTGCCTCTAACTTCTCTCCAAGGATTTACACCATTTCTCAGTCGACCATTTGCACATGCTTCCTCCAGTATTTTTCCTGTCTTCTCCAGCTTGTTATCTTCCTCCTTGAAAGTGTCAGCAACATTTGCAGGCTGATTGCTCCCTCGGTGCTGTCAGTCACTCAGACATATTCCTGCTTTCACTTTGTAGTGAGCTGCAGATGCACAGTTTTTCAAACACTCTTCCTGTTGGGACCTGGCTTTAGTTGGCTTTAGTTGGGGTTTGCAGGGCTCTGGCTGTATCTTAATGCTTTACATGCCTACACATTTGGGGTCCAGGCCCCTCTAACTATCCTTAATCGGAGTTTTTCATATCTCAAAAGCCTCAGAAACCAGTAACAAACATAAATGCATAACAGTTTCTGTTAAGATTGCTTTTTGTTTGTTTGTTTTGTTTCAAAGTATTAGTGCACAAGAGACACCTCACTGCCTTGCTCATCTCTACAGCAAGAAGGGGTCCCGCAGGGACATCCCTCTTCCAGTGGCAGTAGGCAGGAGCACTGTGCTGTCACCTCCTCTGTCACCTCCAATAATTCATCTAACCTCTACAGAGCAACAGCCCTTCGCTGAAACAAAACTTCTTTGCAACAGACTCCATAGCACTTGAAGGTAAGGCCTGTAAGCTTCCATTTGAATAAATGCCACTGATGAAGCTGTATTTTAAAATAAAATAATTTCTTTTGACAGCAAATGACTATATATTATTTAGGTGCCTACCACTATTTGACTGTTTTAGCTCCTTTGACAATCATCTGGAATGGGTAATCTAAATATCTTTACTGATCCAGTCCTCCACATATCTGTGTGTGGACAGCCGAGAAGGACAGTGTAACCAAAATCTCAAAAGAACATAACAGTATAAATCCAGGTCAGCATTTTCTCCCTTTATTATTGTCCTCCCTTTTTCAATTCCATCTCCCCACGCTCTTCCCAGCAGCAGGCAGCAGCATTTCCCTGGGACATTCTGCCAGGCTCAAACATTCTGCAGTTCAGTGGAGGTATTTTTATACTTAAGGAGATTTCATAATTTTTTCCTTTCTCAATTAATTTTCCCAGCTGATCCTTGTAAAGTTTCAGTGTTCATAATGTCCTGAGATAGAGCTCCACAGCTTATTTATCAATTAGATGACAGGAAAAAGAAAAGAAAAAAGAAAAGAAAAGAAAAGAAAAGAAAAGAAAAGAAAAGAAGTTTTTTCCAAAATGTTCACCTGCTAGCTTTTAAAAAATTTTTAAAATTTTTAGAATTCTAATTCCTGCACTGGAAATTACAGGGGACAATATGCTTATACCATACTTATCCATGTAGCTTTTACTTTTATAGAGACCCCTCCCCTATCTCTGATATGTCATTGCTTTGCAATGATGAAGAGTCCTGGCCTCTTCAGTCTGTCCTAGTATGGTAGAGATTTGCTGCCTCTGCTCGTCTCTGCTGCCCCTGTCTGAGCAATTTGAAGATCAACTTCTAAAATCCATGGTGAATATTCCAGGTATTTATGTAATGTTTTCCAGTGTGGCTACTAATTCAACATTTCTATCACTTTGCCGGTACAACCATCAACCTACTGTTCTGCAGTGCCTTCTTTCTCCTGTCAGCTCTATGAAAGCTGGTATCAAATGAATATCTTCCAGCCTCTGGTACCATGAAAATTTTAAACAAGCAATTAAACAGTACTGTACAAATGGTGAATACTTCATCCTTAAATTCCTTTAAAGTTGTCTGTTCCTGTTGATCCTTCTGATACAGTATAATTCATGTTGTCTATCTATTCCGTGAACTTTGCTATCTCCATTTCAGTTTGAAAAAAGTATCTAGTAAGTCTCCTGGAAGAAAGATTTCCACTGTGAGAGTCTCCTCAAATTCCTCCAAAGTAACTATGTGTATAGAAAATTTAGTTTAGGTTCTTTTCCTAGAATATCCATGACTTTTTTGAGACTTTTATCAGACTGTTCTCAGAGACTTTCTACTTTGATCATCTTCCTGGTCTTCTGGAAGATTTTCTCCTTGTAATTTTTTTTTTTTTCTCAGAGGGATTAGCAGTTTTAATGCCTTTTACTAGATGTTCCTCAAATCTGTTTAGGGTTGTTTGTTTGTTTGTTTGTTTTTGTTTTGTTTTTGTTTTTGTTTTGTTTTGTTTTTTTGTTTTCGTTCTGCCTCATTATGCTTAAATTAAAAGGCAAATTGCCAGAGTGTAGAGTTGTCTTTATTTCCCAAGCTCCACTGTCCACAAATTACAGCTGTAGGACTAATTCTGAGGGAAAAGTTTGAACTTGGTAAAGGCCCAGTGCTCCATTTGCTCTTATGAGCATACTGAAGGTTTGCAAACTCAGATGCTGTTAAGTATTTGCATGCCCCAAGATACAAAGAAAAGAAAAATTAGTAAATTTGCTCTTTTAAGTTCTGTTACAGGAGATGCAATATTTTAGTCCATGATTACTGCGTTTTATCTCTGCTGATGCAGCAGTCATAAATTCTATGAACCACATTAGTAAGTGAAATGTTTATCTTAGAGCATGAGAGAAACTATTTATTTCCTCCTGCTGGAGAAGAATCATGGTGCCTTCAAAGATTGCCTCTGGCTGACTGCCCCTAACACAAGGGAATGCTGTGCAATAGGACTTCAAGGTTGGACAGCAGCCTTCATTCCATGCACTATGTATCTGTGCTGTCAGCTGTCATGATTTCACTGCGAATCTCACAGGGTGAGAGATTCTGACATTTTCTTAAAAAGACATATTGAAAGAACACCTGAAGGGTCATAGGAAGATAAAATAATTAAAAGTCAATTAAAAAAAATCCACTACTTCAAGCTTTTTGCTGGGACCCACACCAGGTCCAATGCACGCAGGAGCCTGTGCCCAGTGTGGTGTCCCAAATCCACAGAGACCTGTGAGTTAGATGTTCAACCCAGATGCTCACCACCAGCAGGAGAGCATGTCTGACATTGTTAACACCATTCCTTTGCCAGGTAGTAGGACCTGGATGTCACATTATAGGGTCTGCTCTACATACTACATCCTGTTCCTAAATCTCACCCTTGTCTAGAAAGGGAAGCATTCAATGTACCATGTCTTTGCAACCCAAACTCTGACATGTATGGTAGAAAACTTCCTGGATCCAGCACAGACATATCACCTAAAGACTGCATTTCAGACCTGCCCTGGAAAAGCCATCCCTGGAGGCACAGTCTCTTCCTGGGCTGGGCAGACCCTCCCTGCACCACCATGGGAACCTACTGGAACCTACTGGAGCAACTACTGGTACCAACACACATAGGGTGAGAGGAGTGAGGAAGAGCATTACCACAACTTCCCTTTCAAACACATGAAATTCACTCATTGTTCATTTAAAGCACACCAGACCTGAGCTGACTGATTTCAGGCCATGTACATAACACTGTTTCTAAAACTTATATGTAGGGAGAAATGTTGGAACATATGTCTTTTTTCTTCTGCAAATTAACCAGTCTTTTGGTGTCGGACTCCTAATTTGACATATTTAAACACCTTGATAAGTGATTAATAGTGTCTGGTATGATAATGCTTGTGACAGCTTCAAACTCCAGGCAACACTTCCAGATGTACCAGTACATTTTACTTACTGTGTAGGTAATATTGGGTAATTTGCTTAGGGAAGATTTATATTATGGCTGACACTGATGAAATTCATGTAAGTTGTCAAAGGGTTGTAAATATATAAGCACAAGACCTGAAAAGCTGCAAGCAGAACTATCATCAAATCATTCTTTCCCTTGTACACTCCAGGTAATATTAACCACTCAGACTGTGCTTCACAGTGTGACACTGCAGTACTTCAGTACAATTGGCTGGGAAGGAATTTACTAAGTAAAGGTGCAGATACACACCCCCTTCAACATCGAAGGCTGCACCTGGGCTTAGATTTGTCTGTGTAAATACATTGTAGAGAAAGACAACATATATGAACCAGCTTGAAGTACTGAGAGTACAGGTTGTAAAAATAAAGAAGTAAGAATTTATTTCTTTTTACTTGGATAAACATTTAATTGAAAAGCACCTGGGTGTAATTTCCTCTGGATGTGCATTCACCATGGCCCCATCTTCACTTCTACTGAAGTCAAGTGCAAAACTGATTGAATGGCACCAGGGTCAGTTCCTCTGCACATATTATGAAAAAATAGGGAGTTTCATCTATTAACTTCATATAAAAATTTTTAGCAGATACAATTTTCTTCACTAAAAAAATTCTCAAAGTGAACAGTTATTCATGGGGACACATAGGGCATTTTTTGTATTTCAGCATCCAGGTTCAAGCTGCAAAACTATGGTCCTTGCCTCAAACATTAGAGTTTCAAAGGCTATAATGTGGGCATAATCATTCTGACCCTCATGCCCTCCCCAAACCAGTGTAGGGAGACTAATAACTTTTGAGATGTATTTTTTCCATAAATGGAGGGTTTGGCTATACCCTACAGCCATAACCTCTGTTGGAGGTACCCAGCAATGCAGCCATGCTAGTTATACTTAGTGCATGACCTGGAGTTGATCTGTATCTGGTAGTATTAAGGGGAGTGACTCAGGGGAACAATGCTTTAAAAATCTTTCCTGTGATCTATTGACACAATAATTATCTGTATTCATCAGAGATTTAACGTAGATGACCACTATGGTCCTTTGGTTTTTTAAAAACTTGTGGGAAATAAGGTATGGAAATACATAAGATTGCAATGGGTGATTTTAAGGACGACAGTTTTGGGTGTTTCAAACACTCATGCAGGTCTGGTTAAGCAGCCAAATTCCCTACCTATGTAAGAGGTTCTTGCTCATAATATTTCCAAATAACATTGATTTCAGGAGATTTTTGTCTCCATTCAGTAATTCAATCTGACACGAGTAAGAACAGCCAGCAGTCATATCAGCAATGTACACATGAGATTAAGACAGATAAATTGAACTGTTTACACTTCAACTGTAGTCCATGGAGATGTGGTCAATACAGCCAGTGGAGTCTAGGTGGCAATTTACTAACCAGTTGTACGTGCCTGCTTCCAAGTGAGCTGAATAACTTCAGCTTTCACTGACTATATTGACTACATCTCCAGTAACTATACTGGGCCTTACTGGACACTGAGTGCACACAGATAGATATCTAAATTGAAGTATTAATTTTCAGTCTGAATCCTGCCCTGTGCATCTCCCCTGATTTTATTAACACTGACATTTGAACAAACGAGGGACAGCTCTGACTCTGGAACACAATAAAATTCTGGTCAAGAAAAAGGCTATAAACTGGAATACGTCCCTGTAAATTATCTCAAGTGAATCACAGGTGAGAGAAACTTTTTCTAAGTACTATATGCATGCCAATGAATTAGAAGGTACTTTAATTTTCTTCCAGAGTGTATTACAATTTTTTTTTACTAACATAATATTTCTGCAGTGTAAATCCAAACTGCAGAAAGTGCCATGAAGAAAGTCTTAAGTGCTAAGCGTAGGTGAGGAAGGTCAGAGAACACATGCACTACCAACAGCCCTGCACTTACTTAGAAATTCAGCCATCATCCTAAGAGGTTTTGTCATACCTCTTTCTGTCTCCCACTTCACAGTCTAGGGATTTATTTTCCTTTGCTACAGAATAATAAGCCAGGCAGCAAAGGTAGACATTTCTCTTGTAAAAGAAAATAAATATTTTGGCTTCAGCTGTGTTAAATGTGTTATCTCTGCTCTGTCAAACTGTGTATAGATGAGCCAAGGCTCCCTAATGTGTAACTATAATCATATTAGAAGGGATTTGTACCTGAAATGGTGTGGCCAGCAGGACCAGGGGAGTGATCCTCACCCTGTATTCAGCACTGCTGAAGCTACACCTTGAATTCTGTGTTCAGTTTTGGGCCCTTCAATTAAAGAAAGACATTGAGGTGCTGGAGTGTGTCCAGAGAAGGGCAACAAAGCTGGTGAAGGGTCTGCAACACAAGTCTTATGAGGAAGGGCTAAGGGAGCTGGGGTTGTTCAGTCTGAGGAAAAGGGGTTAATGGGGGGACTTTATCTCTCTACAAATACCTGAAAGGAGGTTGCTGAGTGAGGTCGGTCTCTTCTCCCAGGTAATAAGCAATAAGATGAGAGGAAATGGCCTCAGGTTTTGCCAGGGGAGGTTTAGGTTGGAGATTAGGAAAAATTTCTTCACCAAAAGGGTTGTGAATCACTGAAAGAGGCTGCTGAGGGAAGTGGTGGAATCATCATCCCTGGAGGCATTTCAAAGATTCGTAAATGTGTCTCTTAGAGATATGGTTTAGTGGTGGACTTGGCAGTGCTTGGTTAATAGTTGGTCTAGATCTTAAAGGTCTTTTTCAACCATAAAGTTTCCATGAATCTATGATTTTGGTGTTATGTCATTTGTAGTTCTTTCCTTATACCATTGTCTTTTTTGACAGCTTGCCATTTCTGAATAAATAATTGTTCAGCATGCCTAATTTTTAAGTAAAGCCTACTTGAGCCTACTGAAATACACAACTCTCTTTCTGTCTTTACTGCTTACAGTTCCCTCAACATATCTGTTTCTAAAGTACATGAGTTTCCATTTCTACACCAATCATAGGGAAATTCTGATCTCACACAGTCAGTCACAATGGAATTAGTCTCATATTTTAAATAAAATAATGAATATGCAATAAATTTAATAAAATGTTTACAAAATATGGGGACCAGAAAAGTGGTGTAGCTTGAAGGAATTAGATGATAGCTTTAGACATAGAAGATGGCAGTTCAGCTTCTTGACTCAAGGGATATCTCAGATACTTTTGCTCAAAAGCAGTGTTTCTGGTCAAAGTCCTCTTTACTTGCAGGTAGACACCTCAGAGGCATTCAGGCAACACGCAGATTTCAATCACAAAGTGCATGATCACCTGCCAGGTAATGAACTTCGTGTGCTTATACTCACACGCTTGATATGTGTACATGTTGTGCCATGGGAAGCAGTACCAGTTAAACCAGATTTTAGTACCTGTTTTGGTTAAGCCAGTATTTCTGATATAGAATCACCATTTTGGTGCAGCATGTCTGAAAAGAAAAATATTACTGCAGGCATTAGCAGTAATTAGTTTTTGCAATTTCTTTTGTCCCTGATAGGGTTAAGCAGGATATATGTTAGCATGATATTTATTCTGTTATCCTCCAGCCTTGTTAAAATGCTCAATACAGCCACCAAATGACTATTTGTTTCTGGATAAGGTGTGTCCAAACATTAAAATGCAAATGCACTCTGTCTGACAACTCCAAATTCAGAAATACCATCAATATTGGAGAAGAAAAATTTTGTGAATTTTGGATTTTCCTTCTTTTGATCTTCCTCCACTGCCCTAAAGCCATTCATACAATTGTGTTTTTTCCTTAATTAGTACCAAAGCATTTATGATATCTTGGACATGTCACATCACAAATCCTAAAGCAGATTTAAACAACAAAGCACAATGCACTGAAACTGCAAAGGAGGTAAGACACTACAGATGGGGAGACCATGAACAAATTCCTTAACACTTTTGCACTCTCAAAAATTATAATTTTCTTCCAATAAATATTTGGTTTTTTTGAAAAGAAAAATATGAATAGGCAGCAATTTTGTCTGTGAGCAACGCAAAGGTAACTCCCAGGAGCAGGACCTAAACAATAACAATCATAGAGACGTCAAGCCAAACAGAGATCTCCCTGCTGACAGCATTTTGGGGAATAATTTTTTTCAAAAAAGTAATTATACACTCATTACGTCAGCACTGCTTTTCCATTAAAAGATACATTTTCTGTACACAATTCTTTTAGATTATGAGTGACGTTTGGTTTTCCAGTTCGAAGAAATTGTTTATCTTGGCAAAAAATTCTGTCATCCAATTTGTCAAATGCTAGTTTGATGCTAGTTTTTAACTACAACATTATGATTTTGTCTGTAATTCAAAACTAGAAAACTAAAGATGGAATTCAAACAACATCACTAATTCACCAACCATAACACATATAGATTTTAAGCTACTACAGGCAGGTTGCCATAGGCAGAGTTTTGCCTATAGAACCTACACAGTACAAAAAGACAGCTCCAGTGTCTGTGGTATATGTGTGACATATGCTTACTGAAATGGTAAATCTAACCTGTAGATTTGTGGATTTAGCATTCCTTAGCTAAAAGTGTTCTTTAGTAGGATATTACTGGCACTGATGTCATTACAGTATCAACGCCATTACAGCTTTACACATAAAAGAACATGATGGTGTCATCAATATATCCATCTGGTAAATTTATTCTTCAAGGCATTAGTCTTATAATGTGAGATTATGAGAAGTCTGAACAAATTCAAGGGTTGTGTACTCTTACAAATAATTTGAAATATTTTCATATAGATGTTTCAGTTAATGCTGTAATGGAAAGCAAAAGCTACATGAAGTGTTTTTAGGGGGATGGTATAAGTTTCCAATTTATCACCTTTAATGGGAATAACTGATGGACTCAGCTTTAGAAACCACTCTTAAATATATTTGCATTCACACTTTCCAAACAGACTTTTGGCCAAATGTTCTACAACTTACAAAGCATAACTGAGCTACAGCCACTTTCTCTAGCACTCATTTAACTACCTCCAGGTACTGGCTTATTTTTGTACAGAAAATACAAACCTGTGCCAAATTTTCTGTTTGACTAAAACAATTCCAAAACCCCAACCCCAAATTTAGGCATCTACTGCACCACAAGGCTACTCTTCCTCCTGGTTCCTCCTCTGGCCCAACAAGGGTAGTTCCAGAAGGAATTATGTCCTTGGATTCAAGATTGCTGCCTCGATGTGCAGTGTGTTGCCAGTATCGAGCGTGGTGGCTGTTTATTCTGTGTTATTAAGCTGCTGATTAGGCTGTGGGAATTGACAATTGAGAATTGTACATCAGTCAGTTCAAATGAACTAAGCATCACTTGATTAAAGTCTAAACACATTGTGTGGGAAATAAAATGAAAGTGAGTTTCCCTGGTGTCAATTCATCGAATTCAGACCTTGTGAAATATGTTGTAGTTAGCAGTATGGAATAGACTCTCACATTATTTATCATGGAACATTGAAAAGGAAAGCCACTTCTGCTGATTCAAAGCATTTGCTACATAGGACTGCATGTGAATTCCTACCCAAGACAAGGCAGGGAGATGGCAGAAGGGAAAGCTGATGAAGATAAGACCGGCAACAAGATGATGATGGGATAGAAGGTATTGTCACATCTGTTTCCACGTGTTCCTCTCATTTTACATAGGTAAGATGACAGAAATGAAGACTCAGGAGAGCACAGAGCAAAGAAGGAAAAAGCTGAACTGTTGACAAACTGTTCATCCTTTGAGAGTGCAAAAGATGAGAGGGCTGCTGGAGAAGAGACAGGACTGGGTAGAGTGGGGAGGAGGAGGAATGAGAGTCTATCTTGATGGAGGAAGCTCTGTTAGAGAGACTGAGAGAAGAGTGATAAAAGAAACTCAGAAAGTGTAGGCAGAATGAGGTATATGGGAGGAAAAAAACAGTAAAAAATACTATGCTACCAAGAGAGTACTCCTCAAGAACAGCAGAACAGAAGTAAAACAGTAGTGGGAATATCCTGGCAATATCATGGTGCAATTTTTAAGTCAATGGGGAATCTCATTTCAAACTGAACACCAAAATAATGGCCCTTGCTATTAATCTTTCTGGAAGCTGAGTCACCATTTGGCACTTTCTACTGTTCTGCTCTGTATTTAACCCATGCATTATCATTTCTGTGTATAATCTCTGTATCATTTCTGTCCTTCAATTTTCCATCCTGTCTTATTATTTGCATTTCCATAGTTACAGATTAGAAATGATAACTGTTCAAGGTAATTAATTGGACTCGTATTGATGTTCAGCCATTTCAAACTTGCAAAATATTAACACTTGTGTTCCACTGAGAAATTGGTATATGGGCTGTGGTTTAAGAAATCATGTCCCAGAAGGATGCTGAATTCTAAGAACTCAACACAAACAGTGTGAAGACAGATACAAAAGAGGATAATTTGAGAATACTCTACAAACAGCAGTGGGGCATTTTCATTATTTTGTGTGTAAGTTCTAAGGTCAGTGCTATGAAGTGAAAATGTTGGTTAGTACTTAATCCAGTGGCACTCAAAATACAGTCTAAAAGGTTTTTTGGGGAGCAGCAGAGCAAAATAGTATTTTTACAGCTTTGCCTCCTATATCACTAGCTCTCAGATGCAATAGCTCAGCATCTCCAAGTCTCATTCCTTCTCTTCAAATTTCCCAAGCAGAAAGATATCTCCTTACTCCTTTATCTTCTAACTGTTGGCCAAATAAAAAGCATCAGATGCTGCAAGTGGTTCTCAGCACAGAATTGAGAACCACATGTTTATTGACTTGTCAGTACATGATTTGTCACCAGCCAACCACGAGGTCAAACTGATAATGACCAAGCTCTCACTGCTGTTTCTCATCCAGTGATTATACTAATTTGGGACACTTTTGTCAAACCAGTCTATGTCAGATCTCTTAGGAAGACACAGCATTTGTGTCTCTTCACTTGTTTTATAACTGACTGAAATATACCCATTGACAGTAACATTTCTGAGAAGGACAGGACAGATAAGAAGACAGCAGGATTGCACATGCCTCATTTCAAGAGGAAAGTAAGCTAAAAATCTTGTTATACAGAGCAATCCATAGGGTATTTTTGTTAAATATCGCACAAATTACACAAAACTAAACTNTATATCTAAGATTGCTTCATGTGTGTCTCATAGGGTCAGATGATGTTGATAAGATGAATGTGACATATTATCCAGGCACTTCTTAGGGAACCCAAAACAAAAGTTCTCAGAATAAATCACCCTGCAAATACCTTTTACTCTCCCTCCAGTATTTACTAGAGAGAGCCACCTAGACAGCTACAACTAGGGAAAAAGAATCTGATCCAAACTGACTCATGTGACTGCATTTTTAAATAACTAGGAAGTATCTTTAATATAACGTTGTTAAGAAAAAAAAATTGTATTTTATTTGATGAAACTTTAACTTGCATTACTTTTAAGTTTTTTACTACTTTTGAGTTTTTAAAATCCTGCAAGGATCTCATCCTGCCAAAGTGGTGTATGTCACTGTCCTGATGCCTCTTGAAGACTACGAGTTACAGAGAGATTGTCCCCAGAGACAGTTTTGTCTCTAATATCATCTCCTTGTTCTTTCCATTCCCTCCAGCTCTTCAGCTGAGGCTTTTTCTTAATACCACTGCACTTAACACAAACACATGCAGTCAAAGAAACCTCACAGAAATTGGGCAGTGTCTGAGGGAAATTCAACCCTGCATGGCTGGGCATATGCGGCTTTACCTAATTCCACTGTGCAAATGGTACTGGGCAGAAAAACAGTGACTCTTAATCCAAGATGCACTTCTGATACTGGCCTCATCAGGGAGGTTTCACAGTTGCTTTGCAGCTTACTTGCCAGGAAGCACACCCACACTATGCAAAAGGTATGCAAAGGTAGGTTCGGAATGCACAGTACAAAAAAGGGCAGAGTTTCCCCAGATAATGGCTGATGCAGCAAGTCCTGAGATGGGTGGCAACACATGCTGTCAGTGTGCACCTATGCTGGGGATATTTGCTCTGCTGAGAGGCAGAAATGATGAGCCAGGACTTAACACTGTACTCATGTGGCTGTGACTCACAGAGCCAACCACTGCCTCTGTGCAGCATCATGTTGTGTTGTACCTGTGAGCTTCTGTGGAGCACCCTTAGGTGTCCCTAAGATGTGCTTGTACAACATGTCCATACTCTTTGACTGCCTTCAGTACAGAGGATTTGCTTGGACTTAGAAGATGGGCAGTTGAGTTTTCACTATGGTATCTTCTAAGATAAAAATCTTTTGTTTAGGGGAGAGGAGTTATCTGTTAGTTAAAGATTACCTACTTCCCATCCATCACATAGGAAACTTTCCTTACTGTGTCTGGACAGGACATTTTTATGTAAATCTAAAAATAAACCATCATTAGTCAATAACCCCATCCCAGGCCTAGATTTTGGAATACATGAAATGTTTCCTAATCCAGAGAGATCACCTTGCACTCTTTTAGGTAGTGAAGAAATCCCAAAACACCCCATTCTTTGAAGGCCTATTAATCTTAATTTGTACTTTTTCTCTCAAAGACGCAAGAAAATTACCTTTTGATCTAAAATGGTAGTTTCTGTCTTCTATAAGAGACACATGCCAGGACAGAACATGTTGGTAATGCTGGTGTCAGAATAGCATATAGTAGTTGACAAAACCAAAGAGACTAATTTTTGTCTATTTTGGGATTCTGTAACATGACTTGATAAAACTCACAACAAACTGCCTTTTGCCTTTTCTCTCATACACAGGAGGAATATCTGTAAAATAAGAAAATTCTCAATCTCTAAGTACAAAACATTGCCAGCCAAACCAATGGTATCATGGAAGTATGATGGAGGGAACCACACTGTGCCAACACTTAAGGATGCTTACTTCCAACCGTTCTCCTCCAGTGCTGGAGGAATGCATTGTGGAACTCTCCATGTAACCAATTTCACGGTCCAAGTGGAATGAAAGGCAATGTATGTTAAGCATACATTGTGAAAGGGGAGAAGGAATGAGATTTGTAATATTTTCAGCTGTAACCTTGTAAAATGGGATGGTTTAAATGCAGCCTCTGGGCAAGAGAAATCGCTGCATCCACAGTAGCACCGGAAGAGGCAGTGGTGGAAGTATAAATGTGAGAAAGTGCTTAATCCTGCAAGTGGCCCCCATTGCTTTTGCATGGCTGGCAAAGGGGATTCTGAAACTGTTCCCCAAGCATCCCAACATGCACCACCACAGGTGAGAGAGCTGACACCGTTCGTCTGTGGCTGAAGTTGAAGCAGCATTACAGAATGTAACTTATGACCATCAAAAGTAAAATTGTCTCATGTATTCAGAATATCCAATTAATCTGCTTAAGATTGCAAAGTAGTAAATCAAATATTCATCAAATTTTACATAAAACCTGTTTCTTCACTACCCAAGCACAATAATGTTTCCCATTTTCACTTTTCTGTTACAAAGTATTCTTCTGTGCTGGTTTTGACCAAGACAGAGTTACACCTGCCTGTCTGTGGGAAGTGGTGATTTGGTTTGATTTTCTTGCATGCGTAAGACTTTGTCTTTATCCCAACCCACAAATGTTCTCACTTTTACTCTTCTAATTCTCTCCCCCATTCACTGAGGGAAAGTGAGCAAGTGGCTGTGCATCAGTGTCTGGCTGGAGGCTAAACCATGACAGCCTCTAATTTAAAAAAATGTACAAACATGCCTATAGCAAAATGGTAACATTTTTATGTAATTAATATGAATATGCTTTTTTAACTCATACAAAGCTCACCAATTTCCTCTAACATTTACCACAGTAAAAAGCAGTGAGGCACTCTGTTTAATATCAGAAATTCACACCTGAGTCACAGAAAGTCACTGTAACCAGGGAAACTGAACAGTAGCATGGACATTTTTTCATTAAAGCATGGATGGTAGGAGAATTAATACGATTATTATAGGATACTGGCTTCTGAACAACAGCAGTTCTTTGTAGCTTATTTTGATTTGGGTGGTGAGTAAGAATTCTGTGTCAATGGCCAAGTATTCAAAGGCAAGTATTTTGGTGAGGGCTATACAGAGTTTCTAAATCAATGAGATTTGCTATGGGTGAAAAATCCTTTGTCACAGACCATGATGGATGATATTCCTGCCTGACAGGCATGTGGGGATGAGTATCACAGCAGAGTCCCCTGTTAACAGACACAGGGGCTGGGCTGTGGGTAGGATTACCACCATGAGCCATTTTCCTTACTCTATGCAACCCTCAGCTGCAACTGAATCATGAAAATGTATTTAAGATGTTCTTGGCAGTCACTTCTACAGCCAGTAATGCAGGGAAGGATGGAGCCCTACTCTGCAGAAGTTTCAAGAGCGTTGTTCATAGCTAGTGATGCTCTCCTGTGGCAGACACACACACAGGCAACAGTGCTGGCACCAACTTGGCAACCAGAAAAGCAAGATTAGGAATAATAGGGAATGGTGTCTGCATATTATTTCACCCTTCTCTTGGTGAACAAAGCAATCTGCTGATGTCAGGATGGGGAGACAGACCCTTCCCAGCAGTTTCTGCCTCTCTGAAGGCTGACCCAGGGGTCTACGTCTGCTCTCCTGCCACCACAGGTTGCCCATTATCCATTTCACACTTGTGAGTCAGGAGCTGAGCCTGGGCACCATGACCTCGTGTCCTGCTGGGGCTCAGCAGTAGCCTTTTGCCAGTAACTGATGCTGTCCGGCAGAAACCAGAGCTCCTGCTGCAGTTCCTGGCACTATGGAAAATTCCAGCAGGGATTACCCTGCTCAGCAGCATCTTCTCTGCCTCACATGAAGCTCCAGGAACAGAGCTACTCATCTAAGCCTGCTGTCTGTGATTCTGTGAGAAGAAAGAAGCAAATCCAGCGAGTGACTCATCCCGTGCCACTGGGGCATTCATCCCAGTGCGGCAAACATCTCCTGGAGGTGCAGACCTTCACTCTCTCCATTAACTTTTGAGCAAGGCTAGAAGATCAACTTATACTCGATTAACTTTCTGAAGGCAAAGCCTAGTGAGACAGCTCTAGGCCTTAGCTTTCCAAAATATGAGCTACTTAATTAACAATGAAATACACAATATTTACAGGACTATGCAAAGGGGTCCCACAGCCTTCATATTACATCTGCCATTTTGGGACAATTTCTTGCAGAAAACTGGCTGGTCAGTTTGTTTGCCTGAGGAAGGCATCAGTCCATAATTTAGTAACCTTTCTAAAGAATAAAATATATATAGTGAAGTCTTTCTGGTTTATATTCCTCTGTATTAGATAAGAGAACAGCAGCTGTGTGCCTACCTGTCAGTACATGATTGTAATATTTATATCACTTCAGAGGACAGTAGAAGATAAAATAGATTTTCCTCTAAACCCACATGAGCAGTGACATTTTCAGAACTAATATTTTCCAAAGATGCCAAATATTAATGTCAACATTAAAGTAGAGAAGGAGGTACATGGATTAAAAAAAGGTTTGGACGGGGCATAGGATAAAAGGAGATTAGATTTAAAAAAAAAAAAATAAAATTTACCTGTTACCTTTTCTCAAATGTGGAACCAGAGAGGGGAGAGGGAATTAGAGAAGAATGGCAGAGATCCTGGCCTTGAAAAGGAATCCATGAATTACAGGATGGGAGTCTTGAACATTTCCTCATGGAAACTAAGTGCAAGTTAGCCCCAAACAGATTTGTTATTTGAAATCATTAATTAATCAAAAAGAAATTTTTGGCCATGCTTGACTAATTTTTATTAATTGGAATAAACCAAAACTTTCCTCAGAAAGGCAAATGCTTAGTACGTGCTTTCCTATTCAGCTGAGTTTTTGTAAGGGTAACACACAAATACAAGACCCAAATCTTGAAAAAGCTCTTTAGACATAGGAAAGATTTGTTAGTCCCTAATGCAAAAATACATCTGAATTGCTTATTTTTAGCTTGCAGTGTTTTAAAAGCAACGAGGAGAGGCAAAAAACTCGCTCATGCAGACAGATAACAAGGGTATTCTTTGCTTGCAATACCCCTTGGAATAATCTGTAGAGGTAATTGGAGGAAAAGATCTCTGAAGGCTTAGATTCAGTATGCTCCAGATTTTCAACAACTAAAACCTTGAAAGGTTCCACTTTTTTTACCAAGTTGTTAATTTTTATATCAAAGCGTCCTAAAAGTAAAGTACCAGCTGTGCAATTTGCCATTGAAAAGGTTTTAAATCTGAATTGGTTGCATTTTTCCCTCATTTCTCTTGTCTGTCAACTATAACGACAAAATCCAACAACCAGTCAGAGATGTTACCTCTCTGGAAGCACTTGTGACACCTGTCTAGCCTTCCATCAGACTTTGTGATGAAGTTTATTCATCCAGAAACTGTTAATTGTAGATTACTGAACTAGAACTTTTAGACTGGTGTGCCTCTAGGAGAATTCAGAGTATGTATTCATTCACCCAGGCCACACTTGTCTTCAGTTTATTTTCTGTTCAAGGTTCATGTATAAAATTGCACCTCACACCTTCAGATGTCTGCATGTGAGAAAAAGAAACTCAGTAAGGATCAAAACTTTATCATCCTCATAATGCAGTTCTGGGTCAATGCTGCAGAGTCCCACAGTGAAGTCTCTCTGGACCATGGCTCATACTACACAACTTTTATGATGTCTCCACATCAACTTGAGCAAACCGTCCTGCATTTAACTTTAGCAGAGGAAAAAAAAAGAACAAATTTTTTTTCCAATATAAAAATTGTATTCAGAAGCTACAAGATGATTACAGGAGTCAGAGGACCAGTAGCTCTGTTGTGGGTAGCAATATCTCTCATGCTCAGGAAGCAAAGGAGCCTTCTGGAAGCCGGCACCCTTCAGTGTCACTCTAATCACTCAGCTAAATGGAGACAACTCTGAAAATTATTTAAGAGGTAAAGAAAAAGCTCTAACACTCAATGAGGTAGCTTGAAATGTGTGTTCACCTGATTTCTGCTACCACACAAATAACAAGAGCGTTCTTTGGGCTGCAGATAACTGCATTTCCTACTCATGGTGCAATACCACTGCTTTAGTGCTGAGAGCAGCCTGGTGACTCACACTGTGAACAACCCAGTGCAGCACATGGTTTATGGGCACAAGCAGCCAGGACCCTGGAGACTCAGAGCCTACGTCCTACCACTTGTAGCCAAAGGCACACTGTAATCTGGAGGATTTATTTTCAGATTCCTGTACCTTCAAGAGATAAGTTCAATATCAGGTTTGCTAAATCAGCATTGGAATTATGAATGCCAATGTTCACCTTCTGCAATCAGGCTGCATACAGTTTAAGTGGACAATGACTATTTGAGAGATTTCAATTATTACCTTCCTAGTCCCCTCATAATATCTCATATTATATTAGGAAGTAATGAACAAGTCCATCCACGAGTGATGGACTCTACAGCTGGCACCTCTTTAAAAGAGTCACTAAGGCCTCAAGCAGAAGCAGGCATACATTAATTATCAGATTTTCCTAACTGACAGGGTCATAGAGGACCATTCATGTGGCACAGACTAAATTAAAACCCAAAATCAGAGCTGAGGTTTCATAGAGTGAATATCTACCCTTACATCTCCACCTGTATGGAGGATGCTGAGTCTAGTTTGGGCTTTAACCTGGAAGACAATTGGGAAGCCAGCTTGAGGCATTAGGAGATACCTGCAAGTGACAGGAATTTTCCTTATACACAATACAAAATTTTGCTACTTCCAGTCAAAACAAAATGCAAATTTTCATCCCATGATTGCTACTTAGAATTGTGAACCTACTCTTTTTTTCTCACAAAATTAATTGAAACCATGCTATTTATACCTCTGCAAGGCTTACTAGTGTGAGTAAGAGTTGCTGGATTAGAGTGTGTGTTTGCAGTGTGATTTTTATTTTAGGTGTGTGGGAGCAGAGTCCTGAGATTACACTGAGACATCTTGGTGTGAAACACTGAGGAAAGAGCATCTGCTGAGCTCTGTGAAAAACAGATAAAGAAATAAGGGAGAGAGAGAGTGGATGAATGGGTTGAATGATAAAATAGTCTCATAGCAAGCCCCAGACATTTGACTATTTATTTTGAATTATTCTAGTTTTGATAGCCCCCAAAGAGCACTTTAAAGTGCTTAATTTGCTTTGCTCCATTGATTTTAATTAATCTTGCCCTAGGCTTTCAAACTTGATGAGCACAGAGAACTTAGGAAAAGGGAAAAAAAAAAAAGGCAGCCTACTTCCTCACTGTATAAAATTCCTCAGCTGCCTCAGATAACAGATAACTGCAGTGGGATGTGCCAGCCTTGGACATGAGCACTTATTGTACCCCTTGTAGGGGTACTACCTTCACAGGTTGAAATGTCTAATGCTGGAGCCTTCTGGATGGATGGAGCTGATTAAGTTCTTTCCCCTCCAGCCAGCAAGACATCAAACTTGCAGATTCTGTGTTGATGGCATGAGGCAATCATTGAGTCATGCAATCACAAAACGGTTTCGGTTGGAAGGGACCTTTAACAGTCATTTATCCTCTGCAGTAAGCACAGACGTCATGTACTAGATCACAGAATCATACAGTTGTTTAGGTTGGAGAAGACCTTTAAGGTCATTAACCTAATACTGACAAGTCCACAACTAAACCATGTCTGCCACATCTACACATCTTTGAAATACGTCCAGGGATGGTGACTCCATCACTTTCATGGACAGCCTGTGCCAGTGCTTGACAACCCTTTCAGTGAAGAAATTTTTCCTAATATCGGATCTAAACCTTCCCTGGTAAAACTTGAGGCCATTTCCTTTCATCCTGTTGCTTGTTACCCAAGAACAGACTGACCCCCATCTGGCTACAACCACCTTTCATGTAGTTCTAGAGACCTATGATGTCATCCCTGAACCTCCTTTTCTCCAGGATGAACAACCATTCTCCCTCAACCACTCCTCAGAAGACTTGTGATCACATTGCTCAGAGCCCTGTCCAACCTGACCTCAAATGTTTCCTTGGATGGGGCATCTACCACCTCTCGGGGCAATCTGTTCTAGTTCATGTGTTCACCACCTTCATTGTAAAAATTTTCTTCCTTGTATCTAGTCTGAATTGACTGTTTTTTAGTTTAAAACCATTAGTTGTAAGGCCCTGATTAAAAGGTTGTCTCAATTAAAAGTCTGTCTCAATCTTTCTTGAAGGCCCTTTTCGGTACTGGAAGGTTTCTGTAAGGTCTCCATGGAGCCTTTTCTTTCTGGGTTGAACAACCCCAGCTCTCTCAGCTTGCCTTAATAGAAGAGGTGTCCTAGCCCTCAATCACCTTTGAATCCCTTCTCTGGACACACTCTAGCAGGTCCATGTCCTTCTAATGAAAGGGGCCTCAGAGGTGCACACAGCACTCCAGGTAAAATGACACACCCAAAGTGATGGGCAACAGCAGTAGCAGTGGCTCTATCTATAAACTCCTGCTGCTTGACCAGCTGGCACTGGAAAGCAGAAAACCATCCTGCACTGGGAAGAATGAGTGTTTCTTTTCATAGGCAAGGTTCCTCAGTGCCCCAGAGTTATGCAGATATAACACTTTTGTGCTGTGAAAGGCTCCTGCCAGCCCAGAATCATGTTTAAAAAGAAACAAGAGACAAGACCTACAGAAAGCAGATGAGCTTTTGCACCCTATAGGAGGAGATGCCTGGGCTTGAGGAAGGAAGGATGATTGATAAATGAAAAATTATAGGATCCTCTGTTCTCCCTGCAATGACTGTCCCAAGGCAGCCCCTTTGGTGAGAGATCTCCTGGGATCCTTTAAAGGGACCAATAGTGACTGATAATGACGGCAGCATAGGGAGAGTGGCACTGGCATCAATCAACTAATTTAACTATTGCTGAGTAGTTCAGTGGTGTTTAACCAGGTGTTAAGCACCTGGGTGATTTAAAGATCTTGTTCCAGAGTTACTAAATTTGAGATTTAAGAGATATTTTCCTCCAGCAACTTCCATTAAAAAGACAGAAATCCCAGGGAGACAAGGACCTTCTGTCTGACAGAACAGTGCTGCCACCATGCATCGGGTGTGCAATGGGATCAGAGACTGTGGTGATGACCTGCTGTTTTCATGCTTTCCCAGCTGAGCAGAGACAATATCAATCAGATAACCAATTTGCCATCACCTCTGTCAAACTCCAGGTGTGGACGTGCCAGCTCTTCTTGATTCAGCTGAGAACAGCAACTCCTGCAAAAGCCCCCAGTCCCTCAGCATCCCCTCACTGAGAAGGGCTGCTGAGTCTTGGAGGGACTATCAACTTGTGACAGCACCACAGGAGGCAGGGGATGCTCTGGCAGGACCAGGCTGTGGGAAGGGGTTCCAATCCCTCACGGTGGAGGACAGTAAGGTCAGTCATCAGCTGGGATTTATACCTTGTCCTCTTAGAGGGCAAAACACGGACCAGCATTAACTAGTCAGTGGTTAAGCTGTTACTCAGAGGCTGTAATTTAACATTTGTGTCTTCTGTAATTGCTACCATCTCATTCATCATCTTGCCTTTCTGGGGAAGGGTATTAGAAGGTCGTATGTTTTAGACAATAATTACTTAAATCTCCTGCCTATGAATAAGCAACCTCAGATTTCTAACATCTGTAATTCTGAATGTGGCTGTCTGGATAAACCATCCTAAAAAAGGGAGGAATAATAATTTGCTTAACAAAGAAAGGTATTGATAAGGTATACCCATGAGAGACTTAAAAAGAAACCCACAAATAGATTGAAGTAATTCATTAAGAACATTAATCAGTTTTGGACTATCATACACTGTAGTAATCAATCATTGTAATTAAAAGGAACCATGCATTTTCTCCCTGTCTTTTACCTCAGCCCATCTTTGCACACACAGCTGATCAAAGACGTCATATTTCAAAGATGCTGAATAGAGTCTCTATAATCCTCATTAAAGAATTTCACAAAGCAACAATGTCCTCTGTGCTGAAGCACCTGCCTTCTTAGGGAAGCTTTTGCTTTAGCTCAGGAGGACATTATCAGATAATTTTCCAGCAGCTCCAATTCCCATGCTCTGTGTAAGGGAAGAGAGAGGTCCTGACTATCTCACAATGAGGTGCATTGGCTTACCCTTGCTTCTCTGGGATAAACCTGGCTGTCCATGCATATCCAGACAGGCACCTGTCCTTCCCACCTGTCCCCAGAGAGAGAGACCTCACAGAGGTCTCTGTTCTGACCAGTATCTTTCCTTCAACAGCTGCCAAGAGCAGATATCACAGAAAGAAAGGAATACATAGGGATATTTCTCCACTCTGCAGTGTGTTATGGGTCAGGGACTTCTTGAGCCAGAGGCAGTGTTTAATGGTTAAAACAGACTTTTCATGTAATGCATTTCTCCTGTCTCTTTTTGTATCTTATAACAAGCTGAGTTCTTTCTTTTTAGTATCAGCTGCTTTGTCCTGCAATTTTCAGAGCAATCTAACACTAAAATTATGGGAAGGAACGAAACATTTTGTCTCTTATAATAAGCAAGGAAACAGTTTTGTTCCACTCATCAATGTGTTGCAGTCTTCTTAGATCAAAGAGTGCTGTTACTTTCCTTTTAGGAGCACAAGGAAGAAAGAACGGGGGAAAAAAAGAAAAAAAGAAAAAGCATTTATAAAGTAGCTATATCTTCCTTTCCTTAAGCTGATCGTTCTGCATTGCTGATATCTGCCTCTGCCTATCACATGAAGTTTCAAAGGATGTCTGGCATCCATGTTATTTAATGTTGATGTAATTTAAGATAGACAAGAATGTAATAGAGGGAATCAGTCAACAAGAAAGGCATAAGTCAAATGTTGTAGCATGGAAGATTTTTCAGCTGTCCTTATCCAGAGTAAGAGAAACAACAGGCAAATGGAAAGGTCATAACTGTGATTCTTTCACTCCTTAAACTGCTGCTCAGAGAGATGGACTCCAAGGGATTGTTTCATTTTTCACCACTCTACAAGACAGCAAATGGAAACAAGCAGCTGACATGGTTCGTCAGCACTTTCAAAAACCGACTGGCAGAGTTCTGTTTGAGAAGATAAGTAAACAGTGGTGTGAAAGATAAGCAGTGATGTGGCCTACAAACACTGTAGCAAAAGATGCATCAATAAAGGGTTGCTTCTCTGTATGACAGAAGGTGACATTTGAGCATGCTCAAGTCCCTGACTGAAACTAGTGGTGTAAATTTTAATTATATATGACCTGAGAGAAATTGAGACTAGACATAGAGGAAAAAAAAATCTTCACATTAATCAAAACTAGGGAAAACCAAAAGGAACTCCTCATGAGAGTCCTGACGAAACATTGTGACAGCTGGGACACAGACAAATGTGAGGGAAATGGTCTGAACGACTCCTAGTTTTGAAGCGCAATGTAGCCACAAAGGACAAAATCCTGCGTCCGTGCTCAGTATGAGCTCCTGCTTATAGCAACAAACAAAATGTTGGGATGCACAAAGAAGAGGACAAAAAAGTTTCTTCCCTCACAAGGTCCCAAAGAAAACAAAATGCTCACCCTTTCCGTCAACAGTATGTCTGTTCTGAGCTTCGTGTCTCAAAAGAATAGAGTTTAAATAGAAAGAGCTCAGAAAGGGATAGTGCAAATATTAATGGATGTAACAAAATAAAGGCAGAAAATAATTCTTGCCTCAGAGACAAATTGAGAAGCCTGTGACTGTTCAGAGAGTAAATGAACAAAACCAGATATACTGAAGAATATTGTTCTCTGCCCTGCCACAAATCAAAAGCAAAGTAAGATTTCAAGTATTTAGAATGCAGCACCTATCTACATCTGAGGAAATATTTTTAATTAGAAAACATAAAGGCTAAATAACCCATGGATATCCTTATTTCAAGGTATCAAGTAACAAAGAGCCTTGCAGAGTGAACAAGAGCATCAACCAACTATAGAGCACAGTATCATGAGATAAAATGAAACAGAAGTATAAACTTCTATTGATCTTTCTAAACTAGTCATTACTTTGACCACTGTAAGACTTTTACAATTTCAGGGGCTGCTAGGAATACACCCTCCAAAGCGGTGTATGATGGAAACACGTCTGAACGAGCAGAGACATGTACTTCTGCTGTGCAGTGCAGCACTCTCTGGACTTCATTGGCTTTCATGTAGGGGCAGTCCAGCCACACCAGTGCGGTGCTTTGCCTAAATGAAAGTGCCAATTCTGGCTTCCCACAGGCTCACTGAGTCTGACTGCAAGCAGTGAAGACCACCAAGCACTGCCCCAACGCCGTCTCCACACTGACTCTCTGCTGTGCTCCACCTCGCTGTCAGCACACACGCTCAGGGGTATCTGATGGACTGAAAAAGGAAATAAGGAGAAACTTTATTTCATATGATGCTTCTTGTGTTTCCAAATAGAAATCAACACTGTGTCGACAGTAATCCTACTGCAGGACACAGAGAGCAGTCAGAGTCTATTTAGGACACAATCAGAACAAGTCCAGCTTCCTAGCACTGTTCTACTATTTTTTCCCTTTATAGGTCATGTTCCTAATCAAAAATAAACAGTACTCCTGACTGCTGTAATCCTCACTGCAAAACAGAGACAATATTTTGAAATTTAATTCTGTGTTCTTAAAATTTGCTAACCTCAAATGATCACACTTGGGCTTTCCTCTCTGTGAACGACACA
This sequence comes from Formicarius rufipectus, assembly GCA_013399695.1. Lineage (NCBI taxonomy): Eukaryota > Metazoa > Chordata > Aves > Passeriformes > Formicariidae > Formicarius > Formicarius rufipectus. Next base: position 1,630,831 of record VXAU01000185.1, read on the forward strand.
GCATTTCCAGACTGCAGAAACCAGCTTGCCTCTGGACAATCTAAAAGACTTGTTAGATGGGAATTCAAGTGCAAAGAAGAATTATTGTAAGAAAACAGACAGTGAAGACTGACGGCTGTTTCATTATTTTGACAGAAATACCTTGTGGATGACCTGAATATTTGTTATGGACCACAGTATTGGCTTGAGAATGGGTGAATTATATTGGGAATGAGCTCTTACAGAAATTTTTAATCCATCTTTTATTTTAAAATAATTATGATCACCAACTTTAAATAGACTTGAGACATAGTTGCCCTATGCTTAAAGGGACATTGCATGAAGTCTACCATTCTTTAATATTTATGAGACTGTCCCAGGTTTGCAAAAGTTCAAGTACACATTTCTTTTTATTGCATGAGTCACAGTATTTAGAGTTAGTTAAAAATAGCTTATTCTCACTAATTCTAATGTGAGCAAACAATTCTAAATCAATACAGCCAGGGAAACCTGAGTGCAAAATACCCAGCTTCTCCTATTCAAAAAGTTGGTCCACCCATACTCCCAGTCCTGCATCACATATAAACAAAAGCCTCCTCAGTGCATTAAAACCATCTACTGAAGGCAACTCTTTCAATGGTTAAAACTAGGAAATCTGAGTCTTGATTTTCAATCCTCAGTTCTCTGTTTCTTTCTTTGCAAATGCAATAATTACTAGAACTGGTAATACAAAAATAGGTGGCAGAACTTGAAAAATGATGTATTTTGTAGGTCAAAGCCTCCCCGTGGACAATTTATGGTCAGTTTTATTGGAACTGTGCAACAAAAATAATAGTACAGGTGCAGTTCCTACCATAAAAATCAGTTTCCCCACTATACTTCTTCTATAATGTCTTCTCTCTTTCTCCCTCTCCCCACACACCATTTTTGTGATGGCAGTTAGCCAAAAGCATGCAAGAATGAATTGCACCGCTGTGGCATTTAAATTATATCAATACTGAAATGCAGAATAGAGCCCTTTTCTATTTTATCTCTAAATTGAATGCTTTCACAGAGAGGCACTGTTATCTGCATTACAATTTGAGAACTACATTAGTAAATCTTGAATGCTTTGAATTAGAGTATTCAACTTTTGAGATGGACGGTTGAGTTCACCACAAAAAATGTATTAAGCTGGAGATATGGCTTCATTTGGAGTGAACATGTATTTTGAAGAATATATGTGACTCAGAAACCAAGCCTAAATTTCTGGGGCAACCTGCCTCCAGATGAATGTTACCCCTTTACTCTTGAAAATAAATATTTTTAGATTTTCCTCTCTAAAAACTATGCCTGTAGAATGATTCTCTAGGTACTATTTCCTGTCAGATGGGGAAAGTATGTAAATTCTCACTTTTACACTATCACTGAATATGCTGCCTGGGAGTGGAGAAGGTTCCCATCTCTTTTATGGCACACTGTAGGCGCACTAGTCATGGTGGAAGCATATTGGTGGGGCATGCAGCTGCTAAACCAAGGGTTTGCTAAACATAAGGATCTGGATAAATTAATGAAATCCTCTGGGAGGTACCTCAGAGGCTTTATCCTTAGGACTTCAGTGACAGCAACTTCTCAGTGTCCCACAGACCCTTTTGGCCTTTAGCCAGTTTGCAAGTTCTCAGGTTTCTGAGATGCCACAGCTGCCTCGTGCATCTCTGGGATATGCCTGGAAGTGCTGTGCTCTCCACTCTCAAGGGTGGGCATAGAAGGGAAAAAATCCCCACCCTTTCACAAAAATGTACAGAGGAAAGCAAGTGTAAAAGCTGTGTTTCTGGAAAATGATAAAGATCATGCTGAGAAAATCACTTGATCACACTGTGATAACCAAGCCTGGTTTTGGGAAACATGTATTCTGAAGCATACTCTGTGTTTCCTTTTTTTTCATATGTAGGTGATAATGGCTGGCAAATATGCAAAGGGCAGCCCCTTCAGGAAAAAAAAAAAAAAAAAAAGGCACAGAAAGACTATTGACTTCACTTGGACTCTACTGATTATTGCTATGAAGCAATTGGTAGTGTGGAAGACAATTATTCCCACAATTAAAAACATAAGTTCAGAAATAGTTGTAAAAAAAAAAACGTTCTTTGCATTAAAACTTGCCTCATTTGTGAAACTGATATAAGTTATCTTACCAGTATAAAATGTACCAGGAGAATTTGATAGAGCTGACCCAGAAACCCATCCATGAAAAGAAAAGTCCTTCGTTCAAACAAGCTTGAAAAAGACTGAAGGACTTTGGGGAGGAAAACTGAGCAGGGCTAAGTTTGTAACCTCATAACAAGGCAGATTTGAGAAGAACCCCAGAGAGCTCTGTCCATGGCTGGAGAAGGATGAAAAGCACTCGCAGCACAAGAAGTCTGCTTTGTGTGGCTGAAGGAAGGTCAGGACTGGGGCTGGAGAGCTCCTGTGCCAGGGAGAGCTATGACCTGGTGCTCAGCTGGGGATCAATCAGCTCTGCCACCTCGATCCAGGCAGAAACAGCAAGGACTCTGCTGGTATTTTTAGCCCTTTTCCTTAGTGATCATATGCCTATAGCTGATTTTCTTCTTTTTGTAGGTCCTTGCACTGAAGAAGCCATGCTGATCATGGTGCCACAGCTGCACTCCAACACCATGCCTGGGAAAGGAAAAGGCTGGCAGCAGGGTTCAAAACCAACCTGCAGCTCACCCTGGCCTCTCCCGCCTGAAATTAGGTTTTTTTGCCAGTGCATGAGATGGTGTCAAATGCTGAAGTTCAAAAGATCCCTTTTTAGACCAGTGGAGAACACAGGAATACCGAACCTTTCCCCTTTGGCTTGAAAAATCCTGGAAGGATTCATGTCTGCATTTCAGTTTAATGAAGAACTTTTTTTATTGAATTCTGTCTGCTGGTGATACCTATCAGGGAACCTGTTAGAGTTTCAGGTGAAGGCTTGATCCATTTGATCTTGAGTCCAGGGGGACAAGGAACAGGTCACTTTACTTTGATCCGAAGGAGACATTATGGCATCATATTCATATGCTACCCGATCTTCCTGTAACCAGAAACCCCGCTTGCAATTTTTGTATACCATCAGATATGGATTTCTTTTTTCAAACAAATCTATGGAGCCATCTTGCAGCAGAAAGGGATGGCACTTGCCAGAGCACAGTTTCAAGCTTCTCAAAGAGCTCCTGCCTTTCCTTACCTCCACCTGTTAGAGCCAGCAGTTAGAAAGCAACAGTTTCAGTTGCTCATATCAGAGTCACACAGGAGCCAGAAGGACAGACTGCTTTTCTAATAGGCTTGTACTCTCATTTTCTGTAAGTTTACTGTATACAAAAACACAGTTTTAATGCATCCCTGATATACCTGACCAAGTGATACCACTCATGAAGTATCTGCCAAAAATTCCTGTGTTTCTCTCTTCCTGACAGCTGCCCCACAGCTGTGGCATTTCTAGTCTGAGTGGGACCTGATAGTGTTGCCTCTGAAAGCACATGGAGGATGTGACACATCATTATTTTTTATTATTATTATTATTTAGTAATTAATTATTAATGTATTATTTAAGATGCACTAGGAACAAATTCTTCACTGTGGGAGTGATGTTGCACTGGAACAGGTTGCCCAGAGAAGTTATGGATGCCCCATCCCTGGAAGTGTTCAATGCTAGGTTGGATTAGTCTTTCAGAAATCTGTGTAGTGGAAAGCATCCCTATCCATGGCAGCAAGGTTGGAACTAGTTAATCTTTGATGTCCTTTCCAACCCAACAATTCTATGACTCTGATTTGATTCGTTGCTGTTATGGGGCTGATGCTGATTGACTTAATTCCCGCTCATAGCAGAGAGCTGCAGTGATGTTTATCTACTTGTGCTGCAGATAAATTTTGTCCAGGGTAAATCACTGACTCTCTTCACATATGGATGTTTACCTGCAAGAGTATGCTCTTGTGCACCTGTATAACTAGTGAGATAACCTTTAGCTGGCTACTAGAGGCTGGAGGTAGACATTAAGCCTGCAGCAGAGCTCAGATGGTTTGTTACCCTTTGGTCTGCTCAGAGTCCCTGGAGAGAGTGAGACAGGCATCCTGGGGAACTAGTCTGAAATCCTCTGATTGCAAAGATTGCCAGGGGCTTCTAGGGCAGCTGCAGGTCTTTAAAGAATAATTTCACAGTGCTTCATGCTGTATCTTAAAGGATATATTTTATTATTTGATCCTTATACAGTGGGACATCCTCCCTCTTTATCCCGAGTATGTGACTTTGAAAGACCCAATGAAGGCTTTGGGCTTTGCTCTTCATTGCATTCCCCTGTTCTGGTTTGCTGTGTGCAGGGGATCATTCCCCACATACTTTGTGAAGCTCATCCTGGAAGTTAGTTCTGATTTTATCCATTAACTTCCCCTCTTAGTTTATCTCTGTGTTCCTGTTTTCAAAGTATTTGCTTCAGAAATATTTTGAGTAGGTCCCATCTCTCAGTCTTCAAAGCAGCTTTGTCTTCCCTCAGTTACACTACTTAAGCCTGAAAACCTTGAGAGTGTGGTTCAAGAAACACTTGCCCCCCAGCTACCTTTTCCTGCACTGAACTCCACCAGTCAGCTGGAGTGTGGAATACAGGTGGTCTGAGGGTCTCTGGCCACTCTCCCTTGTGATGGTGATGTTCTCAGATGTGGTAGATGACAGAATCACACCATTTTCCATGCACAGGTCCAAGACACAGGTGCCCTTGATATCTGTTGTGCTGTGGACACAGGAGAGGAGCAGTTTCCAGGAAGGACAAGTTGAGTAAAGGGGAAACACAAAATGCTCCTATGAGACCTCTAGAAGGGCATATCATATATGGGGGTGAAGCAAGAGCCCTTCTTTTGGTTTTGCCTGGTTCCATGGGTTGCACACACAGCGGGGGACCAAAACTCATGGAAAAATTCCCTCCTACAGAAAACACACAACTTATATATAGACAGACCCAAGACTGAAGGAATTCTGTGTCCTGGGATTGTTAATGCATGGAGTGATTCTCTTCATTTGGTACAACAGCCTGTGTAGGCACAAAGTTAGTGTGGGGCTAAAAATCAACAGAATGTGAGGTGAGGTCTGAAAGCTGAAAGTGATAGCATCATATGTAACTAAAGCAAATCAATCTCCAGGAACGTTTTTTGTATTTCTTGTGATCCATTTCACAAAAAATGGTAATAATTGTAACAACTGGTTTACCCAAAACCTGTTTGCTTCCTCCTCAGCCTTATTGAAGTCAGCAAATTTTCTTGAGAGTGCTGCAGAGAGCACAACTTCCTTTTAAATTGATAAATTATAGAGCATAGTGTTCTGCTTTTTAAACAGTACTAATGAGATGCTTTCAACTCTGCAAAATGTGTATCCTCCATTTGAATGGGTTCTGTCAAATGTGCATCTGTTTTTGTTGATTATTGCTTAAGGAACTGGTATATGTAAAATCAAGAAGCCAGTCTCTACCTCAGTCATTTCCCTGCTGTGGTTCCTGATGCTCTGATTGCTCAAGCCACAGGTGCCTGCTGTGCATATACTAACTTGCATCAAACTGAAGTGCACTCCTGTGGCTGTGTGGAGGGGTCCATCTGCCCTATTGTAGGCAAACCCAAGGTAGCTTTATTGTCTGACATGAATATTCAATTCAAACGTGAAGAAAACCTGCTCAAAAAACTGTGTAGATGTGGCACTTTATGGACACGATGAAAATGGCAGTGCTGGGTTAATTGATGGACTCGATGATGTTACAGGTCTTTTTCCAGTTTTAATGGTCCTGTGATTCTATGAAAATACTCAATCCTGCACTAGTCTTTGTGCTCCAGCAGCTACCCTGCCCTGGATATCCCTGGTGGGTTGGATCGAGCTCAGGTGTGTCCCAATGGGCCCCATATGCAGCTGGGATAACAGAATCAATGAACCTGAAAAAACCCAGGATCTTCTAGAAGAACTTCTGAGCTACAAGGAATGAAATGCATTGCACAAGTCTGGCAATTTGTGGGACTATATTGTATAATGCATTTGTTTTTGTCTCTTCTTAAAATAGAAACGTACCAATTTGCTTAAGCAGCTTTGTGAAAACACAACTCCATATTCACATATAGAACAGAAACATTTTGTTACAAATGACTGTTTTCTTCATGGGTTATTTTGATTTCACAAGAAATCTCTTTTCTTACTGCAAAGAATCAGAAAGACAGAACTTCCCCCCCCCGACACCCCCTGCCCGAAGCAGCTGACATATTACAAATCAGGTCTGAGAAAAAAAGAAGGGAGTAAAATATACTCATATTTAAGTATCAGAAGGTATCCCTCTTTGATCTTATTTTGGCTAGGATCAAGAACACCCAACAGGTTAATGACACTTGTGGCATTTATCAAGCTGAAGTACTAGAGTCACTTCTGCCTCCAGCACTACTCCCTGCTGCTATAAAATTTATGAGCATTATATGCTACCTGGGCCAGAAGGTCTCTACTCTTGCAGTGTTTATGAGCTATGGAGGAGTGCCAGGGAGTGAGGAACTCAGAAATCTTACAGAAATTATTGAAATTCCAGAGACACAGACCAAGAAATTTGCAATTCTTACAACCTTCTTTGCATAGGAAATGGAGTTCCATCAATCAGGAGGTATAGGGGCATTCCCATGGGAGTACCTAACTGAAATTAGCCAAACAATCTCAGTCTAAAATAGTAAAAGGCTCCAGTCTCAGCTACCATAACAAACCATAGTTATTCAATGTAGCTTGCTTTGAGAGGAGATTTCTGTTGCCTCTCCTCCAGCTATTAATAGTAACACAGACAAAGGTTTATGATGCTTTTTCCAAAGGTGGAAAACTCAAGTATGTGCTAGGGATGTTGAAATGTTGAAAATGCTGAAAACTTCTGTTGAATGGCCTTGATATTCCTCTACAGCTTCCATGATTCAGAGAAAAAATTACAGTCGATTAATATAATTTTCCTGTGTGTTTAGGTAGATTTGTCATGACAATAAAAGAATCCTTATAATCTTAACTGGGAAAGATTTTTGCCTCTTTGCAGCAAGTCTTGTGAAGCAGTCATAAAGAGAACCTTAAAAAGCAACAGACATTTCAGTTACAATCCTGCATATGCCACATGTTTCAGTGTCACAGACAACACTGAAATAATGGCAGACGTAATTCAGAAACCCAGTCTGACTGTGAAACCTGTGAAGTGACTGATATTCCAGGGAGAGAAATAAATTAAAATCTAAACTGCTTCTTGGTTTACTGCAAGCAGACTCTTGAAGAAATTCCAAAGCTTACACTGACTACGCTCTAAGTAATGTTTTCAAATATCCAACCTAATGTTGTAAATTAAATTGAAGATTACATTGGGCCTCCCATGTGATACAGATGAAGAAAGACCTTGATCACATTAGGGGGGAGAAACTTTCAAATGAACAAAGTTGTACCTCCTCCATTAGGATCTGTGTTGGCTGCTGGGGCAGCCAGGCTCAGCCTAAGAAAAGAAACACCTCTGTGCAGCAAGGGGGACTAATCTTAAGGCAAAACTTAACAGCTGCAATCTCATCTTCCCTGACACTGAGCAATGAAAGCAGGACTGAGAACATGTCTAGCAGGTGAAGTGAGGTGCATGTTGTACAATAAAACAGCAGATTCTTGGGAGAAAGAAACACCTTCAAAGTGGTGATGGAGGTAGAACACATTCAGAGAGATGAAGGAAGGGCAAGCCTGAGGGAAACACTGTCTCCTGTCACTCATCACCTCTGTGCTAAAAATGTATCTGGAGGTACACACTCCAAAGGGTCTGTCTGCAAATCACTCAGAAAAGCCAAATGTGTTTCTATCAGCCCCAGAGCACCATCCTCCAGGTCAGCTTGTTGGGCTCAGCTGGAGCTACACAGCTCTACTCTGGGAGGCCAAATAAAATATGCCACTTTTATCTCTGAGTGGTCCTGACTACCCTGTTTATTTCCACCTTCCAGGAAATACTCCTTCTGATGACCAGCTCCTGGTTATTCTCACATCACTCTGCACTGCACTGAAAAGCATACTAACATGAGCCCTCATCTTCCCTCTGCTGCCAGTAATGTCCTGATTTATCATCCAGTTTCAATCACATTGGACAAAAAAGAAAAGGTCTCCAAGAGAATCAAGATCCTACAGATTGCACAGAAAGCTACAGGCTACACACGGCAGACACTATGGTTCAAACACCCACAAGCTTATCACAGTCACTTGTGAGTCTTGACTGAGATGTTCAGTCAAATGGTTGCCTGAATGTTGCAGACAAATTACTCTGCAGGAGGAAACTGCACATGTATGTAAGGACAAAAGAACATCTCCCTATAATTCAGTCATAAAGCCAATCAAGCAAGAGACATGAATCTGTAGATAACTAGGTTTTGAAAGAACAGATGCTTGCAAAGCTGTCTGTTACCTCATTAAACTTTCTACCTATTCTCTACATGTTGTTAATAATCTCCACGTGAATGTTTACTGTCTGCCTGAATCTACAGACCAGAAAAAGTAACTCAAAGTGCACAGGATAAAGTGATCACAGCAGCACTGCCTGTTTCTCTTGATGGTGTAGTGAAGACGAAACTCTTTAATCAGGGTAACCCTGCTGGCTTTTCTTGCCATACAGGCTCAAACAGGAGTTTCATCTGTGAAGTGTGGTCATGGCCAGTGAAAACAGTAGTAGCTCTGCAAATGTGCAGGGTACTTTAGCCCTGAATTTAAGTTATCAAAACCAACGAGTTTGTTCTTAAATGTGTGCTTAGGAGGTTTGCTAAACTAGGTAAAAATCTTGGATTATAACTTTTAAAAGTCACCACTAGAATAGTTTAAAAAAAAAAAGACAGATTTACTCAGGTTGGGCTGAATTAACAATTAAGGCTTAGTCCTTGCTTTACAAAGAAATATACAGCTTGAATTACTTGTCATTGGACTTGGATTCATATGAAAGGATTCCTTCCTTGTGAAAGCACATCACTCATTTGAGGAAAAATCCATAGTAATGAAGGCAAAATTCCTACTGACTTAAGAAAGTCAACATTTTTAATTGCTTCATACCGGTAACAATTTTGCTGTTGATCACTGTCTGACTATTGATGCCTTTTGAAAAGTGCAAAATTAAAGCTTGCATGTTCACAAATAGCTTGTGGGAAGGAAGAATTTCAGGGAAATTAGGGAAGATCAATTGCTAAGTCAGAAGGAAAAGTCATGATTGTATGATTTTGAAGGCCAAATGAAAGTGGAAAAACTAAACTGTCATAACTCCTTTTCCAGACTGAGGACATTAATTCCTTGTGTAGACCCATTAGGAGTAATCGTGATATATGGCAGTGGTTCTCCCAGTTATAAGTATCATAATCAGAACTGTTAGTCATAGATGAATTTATGTAAATTGAACGGGTGTTTCCCCTTCCCCAAGAATTCTGAAAAGCTGTCAAAAGGTACTTTATCTGTCCATTAGCTCCCATCACAGCCCAATTACATCGAATTACAGATATAGAAATTTTTCATGATTGTATTGAAATAGAGGTTCATTGTGATAAGTTGAAAACAAATTGTGAAAATGTAGGATGAGTACATAATGTATTGTTTAACTTACAAAGTAAAATCTATATTATACATAATCACGTTTGAAGTTTCTTAAGATATAGCTTAGCTTGCTATCTCCTATTTTCTTTCTAAACCAAAGAACTAAAGTCCTTGCATTCTCTGTTATTCAAATGGGAATTTTAAACAGCCTGAAACTAAAATATTTCATCATTAGATCATCAATTAGAGACAGCAAAATGAAAGGATTTGTTCTGCATCACAAGACTTGCTGTGGGTTCTAGTGCAAAGCTTTATGTTTTGGATGACTGTCTCTCAAGACCTGAAGGCCAGATGTTTTACAGTATTTCTCTATTATTTCAGAGAATTATACTTTGCCTTTTTGAAAGGAAGAAAAGGCAGAATTGCTATCAATCAGAAGCTGAAGTGTCTGTGGACATTGTTATAGAAAAATACTTATAAAGCTCATTAGTAGATGTCCTAAAGCTATGCAGCTAATTTATTTTGAATGTAAGCCACAAATAATTTTTAAAGTAAAAGGTTTTGAAAAATATTCTTAATTATTCAAGTATATAAATTCTCTAACATAAGGCTTTGCTGTTTTCTTGACGAAAATAAAGCTTACATATCTGTACATGAAAAAAAATCATAAACAAGGTGAATAAATGGCACTGTATATCCACATCCTCTGAAAATGCTCAAAATCACACTTTCTAAAGTCTTTCTAAGAGAACAGCTCACCATTAATTATATGTTAGATGTGGAAAGGGGCACCATAGCTAAAAAAGAATGCAATTTTAGAAATGAATTTTTATGTGCTATTCCTCTGTTAAGACATTCCAGTTGTGTCTTTTGCCAATAATGGACCTGAAAGTTGACAGAGATGTGTTAGACACAACAGAAAGGCATCATTACAGAAAAGCCTGGGAAAAAGAGATATGACAAATTACACAGGCTAATTCTGAGGAGCCTGGAGTCCCTGTGGATCCTGTGAAAAATGAGGTGTGTGGATTGACAATACAGGTAACAGAATGTCTCTCTCTTGAAATGAAGACTCGATCCAGCTCTCAACAATTTTCATGAAGCAGAAGAGTCTTTTTGAGGCCAATAGTTGCATAAAAAACTAGCATGAGTGAGATCAGAATAAAGGGGAAGCTGTCCTTTGGTTAATTACTGCACTTTGTAGGATATATGGACAATACATGTTGGTGTGGCAGCAACACCACACAATGCTGTAGTGGGTTGAGGTCTGGGGCTTCAGTAGGTGCTTGGGCAGCAAAGACAGGAAAAGGGAAACTGGGCACCTGCCACTGCTGGGAGCAGGGAACCCGGCTTGTACCCCACACAGGACAGAGCCAATGCTGTCACCCTGCCAGGAGAAATTCTGTGACCACAAATGTGAAGGAGAGAAGCTTGTATTTTATCTAGTACAGCAAAAACCAGGCAAGGAAAGATGGAACAGCTTTCTCAGAATGCTACAGAAAGCATATGGCAGCAGTAGGCTTTTTGGGAAGGGCAACTGTCCCTTTAATCCCTCATTTTACTACCTCTTTTTGGCATAAGGTGGCACAAGTTTATTTTCTGGCAGTTTATATTGCAAGGTCTCCTGTGCTGAAATGGAACTAGAAGGAAGGAGCAAGGAGAAAGACATGCTAGTATTCCAGAACAGCCCAGGCAGAAATGCAAACTAATAAAAATGATGATGATGATGTTAATAATAATACAATATGAGAAATAACTACAGCTGACATATGATCTATTGATTAAAGTCTTTCATATGACAGGATGTCAGCCAGCAGAAATAGGAAATCAATACCTCATTTAACAGCAAAGAACGACTCAACCTCCTCCAGGCCAAAGAGAGACTGAGCTGCTTGAGCAGAGACAGTATGGAATTATTTGATCTATTTTTGTGAAAAAGAGAGGTTTGATTATACTAAATAATGTGCTTGCTTGAATCTATCAGAGAGAGGGACTGTCAGATTATGAACAATTAGTCAGTCAAACCAAACAACATCAGTGTTTGTGCATTTCAATGCATGTTCTGAGAGGTCAGGATTTTTGGATAAAACACTGACTGCAGATTCCAGCAAACATGAATTTAAGTACATATAACAAAGGCAGGAAAGGCAACGTTTTCAGGACTTGCATATTATTTACATATTTCCTGCAGAACACAGATTCTGCCCCAAAAATTGGATATCTGCTGCTGGGAGTTGACAAGCCACAGAAAACATGCCCGTGAGAAGGTCCTGATGGAGGAATGTTCTCCACCCTGCACATGATCACATTACTCCAGGGAGGAGCAAATGGGTACATCAGTTGTTTCTGTTGGTCTTCTGGGCCACAAGAGTTTTCTAACCCAGGCTACCAGACATGCACATAATTGGGAGTTTCCTGTCCCATCTGCTTCTTTTTCTGAGGTAAATACTTTCGTTCTAGGGGTTTTGGTTTTAATTCCTGTAAATGAATCTTTGGTGAAAACAGAACTAGAAATAAGTCATGCATTTTTAATGGGGAAGACTATCCCAGGATACCAGGAACACAAGATCCAGGGATGGGGTAGACTATCATGGCATTTTTAAAACTGGGTCGAGCACAAAAGATCTACTGCTTTGTGTGCCTGAAGTTACTGAGATTCATGAAGGACCCAAAAGGAGATAATTCTGTGGTTTATGGCTTGTTATTTTTCGGTAGCTCATAAGGAGTCATACTTGTCTTATTTTTCTTTGTGAGAAGAGAATAAAATGATAAAAAAGACATGAATACAACAAAGCAATTTGTAAAACTACGTGGGAAAGCTCTTCACTGCAGCAGAAATACTGCATTTTCATGCATACAAACCGCAAATGGTCTGCAGAGAAAAGGGATTCTCTACAGTTCCACAGGAAAAAAAGAAAAAGGTGTTATACATGTAGTTTCACAAGGGAAGGTTTACCATGAGCACTCTTTCCATCCCTACTTTTTTTCTGCTCTCCCCCAGCTTGCTCCTACTTGTCAATCCTGAAGGTGGAAATTCTTCAAGGCACACTGGTTACCTAAGGTGCAGGGTGCATGTGTGAAAAATGTCAACAGAACACAAGGGGAACTGTGATAACATTGATTAAATTCACTATTTTATCTTTGCCCATACCATTTAACCTCACCATAGGATAGCTACCGCAATTTAAGTTGCAGGATGGTGGCACTTTGGCTTCCAACCAATAAAAGGGGCTCAGGGAGGGACTGAAGCATTTCCACCACATTCTTTTTTTCTGTGTACATGTCCCCCAAACACAGAGCTCTTCTCATGAACAAAGTAAAAATTCCAGTTGTTTCTTTTCAGGAACTGGAATTAATGTTTTTTCTTTACTCTGTTAAATAGTCTATACCTTGTTTTAGCAATGATACCAGGTGGGTTTTATTTAATATATGATTTACTATTCATAGAATGGTCCCCTGATAACACTACTGTAAGTGATCTTTTTCTGCAGCCATGTTAACAATCGCAGTGAAGAGCCAAAGATCAAAAGAGCACATATGCTAAATAACCTATTAATCAAAAATATTGGAGCTAAAATTGATTGCCAATGTATTTTGGGGAAATCCATAGACTCCCTGCTAATCCCTGCCAGCTCTCTGTTTTAAAAAAGACGTTTGTTTCCAGAGCAATAAATTGTTCACAAAAATAAATTGAAAACAGACTATGGAGAATTGATGAATCCATAATTCCAATATGCAGAGACGAGGGTAAGAGCTCCGTATTATGCATGCATACATTTTTATTCTGCTCATTTTTGTAGCATGTCCAACCTAACAAAGAGATAATTTATTCTTGGGTTAGGCAAAACATATAAAAATTGAAGCTCGTAGTCTTGAGTTGGTTTTAAAGTTTTCTTACTAAAATAACTGTTTTCTATGACTATCAGTACCAAGAATCACTTACAGAGTATTGCACACTTGGTATTTGCTACAGTGAACTAATTAAACCCCACCCTGCACTCTTAGGAAGTGCAATAGCCCAACCATGTAATAGGCTCACTAGTTATAAGGAAAACACCAGGTCTTCAGGGATCTTGAAAAGGTTCCAATATCTAACTTGCCTTTTCTTTACAAGTAATTGGCTAGAAAAAACAGTGACCTCAGAGTACATGCTCCGTGGTTTCAGGCAAGGTTGTGGTTCACTGCAGTCCCATGTCCAAGGCAGCGGCATGCATGTTCATGATATGCTGGCACAAGTGTGTTGGAGTGCCATGACCTCCTCCTCTAGGGATGCGTGGAAGGACTCAAGCCCAAAAGGATCTTTGGAACATCATCCATCCTCTGCAAAAACCACGTCTTATCTTGGGATTTGAGGTCCACTAGCTACAAAATTGCAAAGAGCAACTCTTTTTTAGTCTAATACAGGCAAGGCTGCTACTTAAAAAAACCCTGTCAATACTGTTATTTTTATCAAGGCATATAGAGATTTGGGAATTTACATGTTGAAGAGTGTGGTGATGTTGCCTCATATTAGAGATAAAGCATTTCATGCTTTTAGTTTCACCTCTACAGTTCAGGCAAATCAGTGCTGAAGTGGAGGACCATCAGACAGCATAGATGAGATTGAGATGTCCCAAGCACAGAGGTGATATAATTGCCCTAAGGGTGGCATTGGCTCTGCATGAAGAATGAAAGAGGGGACATATTTAGAATAAGAATGAAAACAAAACCCGAGCTATTTCTGAAGGCCTGAAGACTGTGAGCTGCCTGCTGAGCAGGTGCTAGCTGGGACATGAACAGGTAACACAAAGACTTCCCTACCACAAACTCTCCCTACATTAATGTCAAGAAAGACACAATTCAAGGACATTAAGACATGGAAAGCTGTACTTTGCACAATTCCATAGTACTGTCTGTTCTAGGAATTCCTACAGTAGGTTACAGTTTCATTCTTTTCAAACTGTTCATGTGATACTCTCCTCCTTTTATAGCTGAGGAACCCAAGACATGCAGACTTTCAACCCTGTACTGTGTTTTGCTGCAGGCTGTCTGATCTGTCTCCCAAAAAACCTTCCTGCAGCTCTGATGGCTCCTCGAAAATGCAAAAACATTTGGGCAAGTGCCACAGCACTTGAATGCTGACCATCACACACTGCCCTGTCCCTGGTGGAACAAGAGCAGTGGTGGAAGATCCAGGACATCATCAGAGCTCAGACCAGTTCCAAAACATTCATGCCTTTGGCCACCATCAAGTGTTCCCATGCTCAAGTCTCCAAGTCTGACCTGGCAGGTCCTGTTGCTACCAACCTTCACAGAGACGTGATCTTCCCGCTGCAGAAACTAGACAGAAAGTGAAACACAGCATTGTCCAGTGAACAGCTATCTCATCCTTTGGACCCTCTGTGACTTTCTAGGATTGTTCTTGGAACTGTAGATTTGAATTTCATGCTGTAATGCAGCATACCACCTGATATCTCAGGAGGAATTTTTGAACATGTATAAATTAATTATCCCTTCTACCCACAGATCATTTCTTCAGCAAGCTTGGACAATTTGTTAACTACTATCTAAAAACTACTTAATTTTTCCCTTCAAAGCTATTTTTCAGTTAATATTGTGTATGAGTGAGGTTTTTGTATTGTTTTCCATAGATCAACTATTTTATTTACAATTCCTCGACATTTAAGTCTCAAACACCAAAGCTAGACATAGAATTGCAGAATTGCTTAGGTTGGAAAAGACTTCCAAGGTTATTGGATCCAACATTTAACTAATGACCAGTTGGTTAGACCTTACTGTGGCCTTTCAGTAGTTGAAAGGGGCTTATAAGAAAAATGGGGACAGACTTTTTAGTAAGGCCTCTTGCATTAAGACAAGTGGTAATGGTTTTAAACTAAAAGAGGGTAGATTCAGACTAGATATAAGGAAGATTATCTTGAGGGTGGTGAAACACTGAACAGGTTGCCCAGAGATGTGGAGATGCACCTTCCCTGGAAACATTCAAGGTCAGATTGGACAAGGGTATGAGCAACTTGGTCCAGAGGAAGATATCGCTGCTCATTGCAGGTGGGTTGGATTAGATGGCTTTTAAAGGTCTCTTCCAATCTGAACTATTCTATGAATTTATGATTCTATGATTGATGCCAGAAGGTATAAGCGTTGTATGCCAAGAAAACGGACTTTCTGAGTTCAGCAAAGGTAGCAGAAGCAGCTTTTCAGAGGCTGCAGATGGCACTGGGGAAGCACAGGGGTGGGATGAAACACATGCTGAAAATGAGAAATGCGAAGTAGAAAGCTTACGGGTTTGCTTTCATTACAGGTCCAGCCCTGGGCAAGACTGACATGCACTGCTGAGTATTAAAAGAACCTGCATTGTGTTACACAAAGTGTATATGGTGTCTTGGCCATGCACAAGTCAGAAACAAAACTGAGGAACTAATGAATTCTAGTGTACCTGTTCTGTGTCTGCACAGACAAACTCCCCTTCAGGGCCCTGCCAGCACACCTGAACTTTAACAGCCCTGTGATATTCAGCTGAGCAGAGGCTACCAGATGTGTCAGTGACTTTCTACCACGATAGAAAACTCCTGGCTAACCACTGAACTCTGTTAAGGCTGGAGTTGGATGCATTTTCTCAGGGCAGAGGTTAACTGTCCTTTTCCTGTCACAGTTCAAAGGTGGAATTAGCTGAGTGCCCACAGGGACCTGTGATCCCTGTGGTGAACTTGCGAGCACAGAGCTACCTGAACTGCCAGGACTGCCACCCTAACACACCTGGGATGCACAGCAACCTTCCCATGAGAGATGGAAAGGGCGAGTGAGAAACAGATGACCAAAAGCACCATTACCTTTGGCATTTTCCGAAAAACTCATGCAATGTCAGCATTTAAAGTCACAAAGTGATGTCAGAAGGCAGGATCTTTTTATTTAAGCCAGAAGCAAAGTGCTGGAAGTTTTCTTCTTTCCCATGCTCAGAACAAAGGGCTATTGAGAAGAATTTATGGGGCTGCTGGTGAACATCCTTGACAAAAGTGTAAGGCTGAATTTAATGCATTTCTATCATAATTGGTGAGGACATTTATTAAATAGCACTGAACTCCAAAACCTGCTTTAAAGCTGTTAAATACGATCTTTGGTTCTATGACATGTGTATGAAATCAGGAAAGCCTATTGGCTGCATGGCAGCTGCTGTGACTTCCCTGTGCAAGTTATGCCTCCACCACCACCCAGGTGCCTTGCTCCAGGAAAAGCAATGTCTGGTAAGCAATAAATAAAAGGTGGACACTATGTGCCAAGACCTAATTCCTTGTAGATCAATTCCTTATTGCAATTACACAGTAGGAGGTGCTTGTATCACCTCACACCCTGTGATAACATCTGGACCACAACACCAAACCAAGGTGCACTACAAAGCAGCACAGTCTCCTCTATGGCTTAACACTGCAAAACAGTGCTCAAAAGGAGGTGATGGGAGTGGGGAACAGGGAAGAAGGTATTTCTATCTGGTTTGATACATATATAGGGATGAAACATTAAAAATCTGGGCTTGATTTTCAATTTGGCTAAAAATAATTCTATGCTCAGTTTTTCAAAGGAAACTTTATGCTGTCTACAACCAGCTCTCCCCAGAGCCTCAGCCTAGGTGAAAAACTACTGGAAAATGGTTCAGAAAGTCCTTCTAAGTAAATCTTTACACTTGATAGCTGCAATAACAAATTTGTATTTGGAAAATCTTATTGCATGTTTCAGACAAAATCAGTGCAGAGGAGGGAGTTAGTGTTTGTCCATATAACTGTCACACAAAACACCAACACTTATTTTAAAACCAACTGTCTGCCTATGCTGAATATAATCCTTAATCACAGGACTTTAAAGAGTATTTCTGCACTTATTCCTTTTGCAAATGTCAAGATCACTAAGGGATTAACTGTAACATTTTATAATCATTTTTGCTTCTCAGCAGTTCATAATCACTTACACCCGGGGAATTTATTTTTTTTTTTTTTGCCAGATTGTGAGATCAAACACAACCAAACCAATTATCTGCAGTTCTCAAATGACAAACATGCAAACAAAAATATTTGAAGCAAAGCAAAGAAAGTGCCGAATTTCTTTGTAATGCAACAGCAAAACACGGGTTGCAGTATTTTTAAGTGCTTTGATTAAAACTCTCAGTGGGACAATATGTCAAGTGTTATTGCAAGGTCAGCTCTGCTGAATGAAGCTGAACCATACTCAGCCTCTGATTTTGCAGTTATGTATTTCCTTATGTCACTACTTGGGACTACTGAAGCACAAAGTCAGAATACAATGTGCTCAATTTGTCCTTCTGTTGCTTCATAAAGCAGCAAAAACACCCACAGGAAGGCACAGCCACACCATGGGATTTGTGGAATAGCTGGGAGAAACTCCTGAGCTTTTTCTTGGCAATATTCTTGGAGGACAAAAGTGGCAACAGGTAAAGAGTGGTCCCCTACAGAAGCAGCCTCCAGAGATGAACCATAGTTGCAATGATGGTACATCATCACAGCCAATAAAGCTTCAGGATTCACTACAGGCTTGGGACAGAACGGCTGAAGAGCTACTTGGTGGAAAAGGACCTGGGGATGCTGGTCAACAGCTGGCTGAACATGGGCCAGCGTGTGCCCAGGTGGCCAAGAAGGCCAAAGGCATCCTGCCTTCTATCAGCAACAGTGTGGCTAGGAGGAGCAGAGTAGTGCACTCAGAATCACAGAATCAGTCAGCTTGGGAGTGACCACAGTGGGTCACCTGGCGCAACCTCTCTGCTTGAGCAGGGTCATTCTAGAGCATATGGCACAGGATTGCATCCAGATAGTTCTTCAATATCTCCAGCGAGGGAGACTTCCCAACCTCTCTGAGCATTCTGTTCCAATGCACAGTCACACCCACAGTAAAGAAGTTCTTCCTCATATTTAGGTGGAACTTCCCATGCATCAGTTTCTGCCCGTTGCCTCTTTCTTTTGGTTGGCAATGCTGAGAAGAGCCTGGCTCCATCGTCTTGGCAATCCCCCTTTAGATATCTACATACCCAGCACCTCGAACCCTCTGTTCACTTCTGGGCCCCTCACGTCAAAAAAGACATTGAGGTGCTGGAGCATGTCTGGAGCAGGACAATGGAGCCAGGGAAGGGTCTTGAGAACAAGTCTAATGAGGAGTGGCCATGGGAGCTGGGGGTGTTTATCCTAGAGAAAAGGAGGCTCAGGGGAGACTTTTTCCCTCTCTACAACTACCTGAAAGTAGATTATATCCAGGTGGGGATCAATCTCTTCTCCCAGGTAACAACTGACAGGACAAGAGGAAAGGGCCTCAAACTGCACTAGGGAAGGTTTAGTTTGGATATTAGGGAAAAATGCTTCACGGAAGGGGTTGTCAAGTACTGGAAGAAGCTGTCTATGGAAGTGGTTTAAAAGATGTGTATTTGTGGTGCTTAGGGACGTGGTTTAGTGGTGGACTTGGCAGTGCAGGGTTAATGGTTGAACTTGATGATGTTAAAGGTCTTCTCCAACCCAAATGATTCTGTGATTGCAATGAAGAATCCACCCATGATCAACTTGGACATCTGGAAATACCCAGTGTCAGTGCAACTTTCTGGATGAGCACTGTTGATCTGAAGAGTGCAGTATGTAGTTATGCAGAAACATCATTTGTACTTCACAGTCCAACTGCAGAATCGCGGTGCTATATAGATTCTCCGCAGGGGGCTCGACAGGCACACTCGATAGTCCCTTCTCACGTGCAAAATAAAGACCTGAAGGCTGACATGCAGTGAAGCTTGAAATGTGAAAACAGCACAGAGAAAGTTCAGTATGCAATTAACTGTAAAAGCAACACTGCCTCTGTTTTTAGGAACATTTATAATGTGGTGCCTGAGCTGATCTAATGGTATGGAAAAGACAGCAACAGACAATGTCTCTCAGAGGAACAGAACAAACATAGGTGTATTTAAGTCACATACATTAGACAAAAATGGTAAGTGGGAAATAAATGAAGAAGATGCTCAAGATTTTCAAAAATTAACAATAATTTTGAAGATACTTGGTCTAATCAAGTTAAAATAGAAGTCTGTTTTTCAGAATGTGCTGAGTAACCCTTCTCTGACAGCAACATCACTGTGTGGCATCTCAAACCATGTACCCAGCAACTGTGACATCCTCGGTGACAGTGGTTTTTGATAACAGTCACCAAAAGGACAAAGTGTTGGAGGCAATTGTCTCAGGTCACATGAGTACTCAGCTCCACATTTGCTGCAACACAGACTGCTCCTCTGCCGTTCCTGTGAGACCTGAGTGCAGCCTGAGATTACTCAGACTCAATTTGATTGGGGGCATATTGAATTATTTTTAAGAATGTACTTTCGGGACTGTTCCATTATTTTTGTTAGCAAAAGAACTATGAACTGTATGGAAAAGGACACTTCAAACCCTACCCTAACCAAATATTTGATCATTTCTATAAAGGTGGAAAAAATAGGCATGCAGAATACAGAAAATCAAGAAGGTGAAGAGCCTCAGGCTGAGAGAAATTTGTGGAAAATCTTCTGTCTTTGAGTTGTGGTAGAAAGACTGACAGCTTCAAATTTTGTGAGATAATCCAGATTAATCCCTGTTCATCCTCCCTTCTCCCTTTTCCCCCCTTCCTTCACCTCTCTTAACCCGCCACCTCCTCTCTAGCATGGCTTAAACTTCAAATTCATCCTTTACTTCAAATTCTCACACATGTGAGTTTATTTCACTCTTCTGAATGGAAGCAAATGAATTTTATTTTCATGGCTCACTCTCCCCATGCCTTCTGCATGGTCTGATACATTAATTCAGATTATCATTCTGTGCACTTTTTGCATTAATTCTCAACTGACTGACCCTCTTCATCTGTAATTATTACCACGAAGGTTTTGAATATCATTAAACTCTTCTCACCGACTGCATTAACTTTAAAAGGTAATTTGATTAATTCTGCAAGCCACTGGTAGATGGAGATTTAACGCCTCATGGAATTTCTGCATTATCAGTATTTTGCAGCAACTAGATCTGAAAGATAAACAAAATCCTTGGAGACCAGATGAAAAAGGTTGGTTGTTTTTGTGAAAGATTTTAAGTAATTTCGTTAAGCTTTAAAAACAGTGTTCTAAATTGTTTTTCCCAGAATTACAAACAGATCATTCCCCTGCATTCCCCCACAGTACTGATTTAATAACTTTTCATTTCTGTGAAACGCATATATTTCCAGAGCTCAGCCAAAGGTTTTTCACTTGGGAAAACACAATGTCTGTGAGGCAGCAAAAGTTATCAACTGATAAATTGTAGAACAATATAGACTGCCAAAATAGTCAACATGTAAAGACTTCACCTAACTTCAAAACTTCTCGGAGAGCAAGGACGCATGATAATGCAGCTTCAGTGTCTGGTGTCACACAGAGCTGATGCCAGTGTGTTCAAATAAAAGTGCTGGAGGACAGTAAGGGTGTAAAATAGCATTACTGATCAGCAATGTGTTGCATTAATGACACAGTGTAAACACCTGCAGATAGTAATTCTCTAGCAGAGATTTCCCCCTTCTCCTCCATGGGCATGTCCGATGGCTGTACTGGAAACCAGCTCTTTTTCGGGTGTGTTACTTCAAGGGTAGCAGCAAGCAATAGTCATTAAAATTTCATAAATGTTAATAAAGGCTCAAATTACAGCTTAGAGTAGGGAATTAGGGTTACACGCTTCCTTGCATGGCATATATTGAAAGGCAGTGAAAATAGAAATGCCCCACGGAAAAGGCAGTAAAGAGGACGTAGCACCTGTAGAAACTGTCCTTCTGACCCATGCCAGATCACATCAGCTCCACAGACAAACTGCTAGCCCAGTGAGGCAGAGCTGCTGGAGAAAGGATGAGGAAAAGGGACAGGTCCTCCACAAGGAAGAGTAAATTTATCTCAATTTCCACTGTACACGAGAAAAAACCCTCATTCTTTGCTGTGACAAATGCTAATGAGGAGATGTACAAGCAGAGCAAAATGGTACTGAGCAGTGGCAGTGGCCACGGCAGGGCAGAAGTGTCTGGTCAGCTCCCAGAAATAGCTCCTAACTGTGCATGTAAGAAGAATTGTACTTTCCAACTGAGTTTCTATTCTATTCTATTCTATTCTATTCTATTCTATTCTATTCTATTCTATTCTATTCTATTCTATTCTATTCTATTCTATTCTATTCTATTCTATTCTATTCTATTCTATTCTATTCTATTCTATTCTATTCTAATTAACTTTTTACATTTTTTTTTCTGTAGAACTGGGGTGAGAGGGATGAGTCAGACCAAAATCTGGTTGTCATATTTATGTCGAACAACTGTCCAGTAATGCCAGGGATACATGGGAACAACATTAACTTTTTGAGATATTGGATATAATTTCTTTGTCCAAAACTCGCACATTTGCATGTGCATTGTGGTTTTTGTCTAGGACAAAGTCCTGCAGTAGAGAGTGCCCATCATCTGGAAGAGTACAAGGTAACAGTGCTGGTTAAATGTTGGAATGCTTGACTCGTGGGTCTGCAATGTGAAGGTCCCACTCCAGCAAATGGACCCACACTCACAGCTCAGATGGTGCAAGTTCAGTAAGAGCTTTTCAAGTATTTGGTAGCAGGCCACTGAAGAGTTTGAACTCCACCGTTAGTTACCCTCTGCCTGTGTTCAAACTGCGCTTATAGTTGCTCTCTCTACAAGTTGTAGAGCCAATTAAACATCTGCTAATGAGTCCTACTGTTAGATCAATGAGAGAAACTGATCTACAGAAACAAGCCAGGATTTCTCACGAGTCAGCTTGGCTTTGTTCTCAGCTCAGGAGAAGGCAGCATGCATTTGTTCTTCCCTATTCCAAAAACAGTTTGTCTGCTTCAAACTGTGCTTAGTAAGCACTTAAATGTACAGACAGACTAGTTGTCATAAAGCAGTGCATCAAAATGCGTAATCATACGTCATTTATGGTGTGCACCTCACTGGCAAAGCTAGTATTAAAGCTGGTATTTTTTCAGCTTCCTGATTGGACCAGTTTAAATAATGAATTAATAGGTAAAGCACAAAAAGCATCAGAGACAAATATTTGGATAAATAACACTGCTTAGTTTGATAAAATGTATTTTTAATTAATATGAGGTAGGTCACTAATTTTCTCTGTCAGTGCAGTGAAATGCACCTAAGTCTTTTCCAGGCCTGCATTTCTATTAGTCTGTAACATCTTACAATCAAGTCTTGGAAATAGTAATGTGTCAGACATTTACAGACAAAAATACCTACAGCAAATTTGCACAAATAGAACATCATTATCTTAATTGAACTACAATGTTTTTTGAAATTCCTAATTTTTTATAAAGTACATGCTGTAAGAACAATGCATCATGCTTACAGGATACACAACTTACACAAAAACATGATGCTCTTGAGTTGTCTTGAAAACCTACGGATGATATTTGTAAGATCTGATTTATCAATAAGTATATTCACAAGCGGAAATAATAAGCACTTATTTCAAGTGCCAATCAGTCTCCTTTTTTTTGTCAATTCAGCTCCATGTAAACATATATACTTTTTTCAAGTTCCAGCTGTAGTGGCACTCAAATTACACTGCAACAAAGATTTCCCTTGGATACAGAAGGAAAGAAAATACAAGAAAATTCTGGTTCCAATACACATTTCATAAGAGTTTGTATTAAGTGTGGGCTGGAGTGAGACAGGGGAGGACAAAGTAAATCACAACAGAGGCTTTTCAATTCACCTGCTATTACTCCCTGCATTTCTAAAGCCCTTACTACTGCCTAGCATACCTCACTGCACATCCCATAAATTAACCATGGACCAGTTTCCCCTGATCACCATCAGAATGGATTAGAAAAGGCAGTTTATAATTCTCTCCACAGCCTCAGCGTCAGACAACTGGCAACGAATCCTTCCCTTACAACCTCTTTAAGCATCATTATTATTTTTTAATGTTATCCTGTGAGTCATGGATGTTGCCATACTCTATTCATTCAGCTTTAAAACATTTAAATGTGGAATTCATAACAACTGGCTTTTAGCTATGGAAGATAAATGAGTGAGACTTAATTTTATTATTATTGTTGAATATATGTAGATGAAGGACTGGGCAATGGTAGTATCACACAACCCATAATATTTTTTGATTTATTTTGTGATACATGTCTACTTTGCAGACAATACCAAAATCCAAGCTAACACATACATACGGGATGCAAAACTGACACAAAATATCCTGTTCAAAAATTTGTGTCCAGATGGGTGAGGAAAATAAACCATGTTTCTGAGGTACAATAGTCTCCCTAATCTCCCTTAAAAGTGGAAGCAATCTCGTCTAAAGTAAGAGCTTTTAAGTGGGATTGGATACAAGGCAGGTGCATATAAATGCTGAGAGAGCCAGAAGCATGAAAATGAGCAAAATGTCGGTAACAAAGCATTTATGCAGCAGCTGCACTGAGCTGCAGAACAAGCACAGGTTGTTGATTAGCAAACATCTTCATCCATGACCAACACTTTAAAATTTGAGAGATTGTTTACAAATAACTGAAATATCCAGAATATGCTGTTTGTTGAGATCTATTTTTCAACCTGTTGGTTTTTAAAGCTCTTGTACTGTAAAAGGCAAGGAGATATTTGTTGCACTTCACTACTGGAATCCGTGAAAATAGGGTATGAATACAAATACCTTCAGCATTAGGCATTCAGAAACAAGAGCTCCAAGTCTTCTTCATAAGAGAGACCTTATCAAGGGAGTCACTGGAACTAACTAGACCTCAAAATATTTTTATTCCTGACCAAATTCATACATAAACTCTGTGGAAATATATGCAGCAAGTTCCCTCAGGTAAGGATTTGGGTGCATTAAGGGATACTTGTATTTAGGCATCATCCAAAGTAAAACATAACTGGTTCCATTTACCTCTGCTGGGATAACTGATTCTCTCTGTTTCGTTTGAATGTTCCTAAGATTTTCATCCTAACTACAAAGGCAAATTTTGATGGGCCAGAAAGTGCTCCAACAACCACTAAAACCTCTTAATCTATACTATAGTGAAGAATGCTGTTGAGCTTAACTTGCCTTTTCTAAACCTTAGATACACACACAAACTGACAAAAATTCATGGAAAACATACAATGACTATTGAGAAACCTTGTCCCAAACATAACCCAGTTAGTAGAAAAAGAGGGAGTAAAGATAATGGAGAAGATGTATGATGGTAGGCATGTGGGTGTCACACCTATCTCTTCTTAGTTTCATTCCCTTGAATGACATCGTGCTTCATAAAATAGGGCACTTTCTTATTTGAGAGAAATCATTTTCTTTTCTAGAAATTAAGAAGATGTTTGTGTTGTTCTGCATCTTGTCATCCTCTGTTGTGGCTACAAGTAAGGTATTGATATTTCTTAATACAATGGTTAAATTTAATAGCTATTGTCTCATCATACTCAGAAGCAGGATAACAATGTTCCCTGATTCCAAATCTTTGGGCCTCAGAGGATAATGGCATTATCTAAAAATATGTAGCTTTTCAAAGATAAAAGCATTTCACTTTGTCAGCATTTTGCCAGCTTTTTCAATGCACTGACACCAAACTTATTTTCCTTAACAAAGTCTTTGCCAGAATGGAAATCAGTATTCAGCACTAAAAAAAGCACAACAGCTTGCTGAGTCTCCTGGCAATAAAGCAAAGAACAAAAAACGTATTTTTATTAGTTGTATCTTTACAACAGCATTTAAATACACAGGTGAATTCCCAGTATATAAACAAGTATTTATTACTAACACAATAAAATATTTATGGCATTGAAAAACCATTCAAGAACCTAGAAAATATTGTTAGCTACAATATCAGGGAGCTTGTAAATGAATGCATAAATAGAAAAATTATGCCTTCATTTAAATGCATCCCTAATTTAAATGTTCTGCAGTTTTTAAATAATTTTTAAAAAGCTAATTGAAAGCACAGAATATTTTAATAATTTAAAAAGGCTTCCTGATTAATTTATAGGATTTATCTCATTTCATTTTTTGCTGTAAACCTTGCACAGGTGAGCTGCTCCACAACTTTTTTCGGATTGTTCACAGATGTTTTCTTGTCTGGCAAAACTTTACAAAGATCAAATAGATACCTTGGACCAGATACAGAACATGAGCAGCTTGTGTTAAAATTCATATAATAATATTTGTTGTAGTGGCAGTGTTGCGAAAGAAGCAAAAATTTACATATGTCCATTTTCAATATCACTCAATGGGAAAATAGCTGGGTTCTACACTCCAGCTAAAACTTCCAACATGCATCAAGTCACTGGTGGTTGCCACTGAATATTCCTGTTGCAGGATCAAACTTCTGTAAAAATAAAGAGACTGGCACAGGCAGGAGATATCTTAGATATTTAGGCACAACATTAGCTAAAGGAATTTATCACATCATTTTCTGAAAATGGGGCAAATCTGGGATGTCTTTGGGGAGGTCTCCCATTGAAGGTGTTCTCTGCCGCCATTAAGACAGCTGAGAAAAGGAGGTTGGTGCTGGTGAAGCTTAGGACAAGGACCAAGGGAGAAAAGGAGGAAAGGTGCTGGGCTATGCTCTTGTGTCCATGATGGTGACTCAGCACTGGGACAGCAGTGGGGACGGCGAAAGCAGAGCTGCTGTTTGTTGAGATCCACCACAACGGGGAAAGACATTCAATACAGGCACTGATAGGTCAGAGCAATTCCATTTTGTGCAGAGGATGCTGTGGGAGCAGGATGCACTGGAAAGCTTTCCAAGGGATTACCCATTAATGGATGGGAAAGGGAGTGGGCAGAGATTCTGGAGAAGCTCAAGGCAGTGGTTGGAGTAAGTGGCCAGATTCATGCGCTCTCCCCAAACCCTTTGGCACCACAGGGTTCAGAGGATGGGGTAACACAGACCCTTTTTCTGCCTAGGATGGCATTTCTTATGTTTGTATTTTCACACTTGAGATAACAGAGTGAAAAGCTACAGTGCAGGAAAAAAGTAATATCACAGCCTCACAAGAATAATCAGAGTTGGAAACCTCAGAAAACAGCCTGGATATTCAGCAATTTTCTGTGTGAGAGCCATTCACTGAGGCTGGTTAGTTGTGCATGCTGATGAACAGCATAGATGACCTTGGTGGGAAACTGCTCCTGCAGCAATCTCATCCCACATACCGTAGGATTACTGATACAGACATCTCATGCACTCATAGGGGACCATCAGCAGCTCAGTTACAGGAGACAACACAATAAAAACACTTTTCACTACAAGAGAAGCCACACTGCAAAATGGCTTTCTACAGCCCTAAAATATCTACCTCGGGCAAGGCTAAGGGCACCTCTGCCTATGCCTAGATGTCACAAAAGACACATCTATGTCTCTTCTGCTGTCCATGCACATTCAAGACCAGTGCAGAGGACCTGGATACATCTTCAGACACACTTGATGCAGCTGGAGGGGGATTGCAGCCTGGTTGACTTGCACACAGTTTCCCCTTTGATTCAGGGACAGGGAAAGGAACAAAAACCATGCCGAAACCATCCTGCCCCAGATACTCAGCCCACGACAGCTCAACAACACAGGCCAGGGACACCACCTTGGCCCTGGGACATTCTACCCCTTGGACCCTGACCGGGTTTTGCCTGATGTCCTGGTTATAGTAGCCAGGATCAGTTTGTCACTGTGTGAGTGTGGCCAGGACTGTTTATTCCAAACCCTCAATGCCATTTTCTCATGAACTGCTCGCAATGGACCATTGGCAGCAGCTGTCCAGGGTACACCTGACCCCTCAGGCCACAGGCTGGGTGTTTAGGAACTTCTGTGAGATAAGGAAGTTTTCACACCAATTGTCTTCACACCAATGACTCAGAGGTGATAACTCCCTTCCCAGGAGCAATTAGCACCTTCACACCCACCTGAGGGGTCATGTCTGTTAATGGGCCATCAGGGATTCCAAAACCATGCCATGATTGACCTCACAGAGTAAATCATCCATTGTGAAACTCCCCACCCTGGGGGAGGGACTGGGCATTCCTGCCTGAGCACAAGCATATACAAGCTTGGGGTTTTGGGACTGGAGACACCACTTGTCAGATCCAGAGGAGGATCAGAGCCTCAACAGGACTGCAACCATCATCCTCACCAGCAGAAGAAAGGATGATCACCTTTCTTTTTACTTTGAACTCAGGGGGCCACGTGGTGTTCAGCACAGGGGTTGGCAAGCTCCTTTCTGCTTGTGCGCCACTGTGCTGGGCTGCACATCTGGTTTTGTGGGTCAAATGGATTTTCCTTTTGCAACAGTGTATTTATTGTGATCTTTTTATTAAATTGTTATTCTGACTTTTAATCTCATTCTGAGTTGAGTTCGTCTCTCCTTCTGGTTTACCTTTAAACCAGCACACCTGGCAAACTTTGTTGCCAGCAGCTGGAAAGCAGGCAGGGAATTGAATGGTACTGGCAGTACCCAGCTCATCTTCATCAGGAACCGACCAGCAGCAGTGCCTAGGTGGCTCACCAGCTTATTAAATCCTGCAGTCTTCCTCCATGCAAGCTGTCCTCAGAAAACACATGGAAAACCTCCTGACAGACGGCACCAGTGTCACCCCTGAGGGCCAATGCCTTCCCACTTTCGTTGTCCTCCACAGGTTCAGCTGCCTCCTCAGCATAGTGGGAACCACCTCTGTCCACAGAACAGTAAGGGTAGACCTTATCTTTTAATGTAAAAACAATATGCTGTGGTGACAACACTTTCAGCACTGTATTTCCTGTATGGAATGTTCACCAGGAAAAGCATTTTGGAGGGGGTTAAATAATTCTTTATATTCCAAATATTACCTGTTCAAAAAGACTCATTGTAATCTCAGTTTTCCTCCTGGCTGGTGTCCTAATCAGCTTTCACTAATATGCTAAAGCAGTGCTGGTGGCCCTTAAGTATTGAACTTTAAAAACAACTTGCCCTGCTCCCAGGGAAAAGCACCATCAGAAAGTAGGGCTGAGAAAAGCTTCATACCAACTCAAGAAATTATTTTACCCACTGTTTCACGATAGCAAAGGAACATGTTTCTGTATTATATGGAATAGAAACAGAAAAAGCTGGATGGATCCCTCTAGCAAGCTCAACACACTCTGCTTCAGCAAGTGCTGTGACAGGAGGTCAGACAGCTGTAGTGAGTAAAATTTTTCATTTTAAGGGAGAAGTTAACTGCAGTTCTCTAAGGATCTGGTGACTTCTGGTTCCTTACTGCATCAGATACAACAGCTTGAGATGGGTGGTGGACCTCATTTTGGTGTGATGCTGTTGCAGCCACGACCACACTATCTCCTTGCATGGGGAGGGAAGTCCAGCTCTGCTCCCTGGTGCCAGGAGCAGCTGGCCGGCAAATGATGCCAGACAGTCTGCAGGGACACAAAATTACATTCCCTGACACAAAGCTGAAGAAGAGATAATGAAAGAAGCTTGTGGCTTTTTGACCGTCTTTGAGGGATAAAAGCTAAGAACCATCGTATTTTCGGTATGAAATGCCTGTATTCAGAAGAACAGTACTGTAATATTTCCTTGCTTTCAGCTCTGACTTAATTATTCCCTCCCCTCTTCTCTTCACAAGGGTGCCTTTGCTGTGAGTTTCATTAAAAACTGAGCTAAAGTAGTTTCTGCTGCATTGGTTGGAAGTTTATCATCGTATCTCTGTGAATCTCCTGGAAAAGGAAACTTCAGGGGAACTGAAATTGCCTTCAGATGTCTCTGACCCCCAGACAGAGTCTTTGGCAAGGATTTGTCCTGGCCCAGGCATGTCCTAAGCAGCTCAGACACTGGCCAGAGAGACACAATTACTATTCTTCGGTTCATTTCTCTCTATGGATTACAGGGAGCAGGTGATTTAGACAACTGCATCCAGTTCAGCCTAAGCTAGACAAGACAATTTTTTCTTTTATGGGAGCGCCTTAAAAATCTAACTCGACAGCAGTAAATTGATGAACTATATTTTCTTACTGCTTTTTGTACTCCTCTGAATACAGTCGTCTGCTGTCTTGTCTTGTGTTATACCTGGATGCCTTTATGCCCCATGTTTGTGCAGTACCCAGTCCTGCAGTGTGATTAGGGCTCCTCTAAACAACAAAGCCAATAAATAATAATAGGCTGTGTCAGAAAGACATTGCTTTAGCAGAGTAGAAATTACCTCTCAGTGGGAGCATCTCTTCAGGTATGTTATAAAGCTGAGCTCTCTTCAGGCTGTGGGTGAACCTATTTTAAGTATAAACCTCACTTTTGCTGTCTTCTGCTCTTCCCAGAAGTACAGCACGATTAATTCTCTGCAGACAGCTCAGAAGCCTTAAAATCACCTTTCAAAAGCTCCAATGGACAAGATAAGAAGAGGCACATTCACCCTTGCTATTACCTTGCTATGTACAAAGGGACAGATGCTGCTGTTGAATCAGGTCCGAGGGGCTCTCTTCACTGCTCCTGCTGCTGGGAGCCCTCCTGCAGAGCAAAGCAGACCTCTGGAGAGTAAAAGAGGATTTTGATGCTTCACTTTACAGCTTTAATTTCTGTCTGAGCACTTAGGAGTCCCAGGCCAGCCTAGAGCTTTTCTTGTGATTTAAGACACTGTAATACACTTGTCATCCTTTGGGCTTAAACGCATCTCTGAAGTTATGCAACTGATCTTTACACTTCTGAAGTCAACTGGGAGCTAAAATCTCATGAAGTATCCCATATCCATTTTTATTAGAGAGAAATTATGTATGCTTTCAAGTCTACTTTTGGTTAGTGCAGAATTTATCAGTTGGCCTTATCTGTATTATTCTTTTTTTAGATAGAGAAACTTTATATTTTACTTCTTGTAATGTACCAGTCTTTTTTTCTGCACCAATTCAGTAGCAGTTAGTAAGCTGGATGTTATCAGAAGGCTGAACATTATGTGAGTCTTGGAACAAGCCTGCAAAGTTCTTTATTCCTGGAAAAATGCTTTGATATTGAAGTCTATGGTCACAAGGTAAAGTCTGATCACAGTAAAATATAGAGTGAAATGAAACCCAAGGAAAAGTGAAAAACATGGTTCTGAGCAGTGAAAATGTCTTAACCTATGAGCGTAAGTCACTGGAATGAATGAAAAGATGGGGAAAAAAGCCTACCAAAAGCCTTGAAAAGGACAATATTTTCCTTCCATTTTCTTTCCCTGTACAAATCAATTTATTACATCTGGGTTGTTCAGGTGTTAGATTTGCCCTGGAAGATTTCTGACCGTGCTGGGCTGCCAATTTTAGCATCTTTTTGTCACACTCCTGTAGCAAACACATATACAGAGATTCAAAAGGACTTCTCATATTGCAGAAATACCAAACAAACCTTTAGAAACAAGATTTAAGAGTAAGTGTGCATGAGTTTCCTTCACCTAGCCCTTAACACCAGCTGCACACTCCAACATAAATACCTTCACTATCAGAGGAGCACCCCTTGCCTGTTTTCCCCACGCTCCCTGCCAGCTCACTCTTCCCCAGCTCTTGCCTCTAGTGTTAAACCTCCATTTCTTTTCTCTCCATGGCAGCAAGTGCCCCACAAGTCTGTGCAGTGGGGTACAACCCAGTCAGGTGGCTTAAATCCTGCTGTAGTGCAATGCCACAGGGCTCAAAGATAAAAAGCTACGTGTCCCTACATTTTTGCTTCAGCTGGCAGGCTGCTCTCTCTACACAGAAAAGTTAACCCCAAAGTTACAGGGTTTTCACATTTCTCCTGGGAAAGCAGCCCAGGCTGTTTCCAGGCAGTAATGCTATGGTTTGTGGAGTGACTTTAGGAAACAGCCAGAAACTCCCTGCAAGGCCCAAATAGTCCCCCTGAAGCTCAAACACCATTTCATTACAGGCACTAAGCGAGATGGAAATGAAGGCGAAAGTTTCATCTAAGTCTCATCATAATTCAGTGGTCATAGAATCACAGAATGGCTTGGGCTGGAAGGGACCTAAAAGATCACCCAGTTCCAGTCTCCCTGCCATGGGCTGGGACACTTTCCACTGGACCAGGTTGCTCTGGGCCCCATCCAACCTGGCCTTGCAGGGATGGGGCAGCTGCCACTTCTGTGGGCAATCTGGGATAGTGTCTCACTACTCTCACAGGAAAGAATTTCTTCTTAAGATGAAATCAACACCTTTGCAGCATATACTGGGGGAAAAAGAATAAAATTGTAAAGTATCTTAGGTAGCAGATTCTGTTTTAAAGGAAATAGAAAAACCCAACATTCAAGCAAGGAGAACACACAGTGAATGTGGCAGTAGGCAGGACAACTTCTGCTGCTGCTGCTGTGAATCTTGTAGAAAATTAAGTGACTCCACATTAGAGGATGATTGAGGCCATTTGATCGCATGAAATAAGGGCAGATACCTACATCAGGTGGGGCACTGATCATGAGACACAGCGCTAGCAGTTTCAGAGAGACTAAGAATTTGATGGTGTAGAATTTAAGTGTGCCTACAAAACTGACTTTGTTCCTTTGCCAAGTCCTCCTTCAATTCACTCAGTTCCCCTTATTTTCTCCCCCTACATTTTTCATTTTCTGCTATGTATGCCCTCTTTTTCACCCTTTCATTTTCTTCCTGACCTATCCTCATAGTCCCACTGGAACTGCAGTTTCTATGAAATTGGAAGAAATAGACGTTTCAGACTGGGTTTGATGGGGTAAATTCTGTATTGTTGAGACCTGTGGAAAACTGCATAAAAGCAAAAAGTTTTCTCAAAAAATGATGAAGTTGGTACCAGCTATGAGTCTCTGTCCTGTGAGCACAAATTATACTTGCCAGGAGAATTCCCTCATCACCTTGCACAGAGTTCCCTTTGCTTGTTAAATTGGATCTGAATTATCTGAATTCAGGGTGATTCTTTGTATACAGACTTAATACAATAAAGTCCCTGCAAAGAAGTTGGCAAAGGACAAGGACATTACATGGAAATTTGATGGCAGTATCTGATATAATGGATGAAAAATCAGTTTCTTCATAAACGTGGTGCTGAACTAGAGGGAAAGTAAAGTCATCTTTCCTGATTTCAAACTCTTAAGAAGAAATTGTTCTCTGTTCCACATTATAGTCCTCTGATTCTCTTCTCTTTAGAGCAAAGACAGTTTCCACAGAAAGAAGTGGAAACTTGGGGCCAGTTTGAGTCTATATAGTGTTCAGCATGTATCACCTCATGCCTCATGTCTTTTGCAAAGCATTGTAGAGGAACTGGAGATACATGACTGGGCTTGGACCAAGTTGCCTGGATCACACACCCTAAAAGGTAAGCACTGTATCACTTAACTGATAGATGCCTATTTTTCTGGATCTGATCCAAATTCTTCATCACAGTTTCAGTACTAGGAAAGTTTGTTCTAAGATAAGAATTTATGTCTTGCCACAGTTGAGCCTTTAAAGAGCAGTGAGATGCATGACTCTAATGCCATGTCCTTTTTTTGTGTTGCAAGACCCAGATTCAAAGATGAATCATGCTCATGTGTGAAGGGTGAGAGACTCAATTTTCCCTTATCAGTCCTGTAAACAATATGCATTCCCTGTGCAAAAAGTACCCAATTAAAAGCTTAAAATAAAAAGGTTTTAAAATTGGTGTTAGTCCTGCCCACGGTTCAGTGCTGATGCTGTTTCAAGGGCCCAGGAGACTTGCCCTTCACAGTCCTCATGCAGAGCATCTGGGACAAAGGGAACCTGTGTGAAACCACGGAAGCAGATGTTTGCATGAAGGTGTGGTACAATCCTACAATCACTTTAGTCACACAGATTTTGTGTATCTCCCATTCTGTACAGGAGATGGTCACCAAGGTGCTCAACACTGCCAATGCTGAAGTCATTCTGGACATGTTCTTGACTCCAGGGCATTAAAACCTCAGGTGTCAACAGAGACCCATACAAAAAGATGAGACCAGACAAGGAGATTCACAGTCTTGGACCCAGGAACTCAGTGTCTGCCTAAATTTCCTAACTTACCTCTGCATCCTATGTGACCATGGATCTACATGTAGCAAAGCTTATTACTTTTAGACACACACAAAGTGAGAGAAAAGAGGTTTCTGCCAGACAGAAGAAGAGCACAGAGGACAAAGGGAGAGGATAAGGTACCAGCTCGAGGTGATGCGTGTATGAGAGAGACTTCACTGATCTGAAAAAGCTACAAGCTGTACAAGTGGAACCTGAATATCATGCAGGACACCAGCCTGAGCTGAAAGGTTGCATTAAGGAAACGGTGGGAGCAGATATTTATAAACTGTATTATGTCCAAATGTCTCATGTTAGCTCAGGTAAAGGGTAAGTGCAAAGGTAAGGAGTAGGTCAGGCAAAAGTGGTTTTTCCCACAAAGCAAGTTTTGTATGAACATACACCACTAGAAAACAGGAGGTACGTGGTTATTCTGGTGACTGAGGCCTTTTCAGAAACCAGCACTTCAAATACTCCACACTGCCACATTTGCCAAAAACACAAACTACTGTAATGCAAAGATCCATTTATTTTTCCCTGGAAATGTGTGCTCTGCCTCTCTTGTAGTTCTGGATATGTCTGCAAATTGTCGTTTTCACTACAGCTTCCTTCTGCTATCTGTGAACACAGCCTGGCTGGTAAAGTTGATATGGCTACACTGCTGCAAAACATACTTAAAGAATCAAGTTAGACTGATGAAAATCTCTGGTTTAGCTCTACCAAGGTACTGTTGCCCTTTTTTTTGCCTATCACTTTGGCCAGACAAACCAAGTCAGATGGGCAGTTTGAAACTGAAACTGCAATACATATATAAGACTTTTTGGAACTCCTTCCCCTCATGCAAATTACCAAATAACTTCACAGTGTTTCCCTCTTCATAGAATTCTTATTGACAGTAATGCTAAATACCAGATGTTTAGGGATTACCTACAAGAAGGCCTGATGTTGAAGAGTTATGAGATGATATTTCTCCTTGGAAACTTTCTTTTGATAATGAAAACAAGTCCCAAAGCTTGATGATTTATAGTTTCCCAACTGTTTGTTGTTAGCCTTAAATTCCAAAGTTCTACTATTTTAAGTTTGATCATCATAAGCATCCACTCTGGTTTTGGATCTTGCTAAACTCTTGGCTTCAACAATTTCTAATGGCACAGATATGCAAATTCTCATTTTTCACAATGCAGTAATGTATTTTCTAATGTTTCTTTTTAATCTCCTTCTTTCAGGTTCATTGTTTCATTGACTATTCCCTCTTACTTATCATTTCAACTCCTCTGTATTTTTCCTGTTTTATGCCTTTTTAATGTGATGCCTACTCCTAAATACACAATGTTTTCAGAGCCTTCATACAAGATTACCCTTAATTGTCTTTTATAAGCAGATCTCCCAAAGGTTGTCAAGGAGAATTTCTGCTGGAGTAACTTAGTCTTGGGCCATGCAGTGACCACCCAATGGTCTGGCCAGGTGAACAACCATCTCTTTCCAATGATTTGTCCCCTGGAAACACAGATCATTTACTGAACCTGCATCATTCTTGTGCTCACTGAGAATGGGGGCACATCCATGATTTTGGGCTGAATTAATTGGAGCAATAGCAGTCCTATTTACATGGTCTCTGGAAAAATGATGTGATTCGCTGTAGGAGAGCCAACCCTGGTACTGGTTAGCTGATTGTTTCTCTGCCTATTAGAGTGTCCACCAGTCACTATTGCCGTTGTGTTATCAAATATCTATCAGTAGGCAGTAATGAAAAAAGTCAGGAAACATCTTACCTCAAATGGCAGCCAGTGGAATCTGTCAGTAGCATATAATTGTTATCTCTTGTTTTCTGTTTGTTTGTTAGTATTCTAAAAGTTCTAAATGAAAGACATTCCTAGAAAAACTTTTACCACTTTTCATCATTTTTATTCCCAACAGTAATGATGATGCACTACATTGGTTCTTCGAAGAATAGGAAAGGGCAAGAAAAAGGGGAATGAGGGTTGTGTGTCCAGATGCTAGAGATAATTCCAGCTCCACAAGCAATAACCCTGTTCAAATTTTTGTAAGCCTGGTAATACACTGTAAACAGTCTATTGCTGAATCAAGAAACAAATCTTTTCACTTGGCAATAACAAAATGTGTCAAGAATGGTTGAATACCATAACCAGAACTCGGGGATAATGAGCTTCAAATGAATGTTTTCCATTGGTAAATCTTTGCATAAGGGCAAACTAACTTCCTTGGAATTATTTTGCTGGTACCTGTTTCTTCATCCAGCCTTTATACAACATGCATTTTGTAGAGAATAAATGCTAGTTTCTTCTTTAATAGCTATTGCACATAACACCCAAAATTTTAGTGCTGGGGTGGAGGAGGATTAGTTGCTCTAATAAAAAGTTTAGGATTTCTGCTTTCAGAACAAATAATTTAAAGTATCTCCCTCAAACAGTATTTCTTCAAGACATGCACTGCTCTTTGCATTTTCTGCTACCTCTCATAGTGCCCTTGGTCTTGATGTTTGCAAATTCATCTGTATCTTTCCTTTTGAGGACTCTGTTTTCCTGCAACATCTTAATTACTCTGCTGGTCCAAATCAGGATTATTGAGGAGCCTGGAAAGGAGAGGCTTTAGCTGAATCTGAGCACTTACTACTTGTCAAAATACTCTGTAATCCTTGGAAGGATTACTCTCTGCAGTATTTCTTTGTTGCTAGATGACGAACAAATAAAAATTGCTATTTCAGTACAGCATTAAATGTTCTTTCACTTTTAATAGAACTGAGGAAATATTTGACAAAGATACCAGCAGGCTAAACCCAGTGAGGAAGAAGAACAAAGGATATGTCAGGTTTGTGGTGAGTTTAATCCAGGACCCTGGAGAGTTAGACCACAAAGGTCCAACCATGACAGGTCTGTTTCAGGGAGATTTTTTTTTTTTCTGATCTTAAAGCAGAAATGTGTCTTTGAGGTGGTCAGAAAAAGTTCTCCAACTTCTGCATGCTGGGAATCACAGTCCACACTAATTCAATGCCAGAAGAATGTTAAGGAAGGCAGTGAACATTCGTAGTAGCTAAAGAGATCTTTAAAAATGCAGCTGAGGATGGATGTGTTGGGTGAAACTTCAGTGTGGCAGGCAATCAATTTGGGAAGACTGGAGGGTGAAATCATGGATTAATAGCTATCAGTGCAAGCAGTTGTCTTTTTTTCTAGGAAGAATTGAGTTGAAAACTACCGAGGTACTGGTCTGATGGTGTTTTCACCAAGCTGTGAATTTATTTTACCAGCACCAACACCTGCATGACACTCTCAGCCAGGTGTGCTGCCTTTCTGGCAATTAAACCCTGGACCAAGAAGGGCACACTAAGAATTTTACTTCAAAATGCTCCACAAGATTCAGAAGGGGTTATAAAAGCACCACTACAATTTTATTTCAAATAAGTGCTGTCATGAAGTCCTGATGACTTGTCAGTTTTTCTGATAACTTGTAACACTGATGGATATAATACAGAAATCCACATATGCCCGTTTTTGCAATCTCATTCGACACATCTTCCAGGCTACTTTTATCTCCCAGAATGCTATAAATGCATTTTTAAAGGTATTTTTCATCTAGTTTGATTTAGGGACATTTTACCATTGGTAATTTTCTAGGATTCCAGGCTGAATTTGCTTATATTCCTGGATCATTTTACTGTTGGGTAATCTGAAGAACACTGCCAGAAGGCATGCTGTACCTATTCTTCTGGTTTTCACGTGCCCTGGTGGGATCTCAGTGCTCCCACATACCCCTTTCCAGAGTACTTTGTTAGTATCTGCACCTGCATGTGCCGCTTGTATTTCCCTGTGGTAACACCTTCACCATGTTTTCCTTTGTAAATTCTTTACATAAAAGAATTATAGACTTAGTCCCATGTTTGGTTTTGTTTTGTTTTGTTTTTTTTTTATTTCTCCCCAGAAATTCTCTTCTCAGTTATCAAGTGTTTGATGTCCTGCTTGTGTTTCATGGCTGTCACTTCCAGACTTTTCATTCATTTTCCAGGATCTTCTTATACCACTGTACTATTCAATTTGTTCCATTACAGTATGTGCCAGATGATATTGGCACAGTAAAATTTTTGGGATAACACTTAGTTCTCACAATTTTTCTTGCCTCTTACATTTTTACCCATGTACAAACAAAACTACTGTAGCTTCTGACACTGGTTGAGGACCATGGACTACATAGCACAATGAATATAGAATACTGAATATAGATGCTCCCTGTACCCCTGCACTGCTAGTGGGGAGGAGGTGGAGAATTCAGGAGTGAAGCTGAGCCCAGGAAAGCAGGGAGGGGTGGGGTGAAGAGTTTTCAGATTGGGTTTGTTTCTTATTATCTTGCTCTGATTTGATTGGCAATAAATTAAATTAACTTTTTCTTCCAAGTCGAGTCTGTTTTGCCTGAGATAGTAACTGTTGACTGATCTCTCCCTGTCCTTTCCTTGACCCATGAGCCTTTCATTATATTTTCTCTCCCCTGTTCAGCTGAGGAGGGGAGTGATAGAGCAGCTTCGGTGGGTACCTGGCATCTAGCCAGGGTCATCCCACCACAGGGAAAAAACCCTGACAGGGTTACACAGGGTTCACCGAATCAGTGCATTGACTTAGATGGTTGCCAGCGTGGATCTAAGAATATCTGCCCTAAATTTGTTTTAGCACTCCAAATACTACAAACACTCATCCCAATTGCTTTCCAAAGGGATTATTTTTCTCTGCTGAAAAGCAGCCAGCTCCACAAAGCTGCTTGAACTCAGTTATGGCCTGAGCCAAGTTGATTTTTAACATTAAATAATGTTTCTAAATTGCTTTGGGGTTTATGGATGACAGTTATTAGGAATTTGTGAAGGTTTAATTCTGCAAACAACCAAGTCACACAAGCAGTTCTCATTCAGTGATATTGCCTCTAATTTTCACTGGGACCATGGGATTTTTTGTGCGATTATGCAATATCAGATTAGCAGCCTGCCAACTTCAAACATTTCAAAAACATGAGTAAGTCCCATGAAAAATACTGTCAGCTTGAAAACTATGACATTGTAAAGATTCCTTTAACATACTAATGGGCTATTGATAATTGCACTTTCTAGCTTCATTTTTTAAGCTCCATCTTGAAAATAAAAATTACTATATCTTCATTTTTTAAAAACTAAGAGTTCACTTTGGGATGACCTGCTCCTTCAAGAAAATAATACAGAATAAATACAACAGCAACTTAAGTGCTGGTAACCCAGCCAGGATTTTGCTCAGCAAAAAGATCATTTTCCTGTAGAGAGAAGGAAAGGTCTTTGAAAGATGGGCTGATCTCTGCCAGATCCAATTAGGTTCAATGATACTTAAAACCTCTCCCGACACACTGATATCTTTGACTTGTTATCGGGAACTTCCAGCGATGGAGTTACTGCAATCTTCCTCAGCACACTCCTCCAGAGCTTCAGTATTTTAAAATCAAACCTTTTCCATGTCTTTTCATTTTACCAAATTGCTTCTTAGCCATCTTACAAGGGTTCCAGAGCATCTTGTTCTTGGGAGAGGCAGCAGAAAATGGGATGGGAGATTTTTGGTGTGAAGTGATGCATTGCTTGCATGGGCCATCTCTTTGCTGTACTAAAACAAACAGCTTTCTCTCAAGCTTTCCTATCACACCATATTTTCTGAATCTCTGATTAGCCTTATGGTTTGCCTTTGCTGGTCTGCAGGGCAAAGCACTTGTTTCTGGAAGTGCAGTGAGCAAACCTGGAGCTATGACTCCATCTAAGTTTTCACTAGCTCTCAGTGGCATATTTCTTTCATTATTTATTTAATGTCTTATCTATACATCATGGCTCTGCATCCTGGAATAGTGGTTGGGTTTTTTTGGTTTTGGTTTTTTTTGGGTTTTTTTTGTTTTTTGTGGGGTTTTTTTTGAGAATGATGACACTGCTGACTCGTGTTCTGTTTGAAATCCACTGCATGTATTAATTTTCTGCCTCTCAGAGGACCCCGCTGCTACCTCTTGGACTATTTGTGTAAAGAGGTCACAGTCGAGCAGGTGCTGCCTGTGCTTGGTGCTTTGCAAGAGCTGCTGCTGCTGTGCACAGCAGTGCTATGGAGTTTTATAAAGATGCAGGCTCTATACTGCAGTTGTGCTCCTGGAATATGAACTGACAAGCCGGGTGTCTGTAGCTTATGAAAAGACTGACAAGAGGTTTACACAGACACACGTACAACTGTACAGAGGGACATGCACCTGGGGAATGTTCAAACATGAAGTTGAGCTGGACAAGCCAAGCAGGCAGCGTGGCTATTGGCAGAGATTGTATGCATTGAATATGGATAACAGAGATATCTGGTTTAAAACACAGGAGAAATGTATGACACAGTGTATGTTGAGTTCATTAGAACTCATTAGGAAGGGAAGCTGGGACTGGGGTTGGTTTTGTTTCAGGCTATTGAACGTTCTGGCTCAGCGTGTTCTGACCAGTCACCTGCAGAGAGTCAAGCTCACCACTTGCCACGCTGTCTGGATAAAGAAATCCAAGTGACGGATCCAGTGCCAAATCAGGTTTGTTTGGGCTTTTTTGTTGTTCTTTGGTTGTTTTTTTTTTTTTTTTTTCTTTTTCTTTTTTTTTTTGTTTATTTGTTTGGGTTTTTTTTGTGAGCAGACAGGCCCCTTATCTGGAGAACTAAATTAACAAGAAGACCTGGAAAATGTACTTGTACCTGGAAGGTGAGCAACGTGTTGTGCAGCTGATGGCTAATGGGAAAGGGAGGCTGGGAGAAAAAGTAACAGAAACTTGACAAGCTGTATGCTACATATTTAAGAATTTTGCCCCAATCTAGAAGATCAGTTTAAAGCCTAAACTTGTCCTCCAGCTCCTTTGTCACATGAAGATTTTATAAGCACCCTCCTTAGCTCCCCATTCATATCATCAATGTAAGCACTGAGAAGTTTTAGGCTCAGGACGACCATGTGGAGCTCCTTGTTGGAAATTAAACCATGGTCTTCATTTGGTGAGCACGTCTATTGAAGCTGATGCTTATTTGCCCTACTACAATTTTCTATAGATGAGATTTTCCTCTCCAGCTTGCTTTGAGATCTCCATGCAATATGGCAACAAAAGCCTTATGTGATGTCCCTTGCTCTCCCCCTGTCCACAAAGACTCCTGCCTTTGTCCTAGGAGGGAATTATTTTGTTTTGACATGATTTGTTCTAGACAAATTGATGTTGACTTTTTCCTGGCACTATATTATCCTTCTGTAATCCATTTCAAACACATGAAAGAACTTCATAAATATACAAATGAATTAGCCAGATATTTCATACCTAATCTTTAATGCAGTCTATTCACAGTTCATAAAAATATTTACGCAGAAACACATTATTGTGTTTTTCTGATCCTTTCTGAGCCTAGGTAAATGCTTAACATAGCTGCTCTCTGCACAAATTAAATAATTCCCTGTAAATGAAGTAAAAAGCTGAGACTTAATTTGTGAGGCCAGTCACTCACAGAAAATCCTGAAGCAGTCTTTTCCAAAGGCTGAGGAGAGTTTGACTCCAAAAATTACAACTCTGATTTTGACCCTGAACTCTTTTGAACATTTATTCAGGTGTTGAAAAAATTTTAAATAATAACATCAAGTACTGCATGATGCAGCAAGGTTGGTAAATCTTTTTGGTGAACTTCTAGAGTTTCACAAGTCTATTTGGAAAGTATGTAGGAAACATTTAATAAATCCATTAATTTATTTATAAAGTATTAAAAAGGGTCATAGATGGTTTATAGGCAAGTAATACAGAGATAAATAAGTGTTAAGGAGTATTTGCCAAATCAATCTAATCTCCAAAGACAGGGTTTAATTAGTAATATTATGAAGTCTCCTATCCTCTCTGCCATCACATTAGGCTTCTCAGCAAGGCTAGGATAAGATGTGGTGATGTGGTACTCTTTTGGAGCATTTGCACTACAGCAGTAATTCATAGTCTGGATGCCAGGATGCTGGGACCTTGATTAATGTAATGACATACTTTATGGTATCCCTGGCAGAAGCTAGGAGAGATCACGATTTATACTGAAAAGTGAACTCAGAATTCTTATTCAGAGCAGAAGGTTTCAAGATATATGGTACACTACCCTACAGCTTCTTTCAATGGTTACTGATTGTATTTTATTACAAAGTGGCATAACTTGACCTTAAGAAATACTGCATACATTCAAGACACAATTTATTAGATGGTTTTACGTATCAGAGAAAAAAATCTCATGCTAGCAACTCAGACATTAAAATAGTGCACAGAAACCACAGCCAGACATCCCCTGGATGCTCTGTGTGTGGGATTGTGAGAAGACCTGCTCCAAGAGCTGAGACTTCATCCAGTCTACCCAGAGAGGGTGCAGGAGCAGAAGGATCTGTCCCCCAGTCCTCCACATAACTGCTGCAAAGTGATCCAAAAGACTTCAGCCATGGGCATGAACTTTCAAACCAAAATAAATCTGAGGTCTCCCTACTACCATCAAACCATTATATCTTAAACAGAGGAAGTATTTCCATGTCACAAACACAAAGGATAATGATGTAGCCTTTTCTACAAAAGCAACTAAACAGCATTATGTCACTGCCAAAGAGAGTAGTGCTGGGAGCTGAGGACTCAATGAAAACCAAGGCTGAGTATCATAAATTATTGTTTAGTATGAGACAAACAAATGGCCATCTTTGAAAATGAACCTACTCGTATGGTTAAGGTTTAAAACAGCATTTATGGTGGCAATTGAAGCGCTTAAAATATGCACTTTAAAAATAATAAGACCTACTGTAATGTCCCTCAGCTGCACTTCTGCAGAATAGTCTTAAATCATTCCAATTACTTAATGCAGCCTGTAATTTATCAGCCCAAATAAGTCAGGCTTGTCAAGCACAGACCCAGATATATGTAATTGTTAAATTACATAAACTCCATGTACATTATAAATTATTCATATATTGAATTGGCTGCCTTTAAAATAAATAAGTGGTTTCCTATATGCAAAGAGCATATTGATTACATATATCTGATTTTTTTTCTTAAAGTCCAGTGTATTTTTGCAGAGTCTGGGAGTATCAGTGGTCAGAATAGGGCTCGGAGTAAATGCTGTAAATTAGGAGTGAAGAAATAAAAACGGATGAATCTGCTGTGATATGTCAAGCCACACATGAAAAGCTAACCCATATATGCAGTGAATATCCAGAAGTCCCAACGAATTCAGATGTGGTGATGTATCTGAGTCATCCCTTTGGCCCATGCAGACAGGCTATGCCCACACACACTGCCACATTATACTCCTCCTACGATTTTGGTAACATTACTATTTAGAACTTGAAGAGTATTTTCATTTTTCCATTTCTTTAGAAGTCTTAATTAATCCACCCACCAGACCAGAGGAGTATTACTAGCTCTGTTAATCCAGACATAATTAACATTTTACAAAAGGTGAGAAGCAGAATTGGAAGATCCCATTGGGATCCAGGTGATCCAGAGTGCTCTCAAGGGACTTGTAAGAGCATCAGAATGCCAGAGGGCAACTTTGGAGACTCATATCTCAGGGGTGATTGTGACTGTGCTGTCAAGAGATAGCCATGGTGGTGCCAAATGACAGAAGTGACTAAACAAAAGAGAAACCTCCATTTCACTGTTTTGTTCACATTGCACTTACTCTTTTCCTGCTGCAAATAATTATACATACAGGCTTTTTTTCCAAGTTTCATGCTATAATGTTTAAACACCAGATTTCACTGAAGAAGAGAATAAATTTCCATTTGGTATTATGAAATACAATAGAATAAATAATTTCTGTTGTAATAATGAGTTCTTACCAAAGTTTCCTTTGTGCATAAAACTTATTACAGAACTTTAGGAAACACTTAATTTGATTAACAGTCTTCTATATTAATCTTTTGCTCAGTCACTCTTGAGAGCTGCAATAATTTAACAGAAGGTTTGCCAGGCTTCCTGCATGGCCATGGATCAATATCCCAAGAAGCATCTATGCAAAAGCTTTGATTGTGACTTTAAGATCAAGTAAGAAAGTCCATCTAATATGAATACTAATTGAAACACCCAAAACTTTATGCCTACTTTTCTAGATTACAATATTTCAAAATGACCTATCAACAAAGGCTACAACCCCATGTTACATTTTTGATATTGTTTCTGACTATGAATATGTACTGGTAGAAAAGTATTTTAAGTCTTGGATACTGTCCCAAATTTTAGGCAACACAGATGTACTTGATCCTAGAGGCCATTATGGATTTTGTAGAATGCACAGCAGTATTACACAGCTGTACTTCTTTGCAAATAATACACCTCTGTAAGGGAAACACTACTCTTTATGTGGTGGAAGGGAAGTGGGGATATTATCCTGCCTCTTCCAAGATCCCTGCTGAACACCTCCCCAGGAAGTAGGAGCAGAGCTGCAGACATGTAAGAAGAAATCAAATTATTTTTTTGTATTTCTGAGTGAAACTGTGAGCTGCTGGGCAGTGAAACAGTGAGCTGCTGGGTAGTCCAACAGTGATCTTTCTTCTTCAAAAAATAACCTTTTCAGCATGAACAAACACAAATATACATCTGAAGATCCAAAGCCAGTATTACTGGGACTGCAGGCTCTGTAATTGCTGAATTTAACCCTGCAAGCTCATTATAGAGTTCAAGCCAATACCTCTAGGTTAAGCACACAGGCAGGAAATTAAAAATAGATGGTGGCTGTAAAAACAGAAGGGAAAATGAAGGTAGACATTAAAGAAGACCTGATGTTTGCAGAAGAGCATTTAGCTCTTTTAGTGAAAAAGGCCTTGAGGAATATTTCCAAAACAAAGATGAGCTTTACTGCCACTGTGCTTAGGATTTCATCATTCACGGTCAACCTCTCTATAACCAACATCTATTCAGTAATGAACTGATTTTCTTTGATGTGGTTAATGGAACAATTATTACTATTGAAATTTTCTATTACGGGC
This sequence comes from Formicarius rufipectus, assembly GCA_013399695.1. Taxonomy (NCBI): domain Eukaryota; kingdom Metazoa; phylum Chordata; class Aves; order Passeriformes; family Formicariidae; genus Formicarius; species Formicarius rufipectus. Next base: position 1,675,312 of record VXAU01000185.1, read on the forward strand.
TGGAAAACCTGAAAGGGGAGGGAATGGAGTGCAGCAGAATGGAAATGCTGTGTTTGAATTGAAGTCTTGGAGATTTCTGATGAGGTGTTTTCCCATTTAATACTGCTCTATCTCATAGATGGGAATTTAAGAGGCAGTACATCAGAAACATTAACATATTTACAAAAACAGATATTCACAGAATATTCAGAGTTGGAAGGGTCACTGAAAGGTCACTGAGTCCAGCTTTTAAGTGAATGGTCAGTATGAGGATTGGACCTTGGCATTATTAGCACCAAGTTCTGACCAACTGAGCTAACCCACTCCCCCAAAATATTATTTCAAAGTCTGAAATTAACTCGTTTGTGGAAGGATTGCCTTCACATTACAAACTGTCAGTCCCACCTCACTTCTGGACAGCACAAGTGGATTCAGTATCATGTCCAGAACTAGAGGGAAAGTTTAAGGGCAACTTTATCTGTTGCTTTCTTGACTCTTGGAACTCTTCTATGCTCAGACTATTCAGAGAGTTTAACTAGAGGTATGTTTAAGTGAGCTTGCTCAAGCTGAGGTTAATCTCCATGTAAGGGTATGTGTTACTTTGGCTCCCATCAGTTTGACACATGAAGCAATTTAGGATATTAATTAGGTGCAGCTTAGGCTGTAAACTAAGATATAGTTTTCTTCTGTGCTCTTTTCCAATTATCTCCTCCATCTTTTTTGTTTTGGTCTTGTCTTTTTTTTTTAATTATTCTTTTTTATTTTTTTTCATTATCATCTCTAGATTAAGAACAGCTTTCTTCTTGCCTTCATGTTAAATCTCTATCCCGTCTCCATACATTCTCCACCTTGTCTTACTGAGTGATAGGAAAGTGACAGTCAGTCAGTGCCATTTGTCTCAGCCAGCTGTCTCACTGCTGCCTCAAACTGAGCACTGGTTCAGCAGATCAGCTCCTGCTCTCAGGCAGAGCTAGATAGATAGCTAGGGAGGAAATCCTGCTGCACGCCCTGTTCTCCCTCTCCTCTATTGTAAGTATCTATTGCATCTATCTATGGGGTTTAGGCCTGTGGGCAAGCACTTAAATGAGAGAGAGATGCTGAAGGAGCAGTGCAGCACCCCAGCATTAAGCAGGACCCTTCTCAGAGATTTGGACCAATCAAGCACTAACTGCAGAATAAAGACATTTAAAATGGATATTTTCCATGGCATTGACAGTAATGGGTATTTTCAGAAAACAGCTTATTGAAACCACTTCCACATGCTTAGGTTTGGAAATCAAGTACAGAGCCTGCACATTGTGAAATACAATGGATGTTTGTACCAACTGTAATTGTCTATTTATTTGCATGCCACTGAGTATCATCAGACACTCAGACAGCCAGCAGAGCAAGGCTGGAAAGACAATAATACAATGTCAAACCAAGTCAAACTATGTCAGCACAAATGATACACTGCAAACCAAAATAAATTGAACATGAAGTGTTAACTCAGAAGAGAGGGCAAGCTTGGAGAGCTCATAAGATCAATGAGCTTTGGGGATATTCCTAATTACTGTGAGAAATTTCATGTTAAGAACATATTTGATCATCCATGGCTCAGCTCATGCTCAGTAGGTGCATATGGTAGGCAACCAAGGCAATGGACACAAAGACAAAAGAGCTACCAGCTCCCATTCTGGTCACAGTGGGTCAATGCGATCTAGGAAGAGACAAAGTCACTGAAATTAACACCCCCATCAGAAGGACTAGCAGACTATTTAGTACTTTTCTCAGAGATTTCAAAGTTAGGGTTGGTCCTGCTTGTTCATTGTAAGGGTCTGAGAAAGAGGAACAAATAACCTGGCGGCAGATGTGACATCCAACCTGTGGTGCCCCTGCTCATCCACCTGCAGTGATGCCTGTGATGTCACCCCTGTGGTGTCAGTCCTTACACGGGAACTGCTTTAACGATGAGTCTCCTTCTCCATAGCCACTGAAGTCGGAGTTATTAGTGTTTTCCTCCAGGCTGTGATGCAGACAGGCTGGGGCACCTTCCCTCTAAAATAAATACACCTGTCACTGCCTCTACCTTGCAGGGAGAATAAATGCTTTCAATGGGGAATTTCTTGTATTTGGTTTCAGATCTCAGGGCAATGTTTTTCTAAACATCTGAACTTTAGATGTTTTTGTTATTTTTCTGCTGGGAGGAAGGGACACGGAAAGACACACTGTGAATGCTGAAAAAATATTTTCACAACCTTTTGAAAGGGAACAAGTCTGCAGCTTGAGGTAGGAAATCAAAGTCTTCCTGGGAATAAAGTATATTCTTCAATTCAGTTACAAATGCCAATTAATCTTCTTTCCTTTTTGTACAAGAGCCAGACTCGTTTACTGATTTCACTTACAAAATATTTATTTGACAATACATTTTTCATACAGACGTGTTTTGCTAATTGTGATGGCGAGTGATTCAGTTAGCTGCATTTATTCATTAATCTTTAAAGCATGTTTTTCTCATAATCAATTTATTCATCGATTCTTGTTATATTTCTTAAACATTTTTGTTGTATTGTTTATTCTCCACTGTACATTGGAAGTCTTCTAAGGGATTTTTTTTCTTTAAGGCAAAAGAAGTAATTTTAGCAGTTTCATTGTAATTGTTCTATGAAGTGAATAACCTTCATAGTATTGCTGTTTTATTGTAGTTGTTATTGAATTTGCAGCAGTTGTTGGAGCATCCTCCCACTTTTTCTGCTGGACAAGAGACAATTAGTTCATTGTTTTCAGGTCCATGAGCAAAACCTGGGGAAACACCAATATTTTAATGAGAAATGTGTTCCAGAGATCAAAGTAGGGAAGAAATGCAGCATGCAAACCCCTGAAACATTCACCAAGGAGTTGTACATGCCCTTGTTAATCTATGTGGAAGTGCAAAGAAGTGTGGCCATGAAAGGTGCCTATTATTACACATCTGTTGTTTTGCTTGTGCTTCTCCATTGTTGCAAAAATGTTTATTTGTCCCCAGGTAACAATTTTTGGGTGTGATGGAGGAAAACAAGTCTTTCCATATGATGAAAATACTGAAATCAAGCCTGTGGAAAGTCATAATGGGAGGAGGTTTCTAAAAAAATAAGTCAGTGCATCCAACTTCAGCATTAGACCAGCTAAGGAGTACTAAGCTGCCTTGCTTTTCTTATTAAGTCAACAGTTCTCATCATTATTGTTTTCCATTAATATCTGACTTGTGGAGCCTTATCATTCTGAAAACCTTGGTTTCTCTCATTCTGAAATTTATTTCTCTCTCAGAGCAAAGAAAAGTAAATATCAGTTCAAAAGTAAAGGGTAATTTATTAAGTTATTACAAATTTTGTATTGTAAATATAATCTCATTACTCCAAGCAGTGTAGTATTTTTTAAGTTCCTCAGGGCTAGGCTTAACAGTCCCCTGAATAAAAGCATTTCTAGGAAAAGAAACTATTTGTTGGTGTGTGATTAATCAAGGCACTAATGTTTGAACTACACCTAAAAATAAATTCCTAGAACTATTTAGTACAGAGGTGCTTTTATAGTAAGTGATTTTATTAACAATAAATGCAGCTGTTTCTGTGCTATTGAGGGGAAACAGAGGATAACACCTCAAATTACTACATGCTGTCATGATTTTTGTTTGGTCTCTAAAATAGCCAAGTCTGTTAACTAGCTGGAAGCAGAAACCACTGCAGCCATAGTGCTGCCTCTTCTGGACACTTGTGCATAGGGGAAATTGGATTGTTTAGATGGAGAAAGGGAGTAGGAGACAAAGCACTAGATTTTTTGCAGCAAGCAATCTGCAACAATCTCCTACACCACCCTGGGTCAGATGGAGACCTCCATCAAGTAAGTAAAAAAGTTCTGGTCATGCACAGAACATTGTGACTGACCTGTCATATAACAGGCCAATTCTATCAGCCTGGAAATATCAACACAGCAAAATCACTTTTGGTCTTTTCCAGTGTTATTTCATACTCCTTTCCTGCCAAACAGTTTTAAATCACATGAAACAAATTCCAGGTCTAACTCCCAATCTTCCCTTTTCTCTTCTTGGGGCCTCAATCCTCAGGATGATTTCCTGAGATGCTGAGCAGCTTCACCTGGGGGCAGACCCCAGGAGATCCCTGCTTCCCTTCAGTAGCTGAACATTCAAAGCTGGCCATCAAAGACGAGGGGCTGAGCCTCACACTGCACTACTGCTGTATTTGGTGCATCTGCTTTGGAGTAAAGGGCAAGTTACAGACTGTCTTTAACACAGAACCACGGCTTTGACATCGTGTCAGTAAAGCCCCTGCAGCAGACACCTGAGATCACCTGTCAGTGTTCACAAAGATGATCAAATGCCCAGTGGGGATAAGAAACCACCAGACCATAATTATTTAATTGTTATTAAAAATACAAAATGTTGTTATGAAGTATGTTATATACATAATATATATAAACCCAGAACTTAGATTTCTTTTTGATCTTATCTGTCTATAGACATACAAGAGCAGCACCTAATGCATATGTCTCCCACAGTCTACTCACTGAGTTTCTCCCCTAATTGCTGTGAAACAAGTAACTTTTCACTTCCTTCTGTTGTTTAGGGAATGAGACAATTCACATCCAGCAAACACAAACCCAGAAATACGCACTTTGGGGCTGAAATTATGTCTTCCATGTTCTGCAGTTACTATGGCTACCATCCCACAGCATCCCTGCATGCACGGCTGAAAGAAATAGTACAAAAAATAAATGTCCATGTTAAAAACAAAAGGAGAGTTTTGAGAGCTACTCAAAAATATGCAGTATGAGTTGAGGAATATAAGACATTTTCCACAATGACAAAGGGAGAGGGATATCCCCACGGTCTTGTTGATAAATTTCCTCACTTATGCTTTAAATGTTGGAGTAAATTTTTGTTCTATCTAGAACTGGGAAGATGGATAAAACACTCCAGTGCTTCAGGAATCAGCGGGTGTCAGCGCACCCCTGGGAAGGGGAGGACAACTGTTACTTTCCTTCAGTAAGAAGCTAATTCCCTGGAGCCATGAACCACAACAGTATTTGGGTTCCTAATGCCAACCTAGGCAAACTGCCTTCCTCACAGGGGTTAGTGGGACATCAGGGGTTACACTGGAAGATCAAGCCCTGCTATGGATTGGCCCCACAGTAACTAAAGGAATTGGTGGCCACAGTTGGTTTTTTATTGGAGTTCTGTGCGGCAGCCTACTGATGCAATATTCATCATCAGGCCAAACCCTGAAAGGTGCCTGCATCTGAAGTTGTCCCCCACAGAGAATTATCTCCTGGCAGATTTACACAGCTTAGTGCCTTCTTGGGACTTAACCCGTGACCAAGAACCTCAGTGAGACCTCCCCCAGCCCTGTGAAGAGATGAGTGCAGACAAATTCTCTGGATGCACCTGACCCACCCTGTCCAGAGAGATGCCTGTACAGCACAATGTGTCTGATGTTGGTGGGGCCAGGGACAACCCTGACCTCTTCCCCATGCTGAAACATCGTGGAGTAACAGCACTAGTCCTGACCATGGAAGAAGAACTGTGTGGGTGATGGCAATTCAGTCCTCAGCAGGCAGGAGGTGCTCTACCTACGGGAAATGTGAATATTTGGCAGGCGGTAACTGAAGACTAACTAGAGCAGAGGGTGAGCAAAATGTCATGTATCTCTCTGCTTGCTGAGGAGGTGACCTGAGTTCTCACCTTCCCACAAGGCCAAAGGCTTCACATCGCCGTAACCACAGTGAAGGAGGAGGAATCTTCCCTGGGAGGTGAGCAGTGTGAGTCTGACCGCCCCACAGGCCAACTGGACCTCCTCTCAAAATCTCCCCCATAAACCACAGCATGCTTAGATGAACATTTACTTATTGCCTTCAGGTAGTGATATCACTAACAAAGCCACATGGTCTGAAGACAGACCGTAGGATTGGATACTATCATCTCAACAACAGAGCAACTAAATAGAAGAGGAAAACAATCCTACAAGTATAGATAAGCTTTAAAAAAATCCCCAGTATGAAAAAAAGTCACACATTTTCAACTCTGGCCAAGCATGTGCCCCAGGAAATACACTGAGTTAGTGGTTGGCAGTCCATTCCTTACGTACCTAACTATTCACTGTTACAAATAACTGGGTAGAGAACCAACTCCAGTGCTATGTCAGTGCCATCACTGGGCAAATGAATAAGCTGCCTTCTTAGTGTACAAATGTACAGTCATTTGGCATGGAAGAATTCAGAGTAAGTACAAATTTGGGAACTACTGCAGACAGTAAAATTAAATGCAGGCAACTGTGAGTGAAGGGGAATGACTGGGGTCCTCCTGAGTACCAGGAGGCGGCTGGAAGCAGAACCTGCATCGTCCTGAGTCACAGCCTGCCTGCCACGACCTGCTGGGTTTTACAGCACACCAATATGATGGAGGCTTCCACTTCTGGTATAGGTAATAGTCCACTTAGAGTGATGAGGCTGAGGAATGATCAAATGTACCTGAAACGTAGATGATAGAAAGCAATTGTGTTATTATCCTGCAACTTCTTATTCTTGCTTTTTCTAAGTGAGCGTCATTGTATCATAATTTTCAAATTTTTCACTGGAAAAAAATGTATTTTGAATTCTACAGCTCTTATGATATTTGAAAAGAGCTGTTAATTATTTTCTTCTATGTTTGTTGATTTGAGATTGCAGCACCAAGGTCATTGCATTTCAGGGTCACCTTTTTTTTTTAATCTGAACTACAAAGGTTGACTGAAAGCAGAGCAACATCTGAATGGTGAGTTCTTCCTTCAGTGTGTATCTCAGAGGTGTGGTAGAATTTCAGAACAAGGGAAGTCCCTATACTTCATTAACAAATGATTGGCATGAGATGGGGTGAAATGTGAGGGAATAAAATAGAATAAAAGTGTTAAAATGCATCCTGAATTCCCCAGCACTTCCCTGCTGTGTCCTTAGGGCATTTCAAGACCTACCTTGGAAAAAGGCTTTACATAATAATCACTGCTATGATTAGCACAGTGTTTCACATTATGTAATACATGCAATTCACCTGATAAGCATTGCAAGAAGAATTGCAATGAAAGTTTCAAAATGTTCCAGGTTTTAGGACTTCTCCCTACCTAACAAAGCAACCCCACAAGTTTTCTCAGCTGCTCCTTAGTAAAAATCCCTTAGAAGTGAGAACATTCTTTAAAATTCCCTGTAAATGATCACAGATTTGTAACACTTCCATGAGTTCAGGTCCCTAAGCTGCAAATGGACATGCAAAAGGCTGGTAACGGGGTCCTAAGACAACACATACGCCTGAAATAATAAAAGCTAAGAATCTGATGCTTCTTTTTGTATATAGAAGGTACCAAAAAGCAATGAAATATAGTTTAGGGCTCCTCTCTTCTCCATCTTACTGATTTATATTTGGCTGAACTGTATTTAGAATTATTTATGTTCCATATATAGTTCTCCATGAAAAATATGTATATCCTTTGAGTTCTAAATCTACTCCAAATACTATGGCAGATTTAGTAATATAGTTTTGCAAACTCTACCTTATATATAACTTGAGTTTTTTATTTTTAGCAGCATTTATTTTTCTAATTTAAAAGCTTGTAAGAAAGATTAAGTATTCACAGGAGTAAACTGTAATTCTAAAGTCATTAGGGAATAGTTAACGCTCGATACAAATGCTAATGTAGTTTAAACTTGATATAACCTTTCTGGATTTAAGACATCAGCAAATAAAACGTTAATAAAAACTTCTGGACTGTATCTAGATTTTTTTTTTTTCAGTAGTAACCTGGCTATTACAGAATGAACAATAACCCAAATCTATTTTTCTCAAATGTTTTCTACTAGAGCAAATAACAATGAAGAAAAAAAGGATTTAAGTAAGAAATCCTCATTCACATAAACTATGAATGCAAAAAAGGCACTGCATTCGTGAATAAAAACAACAACAAATTTGCAGGCAATAATATTAAACCATCTTGAGAAATGTTGAGAAATCCAGAGTTATGAAATCAAAGCCAGTTGGGTAATAAGTAACATGCCACTCCATCAGTGACACTTTTATATCAGATTTCTAACCATTTATGCAGCCTTTAATCTCAAGCAAAATCCTTTCCCATTGCATATGCAAACATCACATGTTTAATTTGTTTACTGTCTTTTTTTTTTTTTTNTTTAAGGTAAAATGACAAGAAGTACATGTATGAAGAACAAATTCCACAGCAGCAAATACCCTACACTGTCTGGCAAGAGAACTTTTGAGTGGAAACTTCAGAGGTGGCTTGCAGTGCAGCACTGCCAAGGACCGTGGTTAGGGAAATGCACATATTCCTCTGTCTGCTCATCCTATTAAAAAGCAACCCACATTTCAGGGGAACTGTGCATGGAAACCATAACTTCAGCCTGCCAGGAATGGAAGGGTGGAGGGGAAAGAGACTCAGGTAGACCTGAGGGACGTCTTCTCCAGGGACTGTTTCTTTCTCTCTTTCATGTAAGCAGATTCCTTACCTGAGGGACCTTGTGTGCTCATTTAGGTGCAAAGACCATTTCTGGTGGTAGCAGGGTATGGTGATACCATGCAGAAGCTGTCCCAGACCTGACAGCACACTTTTGTCTGAAAATGGTGCTAGCAGCCATTCCTCCAGGTGTTGTATAGACAGGGAAGGAGAGCACTCAGGAAGAACACCATTAGGATAACACTGATGCTAGACACTTATTTTCTAGGTACAACATTAGGCAGGACATTTTGTTGCTTCTGGGAGGAAAAAGTTGGGCATTTTAAACGTAAAGCATCACATATTCCAGCTCCTTGTTCAGCGCAGCAATGTCCTCATGGTGAGATGGAAGCTCTGGAGGTCATTTCCCAGTGACTCCAGATTGTCCCTCCCTGGTTCCCTGGTGGAGTTCACACCCAAGTCCTCCACAGCTATGGCTCCTGTCTATGGAAACATGACCATGCTGTCAGGTTTAACTACATAACTGCAGAAATAATGTTGCCTTGTTAATTGAAAAATCACTAGCTTTTCCGGGAGAATGAAAAAGCCTAAACTATAAAAGCAGGGGTTTCAGTGTATAAATTCTTATTTATATTCACAGAGACTGCCTCCTCCTTGACAAACTACGACTATAACCCCAGGCATTCAGGATGTTTTGTTTGCTTTAGTGAACAAATACAGACTCATATGTCTGATGGTTTCTGTGACAAACTATACAGGTGTCATTCTTCCTGCAGGCCCGGCAACATCATCTCAGATACTTTGAGTATAAATGGATGCACACACAAAAACTCCAAAAACCTCAACCAGCCACAAGTCCCAAGGGGTAGATGTGGTTATGTGGTTCAGTAAAGTGAAGGGGGATCACAAGCATCTTTGTTTAAGGGGCTGGTGTTGCACCAGAGAGTGAAGTATGGTTCTGCAATGCATAAATTATGGCAGCAGAGATGAAATGGTCAGTTCAGTGGGAGGACAGAAGTATGGGGAATGACATTACTGGATCAATAAAATCTTCCTGTACTTCCCACGCAGTGCATCACCTGCAGTGCTACACAAAATCGCCAAGATCAATTTCTCAAGTTTTGCATCAGTTGCTGAGATCTGGGAGACACGCTGAGTTTTTTCCCACCAAGTCCTGTAACATACTTAACAAAGTAATGGACAAAATAGGAATAAATCCTAGAAAATCAAATTGCATCTGTCTACACAGGATTTCAAATTAACATATTATTACCGAATTGACATACAGTTATTATTGCAGCAGCACTCCTAGGGCTCCAGTCTGCCAGTGAAGCATTGGCTGGAGTACGATAGAGGAGAGACTTCATTATCAATTAGCCTAATGTGGAGTTTGTATAACCATGGCAAATCCTATGAGCAAAATCTTTCTGCCAGTCAATACTCTACCTGCTAATATGAGCAATCATGTATGGACATAATTTCTTCCCTATTTTCTTAACTCTACACATGATGACAGTTTTTATTGTCCTAAAGGGAAACTTTTTACTGCAGCATACACTGAGCAGCCACATGAATCATCAGGAAGAAATTAGGATTCCCCCATGAAAAAGAATATTCCCCTAAATTGTGCCATTTAATTGCATTCACAACTGTGAAATATAGATTAATGTGGTTTTATTTTGTGGCATTTGTTAGTGTAATTCTGAGCTGTTTGTCTGAAAACAGTACTCCATTTCACTGCTTCTTGTTCAACAAAGATTTGATTAGCAAAAACTATGTTGCTCTTGTGAAACTTAAAGCTGTATTTGGAATTAGGACCCTTTCTATTAGTATGCATTAAAACCTGTTATTGATCTCCTAGAGGTGCTAATGTAAGTGTCTGTTGTAATACAAACCCAAATTAGATTCTGATCAGGTTCAGAGTGTTCAATCAAGGACTACCTAGCAGCATTTTTAAATGAAATGCAGTTTGTGTTTGGCATTGCAGATCAGCTATTTGATTGAAAGTCAGGAAGAATTCCCAACAACATAGCATCTCTCTTCCTTTGCTGGGTATCTAAAATGCATCTAGCATTCAGCTGCTGCATAATGCTGACATACTGTGTTGTATAGTCTAGAGCACTTTGACATTTAATGTATACTACAGTGGCTAACTTAAAAGGGACAACTGCAGTACATTAGCTTAAAAAACTTTTGCTAAACATTTTAAACCTAACTTCTGTATTACTAAAGACTGATATGTTCGTTAACAGAATGTGAATATGTAATATATCACTTCTTCTACTGATCATATAATGAAAACACTAGTCTTCACAGACAAGTGAAAAATAGGTGGAGATGCAGTACAATGATCATTTGAGACCTCAGATAAGCTCAGGCACCCATCCACTGTGCAAGGCACTGTACATGGACCTCTAAGAGATGGGCATTGCCCTGAAAAGTTTATAATTTATACATGAAAACAGAGATGTAAGGCAGATGTAATATTTCTACCATATCCCCAGTGCTGACAAAAACTATTAATGTATAGAACAATAGAATCATAGAATCCTTTAGGTTGAAAAAGACCTTTATGAACATCAAATCCAACTGTTAACCCAGGAGTACCAAGCCCACCACTAAACCATGCAATTCTCTCCAGCGATTTGCACAGTCGATAGAGAGAATTACACTTTGAGGATGCAGTTTGTCTGACCTTTGCTTTGCAGAAAGCCATCTTCAGTAGAAAGCACAGTCGTCTACTTCTGCCAGCCTTAACTTCCAGACCTCCATGTCTTTCCAGAGGTGCAAAGCCACTGTGCCCAGGTGTGCAAGGTGAGGGAAGCACCATCATCCACCAGCACAGGTTCACACACTTGGGCAGTCACCTCAGGGGTAGACACACTTCTCATGTATGATAGTGCAAATCAAAGGGTTCACTCGGGAGTGAAAACCAGAGCTCAGAGACACTGGGACACTGTGTGATGATGAGACCACGCTGAGACAAGCAGAGACCAGAATGCAGTTCTTTAGAATGTTCTTTGTTTCATCTAAACTGATAAGATTTTTAATGATTCAACTTTGCAATAGATCTGCTTACAGAACAGCACAAAGCCTTCAGGTTCAACACTGCAACTCTGATGAGCAGCTGATGCACGCAGAGATTACTGAAGTCAAGTAATGGTCTCAGTGGTTTAGTTTGTTTATTCAGATTTAGATTAACTCAACCAAAACAAAAAGAAGCCTATGTGGCACTCAGCAAAAATATAAAATTAGATGATATGTCACAAGAAAATATCTTCTGGTCAAGGAAAGACTCAAGCCCCAGTGCATGCCAGGTCCTTTCCTCCAGAGACAACAGATTCCTGCAGTTACATTCCTGCGTTGCAGGGGCTCAGTCTCCACGTCAGCAACAAGTTCACAGTAGCTCAGGGTTCTGTTTCTAAAAAACTTCTGATTCCTCAGGACACCTTATGGTGCCAGACTTTGCTCCGATTTTACCTTGCTTTTACAGTAAGAGGCAATTAAAGGTGTGAGTTTGTAAGTTTGGCATTAAACTCAGCACACCTCTACCCAGGCATCATAGCCTGTATCATCAATAGTGTGGCCAGCAGGACCAGGGCACTGATCACCCTCTGTACTCAGCACTGGTGAGGCTGCATCTTGAGTCCTGTGTTCAGTTTTGGACCTCTCACTACAAGAAAGACATTGAGGTGCTGGAGTTAGTTAGTTAGTTAGTTAGTTAGTTAGTTAGTTAGTTAGTTAGTTAGTTAGTTAGTTAGTTTGCTTGTTTGTTTGTTTGTTTGTTTGTTTGTTTGTTTGTTTGTTTGTTTGTTTGAAACAAAGCTGGGGAAGGGTCTGGAGCACATTTCTGATGAGGAGTGGCTGACGGAGCTGGGGGGGTTTCAGCCTAGAGAAAAGGAGGCTCAGGGGGGACCTTACCATTCTTGACAACTACCTGAGAGGAGGTTGTATCCAGGTGGACATTGGTCTCTTCTTCCAGGTAACAAGCGATACGACAAGGGAAAATGACTTCAAGTTGCACCAGGGGAGGTTTAGATTGAATGTTATGAAAAATTTCTTCATATAGAGGGTTGACAAGCATTGGAACAGGTTGCCCAGGTGAGTGGTGGAGCCACCATCCCTGGAGGTATTTAAAAGTTGTGTAGATGTGGCACTTACAGTCATGGTTTAGTGGTGAACTTGGTGGTGGGTTAACAGTTGCACTCAGTGACCCTAAAGGTCTTCTCCAATACAAACAATTCTATGAAAATAGAAATCTGTAACTAATATGTTGCATTTCTTCCATGTTATCCTTTAATTTGACATGTGGAAAAGTTAAAAAACCCCCAACTACCGTAACCTCCCCATCAACACCAGCAGTGCCTCCCCTACATTAGTCCTCTTTGATCATTACCTTTTCTAAATGCTCAAGAATGATGGGAAAACTGAAGGACAGTGATTGTGGCAAGTCCCACAGAAAGGTCTAGGCATTAAAAGGTTCTCTTTACAGGTGAAATCCTTTGCCTGTACTGCACAACAGGACCTGCATCCAGGTGGTGAGAGAGAAAGAAGTTAAGGTCACATCACCCTGCCCAAGCAGTGCGTGAGGCAGCACCAAGCCTTGCTGGAGAGGGATGATGCATCACTCCATGTGCAAGCCTTGCTGCCAATGAGATCCCCTGGAAAACACAGCAGGGTAGGCTCTCTTCAGTAGCTGAAGTTCACCTAAAAGCATGCAGTGAGATGCCTTGTCTGTGCCTTCACTTCTCTGCTGGAACAGAAGCGTGAGCCAGGAATGCCAGGGACAGAGTTCAAAGTATGGGACTGAAGTGGGGAAAGGAAAGCCCTGTATTTCCCAACACTGAAAGGGGCCTGTTCCAAAGCGAACCAAACTACTATTTTTAAATTATTAAATTAAGATATATTGATTTAATTTGTATTTTTTATTACCTAAAAGTCAATCATTTGCCACCTTCTAATAGAATTCAGTATTGTATAAACGCAGGTGGCTTACCCTGGAAGCATGCTACATACATAAGCATAAGGTTAAACATCCTTAAGCCAACGTCATTGAAACCAGTTACTCCAGGACTGAGCTTTACCCAGTTACAGACTTAGATCAGAATTTCTGAGGATGGCATCAATCCTAAGTAAAAAATGGTGCTTGCACAACTATGGAGAAAACAATCTGTTTTAATTTACCGCAACACCACTCTGACTTGCCTCCAAATGCAAACTGTAGGCTGCTGAAGTTTTGACATTTGAGTATTTTCCTTTGGTTGCCACACTAGTAATTTACTTGGAATCATTCTAAATAATACATATTGTGACTGAACTAATTTGGCAAGCAGCCAACAATTAATTAGGAGAAAGTTAATACATACTTGTAATGAAATTCACTCTGTTTATGGCAAAATGTGTTGACTTTTAAGTCAATCTTGATATTTATAGTAAAATTAAAAGTTACCACAGAATCTAAGTATTTACATATGTAAAGGACAAATTGTCCGCAGGGGAAACCAGAAGAGGGAAGGAGGTGCCCACAAACACCAGGTGGAGGTGGATGGGTTGGGCTGGAGCACCCCATCACCCACTCCCAAACTGCTTTGCAGACTGCCACCTCAGCAGAGAGGGGGGCCAAGGAGGGGCAGCCCGTCATCATCAGACACTATCATGAACCAGACAGCAATATCTGAAAAGATGCAGATAAATTCCAGCAGATGAGAGTTGTGACTTTGCACAACTGGGTTACCAGATTTCCTCAAAGATTCATTCTGGGGATCAATCTCATTAAAGACTGTAACCAAAAGCAAGGTGGTAATAATTTGCTGATGATACCTAGTTAGGAGGAGTGATGTCAATTCAGAGGAGAACTGAGACTGTACACAGTAATAACCAGAGGACCTTGAGGTCTGAATTATCAGAAATGGATGGAAATCAATAGTGCAAAGTACAAGGCCGCACAGCCAGGGACTAATAATAAGCATTTCTGGAACAAGCAGAGAACTCATCATCCAGAAATGCCAGGGAACAGACACCTTGATGTCTAGACAGATGCTTCTAGATATCCAGAAGCACTGGCCCATCACAGCATCACAGCAAACCAGGAGGCAGAGATGACAAAAGAGATCCTAGAACATCTCAGAAGTACTTCCATAGAGACAGGGAAGCATTAACAGTATTGCACAAGAAATTGGTGAGACCTCACCCTGAGTCTTGTGTATGAAAATACAGCATGCTTGAAATGTTTAAGAAAGATGATCTGAGAGGGGAGAAAGAACAGAGGGGCAAGAATTTGTATCTTTATTAACAGAGCACTAACAGAGACAGTAAAGACACTAAGAGAACAAACAGGTATAGGTGTATTGCTAAAACATGTATATCAAAAGTAAGAAGGGCAATTCTAATCAACACACAAACTTAACAGTGAGGACTGTAAGCCAACTACTCACACAGAAGGTGACACAGGTAAGGAAAAAGCTGCACGAGATAACTGCCAGTAACCATGATTATGGTTCCATACAAAAAAGTTTTCTGATTAAAGAAATGAATTTAATTTAGCCATTTTGTCCAATGTAATGATTTTTCCCCTACACCAAATGCACTGAATTAGCTGGTTCTACCTCATCCTAAGTGACCTAAGTAGACCAAAATATCACTAATTTGTCTATAGGAAGCATTATTTAGCATTTTTTTCTGGAATTATTTGCAAAAAATGGTATCCCATAACAGAAGGTATCCAAACATTTTAAGGATGGCAAATCTTTAGCTTAGATCAACAATTTTTATACTAACTTCACAACGCTGAAAATTCTCCACTGCATGCAACTAGGAAAGATTCCACAGTGAAAGAAACTTTTTGCTTTATTTTAAATTTTCCAAACTTGTAACCATAAAAGAGTACCTTCTAGACTGTTACTATTATTATTATTACTATTACTACTACTACTAATAATAATCATATAGATCATGGTTCTTTTTTAGATGTTATATGAGACCAACTCTTCAACTTTAACTTCAATAAACATCAGATACATGTCTTCCTGTTCATATATGCCTCTAGAATGAGAACTAAAATAACATAATATGCATTAAATCATCAAATCAAAAAATGCATCAGAATCTTGTGTTGTTACAAGTGGTACTACACAGTACAGTTTACAAGGTAATAGGCCTATTCATCATCGGCACATCATTCATTCCAATTTCTCTGCTCAGATGATGCAGAGAAGGAATTTTGTTGGACTACTTGTCCTTGTTTGATTAAGAATAGAACATAGCTTGAAAATACAAAACTTTGCCTGCTGTTCCACAACTCTGAAATACCACTCTTGTGTCACCAGCATGGACCAGAAGTACTAAATATGCTGATCACAACATTAATGAAATCAAAGGTTGGACCCAAATCCCATCTTTTCTAAATTCATTGTATCAAACCAGGATAAGGATCAAACAGACATCCATTTATCTTTGCATTTCTAAACTGTCCTGTTTTGACAGATAATCCAGGGGTTGATCGAGGACTCAGTGAATATGGATGCAGCTCCCTGCTATGGCCCAATCATCCCGTATGACCTTAGAGAGATCTCTTAGGTTAAAGAATGTGATGTGATTAAACACCTTCAGCAATCTACCTTTAGTCTAGGGAAGTCTTCTAGTCCTCTGCATCTTGCTGACTACACCTATACAGAACCTGCTCTGCTCTGTTCTTCACTAACTGGGGATGAAGATGAATAAGGATTGTAAGGCACTTCGATATTATGGAAATGAAAGTATAAAAAAATGTGTAGCAATACTTTTTATGCTGTGGCAAATGTGTACCCTGCTCTGTGGCATTAAGGGTTGGTCTTTGAATGACTCTCACTGGGAGGAAATGTTCTTGCTTTCAAAGTTCTCCAGCAGAGATTTTGCTTCCACCTCTTTCTAATTTTTCCAAAGTGCTCTTTTAATTAGGACTCACAAGATAGCTAAGACTGAAGGGATCCCACAGGAAGACAACAACCTTCAGACAACCACCTTTGTACACTAAGATCTTGCTTTTGCACCAGCAGTAAATGAGTTAAAGGCAGTTGAAGTGCATGGGTGTAAGATGTTCTTTGCCCCAGCTAGCTAACTGAACACAGAAACACACTGTACACACAGCTAGAGACAACTGTCAGCAGGTCTGAGGACTGAAATCCTGCTGGGCCCCATGCTCCTCACCTCTCCATCTGAGCCAACACATCAGACAGCCCCATGCCGACCCTGCCGTTTTGTGCCCACCATCGCCACATTTCCAGTTTTCTGAGTATTTACTAAATAACAAAATATCAAAAGCATTTTAATGCTTCCATGCTGTCATGGTGATACACTCATAGGTTTCTTTGGCTTGGTCACTGAGCCACTGGCACAAGCCAAAACATACTTGCTTGATGAAGAAGGCCAAAAGTGCTTGTGGTCAGAGCAGGTGTCCAGCTGGCAGACCTAGGAGTGCAGCACAATCCCCAGACTGCACAGCATCCATTGCATAATTCTGTCCTGAAATAGCACTGGAAATTTTCATTTCATGGTGTGTAGCATTTCAAGTTTTTCTTTCCATGCTAAATATGCTGATTTCACAAAGTACAAAAGCAAACTTCCTTTCATAATCCTGCACCTTGTAAATTCTCACTGCAACTTGAGAACCAAGCTGAACTGTTTCTCCCATGAACTGTCACCTACAATATTTTAAGGGTTTTCTTGCCCTGTGCTTCTCTTGGAGGTTTCTCAGAAAAATCCCATAAGTCTAACATCCCCCTTCTTCCTGGTAGTCTGACCTAGGACCTTCTCTTAAAACAATAAAGAAATTGCCTCCTGTAAAAGAAATGCCACTGCCATAGTCCAAGCTGAAAAAAGTTAAGTCTGGTCATCCTGACTCAAGTTTGGGGACACCCAACCCCCTGCTGAAGCTGCTTTAAAGGTGTTCATGTTGCACAGATCTCCTTCCAAATCCTTTCCAGCTCACTCTCAAACATTCATTAAAACTGGCATATACAATAACCAGTGGGGATCCAATATTTCAAACCTGTTTTTCAGAACAATTTGCACTCTTCCAGTATGGTGACTATGAGACGAGAGACGCTTCATGAGTTGCAGGGCCTGTTATAGCAGGGTCTTCCTAAAGCTGCGAGACAGAGCAGTTGCTGTAAATCATTGTTACTTCCAGCCCTTGCTGTGGTATAGGCAGATGATGATAGTGCCATCACAGGACATAAATGGGGACAGAACGAGATGCCACGCTTGGCCCCTGGTGCCTGACAGGCAGGTGAGTGCCTGAAGGAGGGAGAGGCACCCACACCTCTGGGCTTTGCTTCAGACTTAGATTGGCTCATGCTGACAAGAAGCAAGAGGACTGAAAATAGAGGGACTGTAGTACAGTCAGGGAGGCCTGATAAGCTCTGGGATGGATGGGAGCATTGCACTATGCAAACAGGGTGTCCTAACAAGGATATGCTACTTTCAGGTGCACCCTCCAATGACCTGATGTCCCTCAGGCATCCCATTTTCCCCTCACTGCCAGAAGTGATTTGAAGGCACAAGTCAGCCAGACAACAGCAAATTAGCTTCACGCTGATGAAAAGTCTTAGTGTACTAGATAAATAATCCACATTTTCCAAATTATATGCCCAAGTAAGTGTTTATTTGATTAATGCTGCGGAAGAGCATTTTGCACAATCAACTAAATAGTAGTACATGTTTACAAACCAGACTAATTATGGAGCCATTATATTTACTGTTCTAGCAGTTCTCCAGTGAACAAGACAGACTTGCTGCAAGATTAAAAATAAGAATTTGGACACAAACCACTGCTAAGCTTTGACTTCACCTGAACATACTCAGAACCATTTCAGTGGAATACAGAAAGGAGAACTGTGAGAGAACAGACTGATAACTATTTGTCCTTCATTAGGATTTGATCTTCTGTACATTAGGGGGATGAAAACAGGACGAGATACACACACTCCTATTCATTCAGTAATTCTAAATGACATGGAATTAGAAGCAAAGTTGTGAATCCCCTCACTCAATATGCACACACAGTTCCCATTAAGGATAATGGTTATTTTGCTTATGACCAGCATGTGTTTGGAGTGTTTAATTTCCATCACAGGTTTCTATTCAATTAGATCTGTTGGCAGTAAGACTTAAACACTGAGAAGGAGGAAGGTGAACCAAAGGTAAAAAAAATAGCAATTGCCTAAGAGGTGTGTTCCAGAACTGCAACTTCTATGCCCCTCTTCTATAAAACAGTGTTAATAAAGCAGCCTTTAGTCTTTCATTATTTTTAAACATAACTAAGGTGCAACTATAGCTGATATCAAGAGCAGTAGCAAAGTGTAACAAAACAAAGAAGACTGTCAAGGAGGATTGCAAACACGCTCAAGTGACTTGCAGCCGGAGTGTTGAACAACACATGTATCATGCTAATTATTGTTTGGCCTTGTGTGTTGGACAAGCAGAACATCTGTGTTTAGATAACATGTGCCTGTGATAGACTTGGAGGCATCTATCAAATATGCTCAAGATTCCTGCCTTGCTGTGGGAAAGACCAAAGTGATAAACTACACCTGTGCAATCCCTGGAAATGTGGGTGAAAACAGAAGGTTTGGTGACCCTCTGGCATGGACCAGGCTCTGCAGTGCCTGTGTCCCCACCTGCATGCCTCTGCCCAAGTGCTGCTTCAGGGATCTCTGGTCGGCAAAGTAACAAAAATAAACTTACTCTTTGCAATTCATCCGTGGCTTTATGGTTGTTCCTGTGTCCTGCCTGTGCTGGCTCACACAAAAAGGGAGGAAACAGTCCCAAGGGCCATGCTCCCATCAGCACAAACTGCCATGCTGAGGTGCACTGCTCCTTGTTTGTGGGTCTGTTGTGAAGTGAAGCTGTTGGGCAGTGCCACCAGATTGCCTGAAAATGTCTGAGGACTCTGGTCACAAACCTGTAACTCTTCATCCCTTTCTTCTTCAACACACAAACCCCTACAGTGCAGCCCATGGAGCACATGTGCAGCCCCTGACTTGTAATAGTAACAAAAAAGTGAAGAGAGCTTCTAAATAAATTTTTCCATGCCCTGTGATTGCTGAGAATCTGGTTTGGTTACCATCATTTGGGTACCAAGCTTTTTATTTACTGGAAATACAAAAGTTTTCTGATGAAATGCCTTCTAAGCACAATGGATTGACAGTACCTTTCCAAATGATAGATTCAGCTCCTCTTAACACTGCTGGGACTGGTCATATTGGGCTCCTTGCTGTCCCAAATCAAAACAAATGTAGATAGATGGTGTGGGAAGTGTCTGTGATCACATGTCCCACCAAAGTGAGCCAGGTGGCACTGGGGATGACAGGACCTGGGGCAGTGGGAGCGCCCACAGAGAGCAGAGAGACCCACTGCCCCTCTGCTCTCATCAAAGAAAACCAAAAATACCCAGCTTTTATTTTCTTGGCCAGACATTTCTACAGGGTGATGCTGCAGCTGCAACAGTGAGTTTGTGACTTTCTGAGCATAGCTATTGGACGTAGCTGGAGACATTAAAAAAGATCTCTAACATAATAACTCTGATGGCAACAAAAGTATACAAAGAGGAGGGATCCTGCAGGGGGGTATCTGTAATTCACTTTGATGGCTAACCGTAGGACGTGATATCGGCAAGGATGTCCCTCCATTTTAAATGGTATTTCCTGAAACATGACTGACTTCTCTGATGGGCTCTTGTTATTTTTGATACCATATGTGAGCTCACAGTGAAATCTTGTTCCTCATCCTTCTGCAGCCCATCCATCCACCTGAACTGCACTGGGTGAATCTGCAGCATTTTACCATCTAGCCACTATTACCTTCAAATATTTAAAAATACAAGTAGTGACTCCCCACATCCTATAGAAAAAGCAGGGATAAAATTCATAATAGACAGAAATTCATCAATAAAACTAAAGAAATCTCTAAATAGACCCTGAGCAGGAAAAATAAACCTTTACAAGCCAAGGTGATCACTGATTAAATAACCACTGAATGAAGCTGACAAAGCAGGCCATAACATTTGCTCCCTGGGCATCCTAGAAGGTGCATCCAAGGAGAGAGAGCATAAGGGGAAAAGCAACCAGCAAAACAAGACAAAAACAGACCTCATTGAGACAATGATGGATATGCACAACTATGAGCTATCACATGGCAGGGGAAAGCACAGAATCCTGGCTGAAATTGGCTTTGTCATCCCTTGAAGTCAAGCTGGATGCCTCCTCCCAGCCAGTCAGGGCCCCAAACACCAAACTGGGGGACTCACAAACAGGGCTGTGCATGGGGATGTCCCAGCTCAGTGCAACCCCTGTGCAGAGCCATGTACCTCCTCACCCCTCTGCACAGCCCCACCATCACCCCTGGCTTATTCATGTGCATCAGCAGCACTTGGGGTCACCATTCAAGTGAATCAGGCAAGACATCATAGAAAGATGCCCATTTGGAAGTTTTAAACTCTACAATCTCTTTTAATAAAATCAAAGAGAGCTTTTCAAGATCTGGCCTGCAAGAAAGTATTTTACTGCTTCCCACAGAAGATGATAAGAAAACAAAATTAATGATGTCTTCATTTTATTAGATATCTTGGTAAAGACGTGTGGGCTCTTGAATAAGAACTACTTGGAGAATGCTACAAGCCCAGTTTCCACACAAGTGAATGAGAGTACCCCAGAGTCATTGCTCTGACTTCATTTGTGAGAGCAGGCTCTATTATAAACAAATGCAAGAAACCAGTGCCTTGGCATTGTGGACCTGGAGGTTCCTGTCAGATCCCGCTTGCTTCCTGCAGAATTCTGCTCTCCATGAGCCACCCACTGCTCAAACACAGCAAATGCCGCCGAAAAAGGGATCTCTTATGCACTCATCAGCACAAAACATGAGCACACAGGTGTTTGTAAGAAATAAAAGAGAAGAGGCAGATGGAAACTACTCAGGACTATCAAACTATGGTGGATCATCCTGATATCTGTGGCCAAGTCCTTCATGTCCTAACATTTACACAGGTAACCTTATCAGAGTCGTTTGCAGTAACACCTCAGTAAAACTGACTGAATTTGGTTCCAGAGAGAATCTGATCAAGTTAAATAAACCATTTTCATAGGCAATGAAGACAACTCAGTCAGAATTTCATTTCCTTTTCTTACAGCAGCGATCTACCTCTCCATAATATACTCTCTATATTTCCCTGCAACAAACTGAAACTTTAGGCTTTGCAAACATTTGATAGGATTACATGATCACACCAGCCTGAGTCAGCAGAAAGTAGGACAGATCTGCTAAGAAATTAGATGGGTGAATTATGCAGAAAGAAGACTTTCTGTAAAAATTCCTTCATGCTTCCTGTAAATTTTGATAGCTTGACAAACAATTTCAAAGGCAAGGAGTTTCCCTCTGCTTTTGAATATTTATGGAGTTAAGAAATACTTGACACTAATGGGGAATCAGGATATGAACACAGCAGCATCACTCGCCTCTTCTTTAGCCCTGGTCAAACTACAGATGTGCAAGACTGACTGCTCCAGCTGTGCCAGCCTGTGAGCCACAGAATGGGGGATACAGGGAATGGTGCTAGATATCCAAACCAAAAGTGGATTTCTAAAGCTGTTGGATGGGCATCTTAACATAGTATTTTGAACAAATATTGTCTTCACTTGAAATACAAAGAAAAATGCTGTGTTCAGATACAGCTGTACTGAACCTGGGCATTCTCAGCACATTTTACTTCATGAACACAAAAATTTGCACATTTTGTGCTGTGCACAAAGAAATATCAAGGAGGTAACCCAAAACCCCAAATAACATAACTGGTAAATCTAATTTAAAGAGGAGTATAATAACAAACTTTACAGGGTTCCAATGTCACAGTATCTGACCAGCCATAGTAAAATGTTACTACCTCTGAATTTCAAAACTGAAAATTAACTATTATGGGCAACAGTTTCTAATACCTGGCTGGTACAAAGCCCATTAAGATATACCATCTGCATAAACATCTGTTCCTAAGCACATTTTATTTATAAGATAAAAAATAATGGGTGTGATATGAGGAAAAAAACTAAGAAATAATTAGGAATTAAAACTTGGGTGTATATCGGAATGAACATTTTAAAATAAAAGTATCTAAAAGTATACACACGTCCAATTTTTAGTACAAGGCAAAACACAATGATCATATGCTGAGTAGCATCATGATGAAACCTCTTTCCTAACCAAGGATTTTTCAATGTCATGGTTAAGTCACAGTTGTTGCAAGTGAATGGCAGTGATACAGCTCAGGAAGCAGCAAGATCCCCTAATAAAAAGGTAACACCACATCCTGATGTAAAGATAAGACTTTCAATATGTGACTTTCAGAGTTTTTTCACCTCTGAGTTGGACCAGTTGTTGCTCCCGCAACAACAAAGACAGGCAGAATGACATTCAAGGGGAGCACAGCAGTCTGCTTACTTCAACTGCAAGATCAAGACCAAGGACTTACATTTTATAGTTACATCTTTCAAGTAAGGATACTATAAAACTATGGGTTTAGAAACCTGGAAGTTAAAAATACCACTTTTTTTTTTTTTTTTTAAAGATCAGTATTTTTATTGCTGGTAAATGGATCAAATAATGAGTATTTTCATATCTGTGAGTGCCAGATTTGAGATACATTTTATTGCATAGATTATAATTGATCTATTAATTAACACTAGTCTGCTCCCATGATTTGGCTGAGTAGTTTTATTTTCTCTGCTGGCAGACCTGCAGACCCTTGTGCAGCCATGGAGGAGGTGGCACAATGAATCCCCAAGTACAATGTGGCTTAGCAGACTGTCCAACAAGAAAAAAAATTGCTACCAGCTAAGGAAAACAACATTTAAATACGCAACATGAGGGCAGCCACCTCCTCAGCAGCACCTTCCTCTGGCTCAAGCACCCTAAAACTTCATGAGAGTTCGGGCATTAAGAAAATACTGCATTAACTGCAGCAGTGGGTATTGCAAAAGGTGAGCACTCTAGAAAACCAGTTTTCTTTCCACCACCTGTTTCCTGACTGCTTGGCAGCCCAAGTGAGGCATCCTGTGCAGATATCCTCTGGCAGCAGTGGGGCTTCCAAATGCAGCAACAATAATGGTGTCCTCATGGGCATTTAAAATAGAATTGGGTAGCTATTTTACTGATATTCAGTTCCCATTAGAAACTAGGCAAGACCAAGATAGGCTACTCTATCTCCAAAGGTGAGTACGACATGGAGAGAAAAAGGAGAGGATGCCCTTTGGTTCTGCAGCTCCTTCCCATCAGCAGCCCAGGGTTTGCTTTCTCACTGCACAGATTCAGGCCCCAGCTGACAGGTAGACACTACACCAAAGACCCTGAGAAAATCCCCCAATTTCCTATACAGGCTCTGCTCCAGCCTCACCTTCGTGTTGTGTGTGAAGATTTAAGGTGGCTGCAGTCCTGCCTCTGGCTGGGGCAGTGGACAGCCAGGTGAGGACAGCTCTGCAGGGACACTTCTCAGTGAATGGTTACACAGTTCAGGGGAAGAATAGCATATTTTTCATATTTTAACAAAATTTACCCCTTCCAGCGGGTCTACGAGATCAGTACACACTCCCAAAAGTCCTGCCCTTGCTCAGGTTTTCCCTGCAGGCTTGCAGTCTCCTGTACCCCTGCCAGAGAAAACCAGCACAAACACAGGCCAAACTGTGGGATGCTGAGCTCCAAAGCCTACAGGATCCTGGTGGGCTGATGAGGGCACTGTGGCCAGGAGAGTGAGGAGGGAAGAAAGTGGGATCCCTCCTGGAGGATAGTGGGTTTGTAAATCTGCATCTACGAATAATGAATTAACGTAACTACAGCTGCATCTTTTACTTACACTGGAGAACAAGAAGAGTTTCTAATTTGGAGCAAGACATTGATATTTGCAGAACTGAATATGTATGCAAGGACTTCTAGTAAAGATTCTCTGGCGAAAACTAGCAATTTTCTAATTTGTTTGTATTTTTGATTACTGACTGAGAAAAAAATACAGATTGACGGGCCCAGAGATAAGTGGAAAAATGCTCAGAAAGTAGCAACTTATGAATGCTACTTTCAAGTAACATTTTCCCACTTACCAAGTATCTCATATTTCCAAATGGATGAGGTAATGTTAAAATCCTCTGCAATCAGAAAATTGTTTTGCACATAAGCCACATACTATCTTTCTACCTGCCTGCAATGTGCCCTGGTTGCTAACATCTTCTAAGCAACAAAGCTATGTATTATCCTTCTTAGTCTTTTCACCATTTAAAATAATCTGCTCCGTGTGCCATCGGGAATTTTAAGAGGTCCTTGTGCCATTGACTGTTCTTTGTATGTGAGGACATAAACTTTCAGACAACCAGAAGAAAACTCCTGTTTGTACCAGTATTTCAGCAGGTAGGACACAGGTAGCTCAGGTAATCAAAAGCTTGCGAGCCTGACAGATCGCAGAGAAAATAATGACATGGCTGAGAAGGACTTGATTAATAAGGAAATAAAGATGGCTAATATAATTACTGCCAATCAACACAGGCTCATATCAAGGAGATTTTGTCAAACTAATTTGATTTTTTATGGGGTTTCAAGTTGCTAAAAGTAACCATGATGGGATAATAGACTTCTAAAAGCTACTTTAGATGGTGCTTGCTATACAATGTTTTGATTAACCTGAATGATATAAAAATCAACATGACATACATTAAAAGGATTAAAATCTGAGTAATTGTTTGTTCTCCAGGGAATTGTTTCTGAACATGTGTTTCCAGTGCGATCCTAAGGCCATTCATTCTTAGCCCTACTCCTCCTTACATTTTATCACTGGTATGCAAGAAAACATAAAATCGTTACCAATCATCATCATCATGGCTAGACTTTGCAAACGAAGATTTGGGAGGGTTTTACCCACGCTTGCTGCAAGCGTGCTGATGGCTGATAAGGCCAATGTGTGATAGGCAAGTCCGGTTGCAAAAGGCACAGCAGAAAGTTTCCGTAGGTGGTACTATCAGGGCACGGTTCTTTCTGTGTTGTCTTTTCTCCTCCAGACTGATTCTGCGTGCAGTTTCAAAGGAGACAGCAGCGTTATAGATTGTGTGTCTCCACGTCTCCCGATTGGAGGCCAGAGTGGACCACTGATGGTGGTCAATATGGCCAAGGCTGAGGTGTTGTTTCAGGCAGTCCCTGTATCTCTTCTTTGGGCCTCCTCTCTTGCGGCAGCCAGTGGCGAGTTCACCGTAGAGCACAAAAAATCGTTACCAATAAAGTTGGCAGATTGGACAAAAATTGGAGGAGTAGCTGAATAATGAGGAGACAGAACCTGCAGCACAGAGTGGATGGGATTGCTTTGGGAACCAGCACAACCAAACAACAAGAATGCCATCACTCAGAGACCACACTGTTAAGTGTTAACAAACCCAAAAAGAACTGGGGCACACTGAGGAGGTTTCAGCTCAACATGCATTTGAATAAGACGTTCTGCTAAAAGAATGAATGCGGTCCCTGAATGTGGAAGTACTGAATGGGATGTGAAACAGTGTGTCCAGCTTTGATGCCCACAGCACAAGACAGATGTTGAGCAGCCAGAGAGAGTTCAGAAAAAAGCTGAAAGAATGATGAAAGTGTTGGAAAACATGGTTCATATGAAAAAGGTGCAAGGTGTTCAAGAGATTTAAGAACAAAAAGTCTCTGCTCATAGCCCAAGACACACCATGGCAAACACAAAATGGGTTTAGCGGGTTCCTCAGTCTGGCAAACATACCCAAGTACCAGAAACTAAATCAGGAACATTCATTCAGACATATGGTGTATACTTTCTATAGGAAGGATGATTTACCACTGGAACATCTTTCCAGTACTTTGACAAATGTCACTTCACTAGACACTGAACACTTCACAGGATTTTTCTCTAAAAGATATGTCATATTTCAACCTAAACTCATTTGAGAAAAAACATGTGGCCTGTGCTATATGGGGGTTTACATCAGCTGATTATAGTGTGTTCTTGAAGCCTGAAAACCTGCCACTCTACAAGTGTGTTTACTTACCAGGCAAAAATGCAGTAGCAATGTAAATGTCCCTTGGAAAAAAGTTCTCTTTTTTCCTGTTCTTCTTCCCCTGGTAAAGTTTCTTTTTTCCAGTTAAACAGCTTTCTCAACTAACATCCTTTTATAAACCCAGTCCCAAAGTTTGAAGATGTCAGTTGTAGACCAATAATTCTGAATCCCAATGTCCAAAACCCTGTAAAGTCCTGACGAAAATGGACCACCAAGACTAAATGCTGCTAGATGCACAGAGAGAGAAAGATAATACAAAAAGGGATGCTTGTAGACAAGAGACCTAAGTTTGGCCCCTGCTCCTAGGCTGGTTGAAATAAGGCTCCTCAACAATACTGGATAGGTTGATTAATGCTAAACCTAAAGCTTTAAGTTATTACAAGACTTGGCTGGATTTACATTGATAATCTAGGGAAGAAATGCTTCTCCTCAATATTCTTTCTCCCTGCCCTATGCCCTTTGTGCATGTGCACATTTATAGCAAATCTTTAAAGGATCTTTAGCAGTTGAAATAATTACACTAAACACTGTATCACTAAAAAAAAATCAGTGAATTGTTAAAAAAATCACTACAATTTGCTACGTAACTTGCAGAAATTGAGCAGAAGAGCAGATGGCTCACAGTATTCTTTCTCCAATTAATGGCTAAAGAGAAATAGCTTACTTGGGGGAAAATGACACTTTCCATTAAAGCTTGGAGTATTTTAAGGCAACAATTTAGGGGAAATTCCAGCAGGCAATCAGCAGCTGTTGTGACCCTTAATATTTCAGAATTTGACCCTCACAGGGGGCAAATCCTGGTCTTTCTCTCAGGATGACATCTTTATTTTATGCTAAGTCTTGTTCCTTGCTCCAAAGTCACTCCAAAGCCAAAAGCATGAGATAAAGAGGTGGTGAGCAAAGATATAAAAATTATGTTGTTCATGGCAGAATAAATTCATATCTAAATTACAGGCCAAGGGAAAAAACAGCTTCTGCAGAAGGCTCATCAAATCCACTGCTTTGCCTTTCATATGTGTTTTTCTACCTTCATTCCCAGACTATTTACTGTTTAATAACTCATTCAAGGTCTTGCTTGAATGCTTTGATGCTTCTCGATAGAATAGATTTTCTTTGGAACATACTCCCTGAGCTGTATGCATTACATTTGCTACGAAATATTTTTTTCCCAATGTATTCTGTGAAAAAAAAATAAAAACCCAAACTCACACAATTTTCAACTAAGTTTTTTAAGACCATCCCTGACTTCAGCATACCAAAATTTATCAAAATGGTCATTGTGGGGGTGAAGATACATTTCTATTTAGGTATCTCTGATATAGTTTCATTTATGCCACTGAGTTTCATTTTACATGCAGGCTTCTAGATATTCCTTACTTTGCAGGAGTAAAAACACTCTAAAACCATCCAGCAGAATTGTGCAGTCTCCATGCAAACCAATTTCTCAGTTAAAAAAATTAAGTGTGACCTTTGGAGTGACAGTGAGATCACAGTCTTCTAATGATTTATTTGTGACAACGTCACTAGTATCTTTGTCTGATCAAGCTTTACTCTTACTGTGATTTTGTTTCTGTCACCAATGCAAGGCGATTTTATCCACCTTAATTATTCTTAAAGATTTTCACTTTCACAACATTGAATTTCTGAACATTGAATGGCTGTTTACTTTGCATCTGATCTCTTTCTCAAAGACACTTGAAAGTACATTTTTCTAAAGATTTTTTTTTCCTTTAATTTTTCAAACCTTTCTGGATGGTGTATTTTTCTTCCATATTGATTTTTGTCCTTTTTTTCCTTCAACAAATGCTAATTATTTTACTAGTGTTAACTGATTCTGACTCATTAATGTTCGATTAGCCATTTCAACACATAAACTGCTATTATACCCCAATAACCTTCTCCACCAGTATTATTAATGAAAGCAAAGCTACAAGAAAAATATTAGTTAAACTGTTATTTTAATTAAAGATAACAGTTTCTGTTTAATCCTTTATTCTGGTGTATTCCCTTATGAACTCAAATGCTAATTATCCCAAGGTATAAATAAGAAGTTCAGGCCTGCAAAGCCAAGCATCCCACAGATAGAAAATGCCAAAACTGAGACAGGCAAGATGCCCAGTTTGAGCATCTCTGCACCATTTTAACACAAATAATGACAGTCATTAAACATAATGACATATTAAACATCCAGCAACAGTCAAATGTATTCAGCAGTATTCCTGCATTTAGCTGTACAGATTAGGACGCTTTCAAGTACCCCATATAAAAAGGGTAATTAATCTCACCTAAACTGGCTGTTTGCAGCACTGCCCCTAAAGTCCACAGAGACTTGTTCTACCTGCTAAGGGCCAGTGGGTGAGCAGGGGCTGGTGAGCTAAACCCTTCCCACAGGATGCAAGTGAGGGAGAAGCCCAGCACCGTCCGTTCCTGCAGAGTTAACAGGGATTGATGTAGCTCAGCCCATTACAAATGACAGCCTTCCTTCTCCAGAAGCTTCAGAGAGAGATGATCAACAGATGTACTGAGCAGGTTCTACAAAGCCAAGTACAGGCCTGAGTGTTGTACCATGCTCATCAGAACAGAATAAGCTCTACAAATGTAGAAAGTTTGTCTAAGAATTTATTTGCTTTTTTTTTTGGCAGTTGGCAATCTTGTATGAATTAAAAACTACTGGAAGCAAGTGCTCACACCACACTTCACAGCTGAATACCAGCAACCAAGCTGAGGTTCTTAGCAGAGCTTCATCCATTGCAATGGCTGTAAGGAACACTGTCAGAAACCTGGAAGGACTGTGCTGGGAACAAGCCAAGGCAGCATGTGAAGCTCTGGTGCAGTATGAGCAGACGACACCATGCAGCCCATGGTTCAGTTCACTCCACAGCTCCCACAGATGCCAACACAGGAACACTCTACTTGAAGGAAACTCAATAAATAAGATTTGTGAGGCTGATCCTCTTAATTTTTCAGTATGCAATTTCAAGCCCAATTACAAATAAACCCTATTTATTCTGGATTTTGACCAGAATCATCCACAGGAAAGCTGCAAGTGCAGAGGAGAACTGGAGACCTCACACCCCACTAGGTGCCTTGATTTACTCTGTAGCTGAGGACAGCACAGTCCCTCTAATGGCCACAGTGCCCGAGTTCCTCGGGCCTCAGCATAAGCACATCCATCCTGTTCAACACAGGAAGAGCTTTGCTTGGGCTCCTATCTACCCAAAAGCAACATCTAAGCAGTTTGTTTCAGCGTATGCCTATATTAAAGCACCACAGCAAACATCATGAGCTCAACAACAGTATTATTTCCTCTAATGGGCGACAACCATAGATGCCATAATTTACGTGGCCATTTACTTCAAACAAAGGCTGTGGCGTGTAAATCACTCCTAACATCCTGTGAACTCTCCTGTCACTGTACAACCCCACCCCTGTGAGCCAATTACAGTGTAAACTCACGGGGTCAAAAAGCTGCTTTATAAAAACTGAATTGCCACAATGCAGAAGTTGGAGAAGATTTACCACCCCTATTCCAAAAGCTGCCACCTCTCTCCTAACCCAGGAGTGTATTTTATTTCTCCTTAAATGATTACCTGCCTTAACTGAATGCTGATTAAATACTTTCCAAAGGACAATGATTTTCTTGGAAACAAACAAAGAACCTTCTTTATTTTGGAAACCATGAGTCTTAAAATAGAACATATTCATCCTAAATTAGATTTGCAGCCTCCTATTCACAACCTCCTTTTCTACTTTCCTGGCAGAAATCTTAGAGGTGTCAAACCCACATGGCAAGGTGTAAGACATGAGGTAGGTAATGCATACATAGAATATGTTATCTGCCTAGCCAGTGTACATATATTTCATTCTAGACAGTAGGTTTCCCTCCTGTGATCACTTCAGAAAAGGAGGAATACTCAGAAAATAGTCAGTTATATGATGTAAATATATGCTTAAAATTTTTTTTGTAGTGGTTTATGTAGTATGAGATAAAACTTTTGAACTTTGACTTTCTGCATCAGTATAAGTGACAAAATTTCTAAGAAATATCTATTTCATAGCTCAGTAATTGGTTAAAACAAATTTTCGCAGAAAGGGGAAGAAACAGAAGATAAAACTTATGTAAAATGCAGTAAAATGTCATCCAAGTAAAAGGTCATTTTGTGTGAGACTTTAGTTTCAGAACATCAAGCACATACACAAGATCTCTTCTTTTTTCTCACTAGTTGCTCTATTAACTAGGCAAATACAAATTTTTAAAAGACCTTTACTCTCTTTGCCTTTAAAGCAGCCCTTTGCAAGAAAATGAGTTCTCAGACTGGGTACAAAACACTTAGCTACTGATACTCTAATGGGCACAGACCAAAGAAGTTAAAGTTTAAAATCAGGCTCTCACCTGAGTCAAAGGCCCTCACTGCATCAATACAATAAAGTGAAGGCTCGTCTGTTTTTTCTCCATCTAGTTACAAGGTTACAGGTCAATATGTATTATATATTTTCTGAAAAGTGGCTCCAGGAACAATGTATTCTTGCAGTCTAAAGCATTTGGAGGGAGATTCACCTGCTCAGATGTGGGTTCCAGTGAGGGGAAGAGGTCTATCTGAGTTGCTGACTAGACTTTGCTTAAAGGCAAAACAAAAAAAGGCAACAGAAGAACCCAGACACGTCTGAGGTTTTGAAGCAGATGTTTGCCCCACCAAAAAATAGGAAAAAGCAACTTCTCTCTCTTACTTACCTATAAAGGGAGATTCAGATGTAAATATCTACCTTGGAGATGTCTAAAGACCCAAGTTGCCTTGCTGCAGTCAAAAGACCTGTGGCCATTCTCTCCAACATACAGTGTAATTCATTTTTTTATCATTATTTTTTAGACAGTGGTAATAAAAATCCCATTCTCAGCTGCGGCATTATTTTCCTGTGAGTCATGTGATATTAAGTGAGTACAGGCAGATTTAAACAGATCTAGACTGTCTTATCACATCCTTACGGTTATTATTTAACAAATTTCTTCCTCAAGATTTCTCCTTCTGGTAGATAAGCTAGATTTGTACAGCTTTGATACTCTCTTCACAAAATGTGGTTCAGGTAGTTTTATTTGCTGCCCTTTTCAGTGAGTATATAGTAACTTTTTCCTTTAAATTTATGTCACTTGAATTGCTTTTGATTCCTGTATTCTTGTGAAGGGTCTTTCATCTTTATTTGCCTACTTAAGGCAAATAATTATTTCCATCTGATTTTTCCTCCTTCCTGCATTATCAAAGGTATCTTGAAGCAGTTTCCTTCAACTACTACTTTGGATCCTTCTCTTGAGAATGTCTATCTTCAGAAGCATAATATCAATAAAATGATAGTATTTCATTTCTTCTTCTTCTTCTTCTCTTGTGACTTTCAAAACAAGAAAAATATAGATATAATACAATGAAATAGTATTATTACATCCCTAATAGATGTTTGTGCTCTAGAAACTGTGCTCTGGAATATGACTATTACCAATTCAAACAACATTCAGCCTTTTGTCCAGTATGGATCTGGGTGCTTTGTAAATATTTCTGGTTTCTATTGTGCTGCAGGATTAGAGAAAAATGAGAATAATCAAAACAAAATTTGCTTTATTTTCTGTAATTTTTGAGGGAAAGTGAGAGGGAGGGAGAGTACAAATTTATCCAACTAAGCATGTTATTGATCTCCATTGTTAAAAGCAAAATGTAGGGTTATTTTATTTATTTTTCCTTTTTTATGTCTCCTTGCTTTGACTAGAAATTTTATCCTCCTTCTGAGAAAGCTTCAACAATGAAAGGTTCACTAGAAATGCTAACAGTCTTCATTAGGCAACATTTTTATTTCTCTTGGCTGCAAGCACAATATAGTCTTGTCTATCTGTTGATACAGTATTTCCCAAGTCATGAGGGAAAATAGCACCTATTCAAAATATTTGATGATGTTGTGTCTCTTTGCTAATCTAGCTGTTACTGTAGACAAAGCATGCACAATAATAAATACCATTAAATGTGGGAGCTATCCAACACTTTATTTTGCTGAATTTCAAAATATTTTCCATGTGAATTTTCTACTTGGTAAACATACAGTGATTAAGAAATTTTTTTTTCCCCTGGGTGCCTGAGGTACAAGAACTAGTGTTTCATGTTTCACTACATTTCAGATGTAGTTTAAAAACTAGACTATATCTTCCACATATTAGTAGTTTACCTCTCTATCACATAACAATTCTAATTTGATATCTTCAGCCTGTCGCTTGCACCTGGCTATTTTGTAGTCTTATCAATAATCCTAATTTAAAAAATAATACTAATAAGTAGATATTGACTTCTACTAAGATGAATATCATGATTTATTGACATCAGGGTAAACATTTACCAAAGCAACCTGCAGTCAATAATTTCCTTGTGGAACAATAATCCTTGATGTTCACGGAAATACGAAGACAATCTCATGCATGTGCATTAATGTCTCTCAAACCCACACTGCAGGAGGCTGAAAACCTACCCAAAAATTAGATTTCCAGGCTGCACACGTCATACACAACAGTACAGTTATTTCTCCTTTAACTGAAAAGGAACCTCACTGAAGAGGAAAGGACTAAGAAAAAGGTAAAGAGATTTCATGAGTAGCTCCTTTGTTCTAATTTACTTAACAGAACCTTTTCAGGAACAAATGAAAAATTAATATTCTGTTGCTGGAGAGAATAATTTTTACCTCCACTCATCCTGTCCGTAGCTGTACTTCCAACATAAACACACAAATCCAGACCTCACATACTTTACTGTTTTTCATTTCTTTCCACAATTTCTCTGGTAATGAAAAAAATCTGTAGCATCTTCTATGAATTAGAATCCGCCCTTAGAAAAGCAGAATATATTCAGCACAATCTTTGAAATGACAGAATTCCTGATTATAGTTTATTTATGTAGTAGAATTTTTCAATGCCACACTGCCCGATGCAATCTCCCTTTCACCACCAGTCTTTCCATATGAACTACAACTAAAAGAAACAAGATGGGTTTTGCTTGTTTGTTTTGGTTTGGGTTTTTTGGTTTTGGTTTTTTGTTTGTTTGGGGTTTTTTGTTTGTTTGTTTGTTTGGGTTTTGTTGGGTTGGTTGGTTGGGTTTTTTTGTTTGTTTTTTGTTTGTTTGTTTGTTTTTTGTTTGTTTGTTTGTTTGTTTTAATAGAACATCCTATAATGTCAATCACACCCGAGAGCCAAAAATAAAACATTTTTTCCAGACTCTAATTCAGACAAACACATCTGTGGAGTTCAGTAGGACCAACAAGGGGAATGTGAATGTGTATATATGAGTGTGTGCTAATTTTCCTGTGCAAAGAGATGTTCTCTGTATTAATGAACTTGGCCATGGCAGTCACTTACTCACTACTGGAATGTTTACAGCCACTAGTGTAAGTCAGAAAATGCATGGCAATGTTTAGATACATTAGCTCCTCCCTGGCTAAAATGGACTGTTCTGAACTCCTTCCATTGCCACCTGAAGGATTCTTATCTAGAACAAACCCTTCACCTGTCACGATGAACTCAGATTGTCATGATGAACCCATATGGGTCACATAGAGCCAGATTATATCTTTCTTTTTTTTTTTTTTCAGCTTTGTATTAATGCAGCTTTTTTAATTTCAGTTCAGTACCTCCAGACTAACCAAGACTCCTGCCTGAGGTTTGCACACATCACTAAACTCCATGCACTCATTTACATTTTTATTCTTTTAGTCTCTCAAGTCTACAGCCTAAGAGAACAAAACAAGTTACCTTCGTTGCCAAAAAAGCTTCCTCTTCATACATCTTGTCATTTACTGTGCCATCTCATTTATATTCAAACCTTCTCATTTATACCCTGATGTGTAACTGACTTTTCCTCTGCATTGTAAAAGAAATCTATCCACCTACTTCCTTATATTCATCATATTTGAATCAGTAGACAAGTCTCTGCCCTATTTTGCTTCCAGAAAAGATTATCTACAAGGCCTACTACAGTGTCTTTAGACCCTTACCTCTCTCCTTCATCCATCTCCCTGTTATTCTGCCATGTCCACTGCAGCTCTCAGTGGAAAATACTTCTTCCCTTTGGCTGGGGAAAGAATGTTTTGACCACCTGTGAACTCACACTTGGACTTCAAATGCAGCTGCCCCAACAGTCACTGTTGGTGGTGCCAGTTTTTAGGATGTGGTTTGACTCCCTCAGGTGAATTAAACTTCACTGAAATCAGTAGGGCTAGCTACCACCATCCACATAATGAAAAATGACAGAGAAACACATATTTCTAATTAAAATATAGACACAGTGCACAGCAAGTATTCAAATGTTCTGCAAGAAACAACATTGAGTATTTTGGGATACAGGGATATATGGGGGTACATGTGGATGGAGATGAGAGAGCACAGCTATGCATGTTTACGGGAAACCACGTAGGTGAAGAAACAGGAGGACATCCCACAGAAACAGCTCCAGGGTATGGCCACCAGGGACAACACAAGCAAGAGCAGAACTGTGACAAAAACTCCCAAAAGGAACAGTAAGCAAAGCAAAGACATCTGTGTAGCTACTGCAGACTCAGTTCCTCCCATATTATGGATGGAGACTTTAGCCACTCTGGAATTTGTGAATTCAGAAATGAGCTATAGAAAGAATATTGGAAAAATACACCAAAAACATCAGCTCTGGGAAGAAATAGAGGGATACACAAGAGAGAAGAATGGAGGAGTATTTACAGTTTAGGAAGAGCCTGAATGAGGCAGCTTGGGATTCTGCCTTTTCTATCAGTTAGTTCCCATATGTAAGAGACACAGCATCCAGCCAGACATATTTAAGTATAGGGAAAAGTGCTCTAAATCAGAACTGCCTAGGGAGAACTAAAATGGCTGAAGGATGAAGAAAATTTCCCCTGTATCACTGAGAATTTATAAGATGAAGTGTCAGTAAATCAGCATGTATTTTACCAGCTGGGCTTGGACTTACTGGTGAGCACCAGGCAATGGAAGCCTTCATGAGGACATTCAATATTGCCTTGAACAGCATCCCACAGTACACAGGTGAGAAAGACCAACTGCCACAAGCCCTGTAAGCACAGCTCCGTGTTTAATATGTATGAGGTATCATATTCATGACCCTTAGTAGACAAAAAAAAAAA
The DNA here is from genome assembly GCA_013399695.1 of Formicarius rufipectus. NCBI lineage: Eukaryota > Metazoa > Chordata > Aves > Passeriformes > Formicariidae > Formicarius > Formicarius rufipectus. The sequence goes on from VXAU01000185.1 coordinate 1,710,977, forward strand.
AAAAAAAGGAAGCTAAAAGTGGTTTCTTAGTCAAAAGGAATAAGGACTTAGTAGAAAAATTATGATAACTCATTTAGGTAATGACTGCGCAGTGGAAAAATAGAAAAATAAGAATAGTTTAAGCATAAAAGCTGCGCTTATGGACAAAGTCCCTATTCTATTCAGGTGATTAAGTGGAGGAAGGTGGGGCACAAAACTTGAAACATATAAGAATTAGTTACATGGGTGTTTTTTTGATAGACACACACACACAAAAAAAAAAAAAGAGAGAGAGAAAACACATAGGAGAGGTGTGAGTCAGATGAAACAATTTATACACAACTGGATGTCAGCAAACAAATTACTCTTCATTCATGGGAAACACTGTGTAATATTTACCCACTCCTGGGATGTTTCCAGAGGAAAGGAAGCTGGGATAGAGCACCTTTGGGACCTACACTTTTGGGGACTTTAAGAGTGCTACTGCCTTTTAGATGAGGGACACATTTTTGCTGTAAAGATTATGAAAGATCATGAACAATGGAAGAAAAGATGAAAAAAACCTCTAAACCAATTGCCTTGATTGCATTAAAGGAATAAAGAGAAGACGCTTAAGCTTCAAGAGACTTCATAAGTAAATACTGACCATAAGTACATATGATGACCAAAGATCCCAGTCCACCAGCTTCCCAGATAAGGGGACAGTATTTCCTTCCCTTGGGAAGCACTGTACTCGAGTCCTACAGAGAAAACCCACTGCAGTGTGGGTTTAAGATGCAGTGTGTCATTCACAACATAACCTTAACCTGCAATACTTGTTCCAGTCTGGAGGTCTAAGGTGCTTCTGGTTAACAACCAGAAATCATTCTTCCAATGCCATTCAGTTTGTCTGTGGAAGGGCAGCGAGAAAACAACTGGAGGACACCAACACGTTCCCCTTCCAGTTCGCCATACAGCAATACCCGAGGGGGAAAAGCACTGTTAGTCAGAGAGGAAAGGCACATCTGAGCTTAGTCAGTGTCCGGGCTCATCTAGAGTTTTGGTTAAGAAAAAATAAGGTAAAATAAATTCAGAATTAAATAAAACATATCTTATGAAAGGCTGGACAGTTACCTTTTGAAGTTCTTTCCAACCTAGGTTACTTTGCAAAATCCAAATAATGTGAAATAATTCTTATCCATCATTATAGATAGATGATAACCTCACTCTGTAGCAAGTTCAGCCAAGTGGGATATAAAAATGGGTTTTGGCACAGTGAAGTGGACAGAAAAGATATAGGAAACGTTTTCACAGCTGAGCACAGACTTCAGCAATGCACAGTGACCCTTCTTACTTGGCCAGTGTACCGGCCACATCTGACAGTCCTACAGAGGCAGCATTACACAGTTCACCTCTCTCAGATCCCATGTTACCTGCAAATGATATCCTAAGGCCAGCTAAAAAAGGCTTCTGCAAGAACTGAAATACTTTAAATAGGTCTGAGATACACAGACAACTGCCAATCTGAGCCTAAAGCCAAAGGACTGAGAGAACTTGTTTCAAAGCCTAGGAGTTTATTGGAGGTATGTTATCAGCAAAACAAAGGAAGATGTCCACTGAACTGCCCAGCTCTCCAAGTGTTCACAGATATGTAGAGTTTTGTAGGAATTTATTCCAATTATAGATTATTTAAAAAATAAATTATCATTGTTGTGAAAATGCCTGTGATTTGGGTGAGAAACATATTCTGCACCAGCAGATTGTGACTTGTCACTTTCAGAGTCAGAAAGGCTCCTGTGATTGTCTCTTACTCATGTTTCCTATTCTTCTCATACTGGATGGAATAAGCTAGTATAAGTTTGGGAAGTAGCAACAATTTGCAAAAGTGCTGACATAAGAAGCTGAAGTGGTTGGCAACTAACTACAGCAAAAGAGGAATTTCATGGAGGAAAATCATTGTGCAAACAGCAACAAAGCCCTGACAGTGGTGACGGTCATAGACTGTTTGCAGCTTTGCCTGTAGATGAGCCTGTTCTGATTATAATTGAGCATCCACCCTGACAGCACCTCGAACAGACTCTGGAATCCTGGGGAGTAATTTGCTGCATAGTTGGAAACACTGTACCCCTGTGATTGTGCTGCTTGCACAAGGAAGCAACGCTGATACCTTGTCAAGACAGCCTCGCTGGAGTGATAGATTGCAAACACTCCTCCAAGAAGGAAACCAAAATGTGTTTTCTCAAAGGAGCAAACATTCTCAGGAAAAAAATTACAGTCTTCTCTCATCTTGCAATCTGCAGAAAGGGAAATGCTTTTTTTATCCACAGGTGATGGAGTGGGACTGAAGAATTGATGTTGAAGCAACTAGATCCTTCCTATGAATAGGGGCTTTAATTGCAGGACTGCATAGAAACCAGAAAGTACAAATGCAATCCCGTCCTCTCTTCTCACAATACTACTAATGCATTTCAAAATGTTAGAATCACTGAAAATTTTGGGCTTTCTAGAGGGATTTCATGATAGGGCAGCCTCTACTAAAATAAACTAAACACGGAACACGAAGATGGTGAGTTCAAGAGGGTTTTGAAAAGAAAAAAGATCTCAAGCTGAATCCAGTAGTTTTTCTCCATGACTACCATTAGCTGTGTTAACTGGGTTTCATTTTTATAGTGAAATACCATGGTCTGTGTGACAACCATTACACCCCCTGGCCCAGCAGTCAGACCCAGAAAAGGAATCTTTCACTTCTCTGGGGACTGGAAGAGAAACAAGCAGGGAGTGAAAGCACTTGCAGAGGTTTCAGTGGTTTGGGCTGTCTGAATTCATTACAAGAAATCACCTGGCACACAGAGCCTGTCAGCCCCACAATTCCACCTCTCAAGTTTTGAACAATTTCTCTGCTTTCTGTTCAGCAAATTGTTCAGAAAAAAAAAATATAGTAACTAAAGGAACATCCCTAATTATGACATCTGTGTTAAACTCTGTTGAAAATGGCAAAATTAGCTTGTTTTGCCTTTCAGGCAGAGGGCAGATTGACTAGCACTAGTTCAGGTGAGCTTATCTGCAAGGGTGTACACAGACACTTGGGCAGCCTGGGCAGAACAGGTCTGCTCAGCAATGTTCTGGACAGGCATGTGTGCAACAAGGAAAGAAGAAAAGTGAAAACTCAGATGGAGAAGCAGCAAGACATCCTAGAACAGACAGAAGAAAATTGCCTACTCCATACTGATTTTGCCTGTGTACTCAGATCTGAAGGGCTAGCACATTTCATAAGTAACTTCTTCTGAACTCTTTGTTCAGAAAAACTGCCACAGTACACTGATATTTTCTCATTTTTACAATCTCACTAGTCCAAATCTCACTGCATCTTGCTCTTCTTAACTCAAGACTTCTTAGAAGTTAAAGCAATTTAGTTTTATCTATATTTAAAATCTGAATTTTTAAACAAAATAGCCAAAGTGTACTGGTTTGAGAAAAAATGGAAAAAGTTAAACTTCTCAAAAATGCAAGGATCCGATCTTTCCCTAGCATCTCTGTGTTCAGTGGCCTTGTTCCTGGATTCACTTCAAATTAATAAAGAAAAGCATCACAGAAGTGCAGTGGGAAAGCATTATGCAGGGATATTCACTTCACTCTTTACTGAACTCTGAGGGGGGCTGTTTTTAAGAAACCTCTCCTTTTACCGTTCTGCATATCTGCTCTTTAAAGAAACCCTCATCAACTGAATTGATCAGCTCCTTGAAGATATGCTTTCAGTGAAGACAGTTGAGGTTATTTTCCAAGGATATAAATTCTGGGTTAGCATTTCTAGTTTCTGCTCACTCAGACAGCCAGAGCTTTTCACTAAAGGCATGGAAGCCGTATTCACAATCACCATCAAATCCACTGTGAAATGCATATCTACAAACTGAGAAGTTTTCTCTTCTTTACCAGCATATGCCTTGAGATAGGCATCAGCTTGGATGAATGTCTGCAAATGTGCTCCAGAGAGGATGTCAACTAAAATCTGTCCGATTGCTGGTTTGGTGTGAGTAGCAACCAGCACACAGACCACTTCAGAAATGATTACAGTTTCCCAAAAAACACCAGCAAGAATTTGAAGATTACACTAGTCTTCTCAATGGAAAAGAGCAACAGTCACGCTTATTGATTACCATTTATTTTAATTAACAATCCAGGTGGTGTGGCTGGCAGAGGATCTGCTTAGGGGATGGGGAGCCCCTGTGATGCCCTCAGAGCAGCAGTCTTCAAGGGCCAGGCAGGTGGAGAGCTGCTGCTGTGCTGCAGTGGGGGTGTAGTGGGGACGGTACTGGGGCAGGTTTGGGGAGAGGAAAGCAAGGTAACCTAATCCCAGAACCCCATCACAACCCAGGAGGCTCCCTGTCCTTGTGTCACCCGATAGGAGAGTTACCTGAGGAGCCCAGCTTGCAAGCTGAGGCTGTGTTTGATCGATTTAGGAACAGAGACCTGCAAACTGGCACCATCTGCTATGCGTGTTGGTGCCCTGTGTGCACCACCAGGCTCTGCATGCCCCCCTCTCCTCATGCCAGGGATCGAGCAGCTCCGTGGTGCGCTCCGGCACAGCACAGCGATGACATCCCGGGTATGACTGCTGAGAAAACAGCTCAGCGGTGGGAAAGGCATGTGTTGAGAAAGCTTGGCCCAGGATCTGTGTTTGGGTTTAGAGCTCTTCTCTTGGCCTTTAACTGGGATATACTCTAGGAATGGGAGCATCTGGCCATGTGCCATGCCGACCCTTGCTGACAGACTTCCCTGCCCAGCCTTGGAGCTGCCTCCTCACCGCGGATGTGTTTGGTAGTTGGTAGTTGCTGACCCTGACCCTGGTTATCCTCACTTCACTCACTGTATGGATCTGCTGTTCCAGGTTCCAGATCTACTGTGTCAGCAAAAGAACATTCCGTTTGCAAGGCAATTCAAAATCTTCAGAATTAAATTGTGTTTGACAACTATATAAATGAAATTAGTAATGTGGCAAACTGCACAATGTCTTCATGGACCACTCTGATGAGCAAAATAACACAGGCTTTAAGAGGAAGAGGCACAATTTCTCCTTCCAGTTTACTCCAACATCAGAATGCTTGTACATCCAGAGGTGGTAAATTCTGAAGGACCCTTATGTGCATTCCAAAAATTGTATCTAACAAAAATCCTCAAGAATCTTACACGTTAGCTCAGAATAGTTATACAGTACTCAGATATGACACCAAAGACATTTCCCTTTATCTGAACTCTGAAAAGGTCATATACTTACTTGGTCTACATTCTTAGAGTACTTTTACAATTCTGCTTAGATTTAAAATAACAGTGCCTCATTATCTAAAACACTTATCAATTCTTTTTGTTGGCTTCCAAATTATTCTAATTATTCTTTAAAGTTCAAGCTTGTCTGTATATGTAGCTTTTATATAAAATCACCTCAGTCATGAATTGTATATAATTAAGTTATCTCACTCCAACAGCAAAAAGTTATTCAGCCCTCACAGCAGAAATTATGGTTGCAATTTTAAAGGTTGTAATGAACTATTAGCATGTTATTTTCCTTTCTAATATTGGATCACTTCATATACCTCAAAAGCAGTAAGTAATTAAATTGTGGTTTCCTTTTTTAGATAACTTATTTTAAGGCAACCAACACATTACTAGTTCTGTGGCAAAAAAATCCCACAACAAATCCAGTTCATAAACCTTTCTGAGAAAGATAACTACCACTGAATTGCTGGTCTGTAGCTGAAAAGCTTGTATCTTTTACTGCTGCACACCAATGTGTGCACTGGAATCAATCTGTGGCACACCCAAAGCACACTTATCAGAGCCCTTCACCCCCCATGGCCCTCAGGGTCGTGTGGCTGTTCTCAGGTGGGTTTCCCATGTTTCTCTGACTTCATCTCTGTAGTCATCAGCATCTTTGAGCAGCAGCTGGGCTATGCTATGGCTGATGTCACTCAGCCTGTTTCCATCCTCCCTGCTCTGTGTATGCATTAGGCATGAAATCAAGCACACTTGTTTTCTCAAGCAGCTTCATCACCTGTCTTAGATTTCTGGGAAAGAGATTTTCCTCTCCAATTCCTTATTCCCAGAAAGTTTGTCCAAGTTTTCCTCACTGAATTTCTGTTCCTGTAATTTTTTTTTAAATTCAGAATGTTGCTGCCATCCCAAATTTATCTTGCTAAATACTTTTGCTTTCAATTCTAAGACTCCCGCCCACCACAATTTACAGGCAGAAAAGATGAATTCAGATGAGTAATAAACCTTTTGCGCTTTTTAAGGTTTGCAGAAATGTTTATTCGCCACAAAGACTGACACAATATACAGAAAACGCATCAGTTACCTTTGAATTATTAGTAATCTCAACTGTTAAATGCAGACCTTTCACACAAAGAAAACCAGATAGATTAAAATTTCCCCTTTAATCACTATTCAACTTTAAAATGCCTCTGTATGGAAGTGACAGAAATGAGCTGCATTCAGTAAAACAGTAGGGAAGGGTTAAACAAAGAAAATTTGTTCACTTTGGCCTCTCACTGCCTTACTAGTGCTTATGCTACCCACCACTACTCAGGTTCTCAGGTCAAGGGACAAAGAAGGCAATCATGAAAATGAATGCAGTACAGACCTTTTCTCCCATCTGCCTGCAAACAGAGAAAAAGAGAAATCAAGTTAAGAGCAATCACTCTTATTTCAACCATCTAATTTTTCTGGATCTTCTCACACCTCACCATGGTTTCAGTGACCTTACCTACTTCAAATACAGTCTACAGAAAAAAACAGGGAGTGAAATAAGCTCCAAGGACTGTCAATGAACACAGGAAGTTGCATTGTCCTTTCATAAGTGAGCCTTGATGACGATGTTAGTTTGCAAGTAGCCTGACATTCCAAGAGAAAAATAAAGCTACAACGCTTTTAAAACACTTTCTGCAGCTCAACAAAGAAATCCATAAATGCCTATCATTATCCTATACCATCTTGCAACAGAAATATTCAAATTATTTTGATATAAAAAGATAAAAATAATTAAAAGGAGAAAAGAACAGTTATAAGCAGGAAAGCACAAAGTTGCAGCATTTACAACAGAAATGTACACATCAATAAATAGGCACATTTGTGCCTCTCATGGTATCATTTGTGAAATTCAAAGAAGTTCCTGTTCAGACCTAGCTCTCATAGACTTAGATGTTGCTTAGACAAAGAACAAATGAAACCAAAGTCTGGAGAAGACAATAAAAAAACAGGGGAAAAGTGAAGGCTTGGGGAGGCAATACTCCTTATCAACAGGCAGCAGCAGCTCCTGAGCAAAGCTGGGACCAGCATCCTTCACCTGAGTGCTCAACAACCCATTGCAGCAGATGCAGAGAAGGCTAAGAAGAGAGATGGTCTCTTCAACAGCCAGATACAAAACTGGTCAAAGAGTTCAATCCAACAGTAAAGGTTTTGCAATAGATTATGGCCATGAATTAATGCAGGACAACTGGAAAGCTGAGCTCAGTTAAGCATTAGCAGTTTTGGAGTCAGTGAGGTCTTCTCTTCAGTGTGGCACTTCCCTCTCAAAGCAGCAATTCACAATGGTTGTGTCCACCAAAAGGGTGGACTTCGTGTCCTCTTCTCACTGATGAGGTTGGATCTCATCCCTTTTCAGTGCAGACACTATTCCCAAGATAAATGTTGAGTGAGACAAAGAGGAAATCACTGCTTTGCCCAGACATCCCTGAGGAAAGACTTTATAAACCTGCCCAACTTGCAAGGAGAATCCCACCCTGCACACAGAGGCCCATGGACAGATCATTGGGTCTGGATCAGCCACAGCAAACAAACTTTCAAAAGCAAACTTCTGTGACTCATTTCTGGAACACGATTATTGCTGCTATGCCTCACCCTTCTTAAATCAATGCAAATGGGTTAGAGGTCTGCTGTCCTAAGTTTTCACAGAAAGTTAAAAATAATCCTACACATAATGTTTGTGATTAAGGCGTTGTCCTTTGGCTAGATAGCAGATTATTAGCCCACTCTGTAAGGGTAGAATCTCACCTTTAAACCTTCCCTTAGACTAATTTTTATATTGACATATGTAAGAAATATATTCAAGCAATGATGATGAAATAAAGAAACCACTAAAATAATTTTGAAAGAGATAACCTTGAAAATATAGTCTATCCCTCTCGCTTTTCTGTTGCCTGCTGACTTAAAAAAGCAAACTATTTGGGGCAAGTACTGCCTGTACAGTACCTAGAACACTGTTGCCATTACTGAAACAGAAGAAAGGAATTATCCATATTGGGTTTTATAAAACCACCTCATGTCAAACCCCGACAGGTCTGCAGGGTGCAACCCAACAGGCTGGTCACTAGTCACCTGAATTTATGAACTCTATTAAGAACTTCAGGACTTGCCATCACAGGCCACAAGATGATGTGCTATAGTTAACAGCTCACCGGCAACTAAGTTTGCTTAATGTGCAGTCCACATAATCAGGACAGCATTCATAGCAACACCAAATTCATCACATTTTCAAATCCCCTGGGAAATGGGAGAGTATTCCAATCAAAATTCCTATATCAGTATTCAGCCAAACAAAATTACCTTTACTGCTAAGGATTGTTAGGCTCCTGCACATTTTTAAACCCTTCCACGTGGTGTATTTATTAAGAATATGCAGTAATAACAAAAAAGTAGAAAAATTCCCAAAACCAAACAGTCACTCATACATTAAATAGGTAGCTGTCACAATGGAGCTCCTTAGAGTCACTCTTAGTGCACGTATTATGTCAGAAAACTTATTTTAGCATTTTTATCTGGAAAATTACAGGTATTAACGCAAATGGAAAAGCATGAACTGAAACCAAAAATACTATCTAAACAAGTTATTTTAATAATGACTGAATTAATTACTGAACAACACAAGCCAAACATACTAATCTGGATGTGATCTTATGATACGTCCGCAGCCACAGAAAGGATAAAGTATAAAACATTCCTCTTTATGGTTAATCTGACTACATTACCATGTATGTTATGATATAGAAAAGCTTCCAAAAATGGCTAAAGGCTGTAGCTCTTAATCATACAGTTACAGGTAGTGTTACTCTCTCTGTGATCAAGGGAATTAATTTTCAGCGAGGAAAGTATGCACATTACAACTTCTTTTTTTCTTCAGAAGGCAACAGTAATGAGATGTTGGACAGATGAAATATTGGTTATAACAAGCTTTCATTATTAACCTCATACGGAAAAAGGTAGTGTAATGCCCCATAATAACACCCCAAGAAATACTTTGAATTCTTAGAGAGACTGGGAAGGACAGATATAAAATTTTGGGAAAGTATATGGGAATGCATGATCTTTAATAAGGCCTCATTCATTTATTAATGAGAAGTGATACTAAAGGTCTTCCTGTAAGTTACAAAGCAGAAGGGGAAAAGAGCCAAACACAATTAAAGAATAGCCATTGACGAGAAGCCTTTGGCCTTCTTCATTTATTTATTTCCTCTATAAGGGGCAAACAAAACAATAGCCTTAAAGACCTGGTTCTGTTGAGCTGCACAGCAGGAAAGTGCATGCAAGAAAATTTCTCCCCCTTTCCCAACTTACTGGTGAGTGACAGGCAGGACTGGTCCCTGCATGTAAAGGAAGGGAAGGAGCACAGCCAGAGGCAGCACGCGTGGGAGGCAGAGGGGTGCCCAGGACACCTCTGGGCTCAGCACATCACACCTCAGAGGCTCCTGTGAACTGCCACGAGTGGCTGTATTTCAGGAAAAGGAAGAAGTAACTGGTTTCTGCTGGATTCTAGCACTGCGGGTTGGTGGTGTGCATGCTGTCACCCCGAAGGGGGATTGGCTTTTCTACCAAACCTAAAAGACGCCCGCTCCTCATCACAATGCAACCAGAACCTTTCTGGAGTTTTCCATAAAGGGGAAAGGCATCCTGGGACAGCCACCAGTGTGACTATCAGGGCATCCTCCCGGGCAGGGGACAATTTCTAAGATGTAGGTATCTGGACTTTCCAAATCAAGGGATTTATTTGATAGTGGGTGCTCAGCATCTCACACAATAGGCTACTCTGAAGTATTCTCCTGGGTAATTCCTGTCCTAAACAGGAGGTGCCCTTCCCATTACCCTCAGTTTTGCTGGAACTGGCACAGTGCTGCATGTGGTTCTGATCATTGCAAATCAGCATCTTCTAATGAAAAATCTTTTTATTAAAATTTCCAATCAGCTATATGGATTGTCTTGGAATTATACCACGGGGTTAGCTCAGAAAACAACTAATTTCTCCCGAATGTTTCCTCAGATGGATCTGAAAATGCTTTTACATACATTACTTCTGCACCAATCTTGTCACTAAATCCTATAAACAGACACTGGAAATGTCTCCTTATTGCTGTTCATCATTGAACAAAGCAATTGCAAACCTTTTACAATGTGAACTGATAGTGGCCAAAGACAGAACGTGAGTGATTCATGTAAATCAACAGTTCCCCTTGCACCAAATAGCAGGACGGATGCCCTAACAAATTGTCTACTCAAGCAGATAGGGCACCACAGAGCACCATTAGTGGGAGCGTTGGTATGATTGTGTAACACTCACTTATTTGTAAGTGCAGAGGAATGCAGCATGCATTATTTATGTAGTTGTGTTACATGGTAATTAGCAGGGCTAGAGACTGGAGAGCACGGCCAGTTAAGAGGTTACACGTCCTCCACAACACTGCTAATCCTCAGCAACCTGCCTCGAGCTGCCAGCACTATTTCCAAAGGCTCTCTTATCTACTGCAGTCAAATTGGGCACAGTCATGAGCCTCCCTGGTTTTTCTAAATAAAGTCTTCTCTTTCTTTATACAGACTTTGACAGAAAGAAAATAATGCACATTCTAACATAAATACTCTGTGGCCTTTTTTGTATGACCTTTCAGGGCTTTAGGGATTTGCAAGAAATTATTATCCTGGAAACGGAGTCAGAAAAAGCAATCAATTTCTGTTTGGGAAATCAGGTCTTCCTTAGAAGCCAGCATTTTATGCAATGCTTTTAAAATATTATTATAAAATACCAGAAATCAAAGCTGGACTTTTCTTTGGCATCTCAGTTGGACAGACCTGACAGGCTGACCATGGCAGACAGAGGAATGAGGACACAGATCAGCAGCAGTGGAAGCAGGATGAATCAGGTGTGTGGGCAGGTTGAGTGAGTGGCTCGGCACCAGGGTGGTGACTGGAGAATTTTGGCAGTCCAACTGGGTGCACAAAAAGGCTGTGCTTTCATATATTGAACTATAGGAGGAGAAAAGTTAGTTATGATTGATATAACAGGACAGGATCTCCCAGTACCCTTCCACTTCTGAGAACTTTGTTTTTCATTCCCCTTCCCTGCTGGAAAGCAAACATCAGAGATAAAAACTGTACCACACATAGCTATTGAAACATATCCATACTGCAAGCAATAATCAGATGTTGAGATACTTACCCTAGACAGTTCTCTCACATAGTGACCAGGCTGCAGCCCTTTCTGAGCCTTGCAGCTTTGTGTCAAGAGGCTTCCAGAAGCCAAGCCAAACCAGGCACTTTGACCTTCAGGCTAGAGTGCAGCCCTGGCTCGAAGGGCTGCTGAAACATGTTCCCTGAGAAGAAGGGAAGGAAAAAAGCAGAAATGGAAAACAGACATCTGACTTTGCAAACAGTCCAGATGCTGTTGGCTCATTCCTCCTACAATGTGAGAGGGAAGAAGCCATAGGTTCTGGGGGGTCATGGTTCTGAGGTCCATGAGCTTTGGTTTTACTGGTCAGAAGCCCAACAGGGGCTGCACTATGGAGTATCTTTCTCTTAAGCCATCTCATTTGCTGACTTGCTTCAAAGCTTATCCAAATAAGCTTAAACTGACAAGCTACTTAGATAGCTGCCTTCCACACCTCCAGGTCTTAGGGACAGGAATTCCAGCTCATCTCATTGCAAGCATACCCAGCCTCTGTCTTCTCACAGCCCTTTGCTCCCAGGCTCTTGTGCAGGTTGTCTTTTCTCCCTTACACTCTCTCAGCTACATGTCAGCAAAGTGAACTAGATCCATCCTGCCCCTACTCAACCCTCCAGATTTTCTGCAATGAGTCCTTCCTTACAGCCCTCTGTCTACATAAAGCCTCGGGTAGGAATGGGAAAACCACACATGAAATGGTGTTATTTAGTTCAGATCTCAACTAGAAAGAAACTGTAAAAGAAATAGTAACTGCAATAAAAGTAGTAATATAAAAGTTTTGAAATATGAGTTGGTTAGGAATCTGGAGGACTGGCAGGAGAATCCAGTTTCTGTGTTTGTGGGGGTTTCTTGTTGCTGTTGTTTTGGTTTGTTGGTTTTGTTGTTTGTTTTTTTTTCCTCCTCCTTTTTTCTTAAATTAAATTAAACCTGAACTAATTCAGGGAAGCCCTGTGGGGCACATTAACCAGAAGGTCAGACTAGGTGTTCAAGGCAATCCCCTCTGTCCTTCCGGTTTATGACAGTGAATGAAGATGGAATTTCCAGGTGAAAGAAAAGGCACTTCACTCTCCAGACCAGACTGTAGCACAGAGACCAGCCTGAACACCAGTGCACGACATCACAGCCACAAAAAAGGCACTTCTCCTTTCTTACTGCAATCTCACACTCTTCTCCCAGCTCTTACTGAGTTAAGGCAAGGTTCTTCTGTCATTGTAGACATATAGTGTGATGCTTTTTCAGCCCCCATGCATCAGACTCCCAGAGACTATTCTGCTGGGGTCCCTGACTCCCTACAGGCACAGGGGATGACTGTCATTTGGGAGATTTCGCTCTAACAAGCTTTTCATTACATAGTTTTATTATAGAATTATCATCAGCTGCACCAAACACTGTGGTCTAAGACAAACCCGGATTCATCTCCATTTATAAAGAAAGAAAAAGTTAAGATCATTTAAAACTAAATAATATCTCATTGAAAAATATAGCTCTAAATTTTTGGTTAATCTAGAACATATGATCACATCAGAGTCACTGGCTGTGTTCTAATACAGTGTCAATCTTTCCAGGTTCAAGCAGCTACAACTCTGCATGGAGCGCCATTTAGAGAAATGTCTGGTAGTCATAGGAGGAATAATCTGTTTGTTAAGAGATTGGAGCTATAGGCTACAGACCTGGACATGTCACATCTTTCCCAAGCAACCTTGACCCAGTTGTAGAAAACCAGCATCTTCAGACTCTTGAGACTAGACTGCTGGTATAAATTTCTCTGAGCCCAAATTTTCTCCTCATTAACTATCAGCAGAGCTGCCCCTGCTGCTGCTGGCTTTAAGAGGCAGTTTGCAAAGTGCTTCAGCACTCTTGGATCAGAGAGAGATCAGAAAGCACAAAGCAGGAATGAGAAACCTTTTCTTGCTAAGGCGCAAACAGGCTTTACCCAGGTTATGTATTAATCTCTGGTTCTCCAACAGTAATTCCCATGGAAACCCAACCAACACGGCATAGTCCACAGGAAATGAAGCTACAGGTTATATCCAAACACATCTCAACTACAAAGGAGGGTTACATGATTTACCAAGCACTTCTAGAAATGTTAACACATTTCTACAACAGACCTCAGCAGCAAATAATCCACATAGCTGACTTAAAGAAACTGTATTATGTGCTCAAAGCCACTAAGAATACTTTTGCAAGTATCAAAATTGCAACTCTAAACTTGAAAATCCTGACTCTTACCTCACTGTTTGATCTGAGTGTAGGTTGTCTTCCACTTAGAGCTGAAATTCCATATGCAAGCGATTTCTCATTCCTACTCAAATTGTTTTAGCTATTTTTAGGTCAGTTGACTAGAATAAATATCATTAAGGATTTTTCAGGCATTTTTAGAATGACTTTCTAACTAAAAAAGAGACTCTTTTCACAAAAATATATTCTCTAGTCATCCATCCACAAAAGCACCCAGACCCATTGATATTGTAAGAACCAAATAATGAAAAAATACTGAGTTAACCACATTAGGAAATCCAATACTGTACATTTATGGCAGCTGTTCAGGATAAAAACTTTTAGCAAGCCTAAGTACAGAGATGGACTCGACACAGAGCCAAGCTGTGCTGTAGTGATTTAGAGAAAGAGCCCAAGCAATTTGAAACAAGGACTGTAAAGTAAATGACACACCATTACCACTAATATCACTGAGTAAAGTATGGTAGAACATTCTTCATTCTTTAAAAAGACCTAGGATCAATCCAAGAACAAGAGCCCTCCGAAGACCATTTTTGGGCAGTGGAGGTTAGTAGCTGGGACTGGAGCACAAATCAAGAGATGCAGACTGTCCCTGGCTCTCCAGGTACTGTGATTAAGCTATCGCTCTTCTCTCTGCCACTACTTCCTTCCCGCCTTGCCTGTTCTGAACACGGAACTTTTGGGGAGACCCTGGTCTCTGCACCTCTTGGGCAGGGCTCATCACAGCAGGGCCCAGAACCCAGACAGACACCTCAAAGGGCACAGCACAACTGCATTCACACAGCACCATGCTCTGAGCACTTACCCTGAGATCACTTTCCCACTGCTCTTCCATGCAATCAAAATCATAGGCCTGCTTTTCTCCGTGCAGATGTTTCTGCTGCCTTGTCTGCATCTGTATTTCTGCTTCATCAAGGCTATCTCAACAACCTCTCCACTACATGGAATCACTAAGTTTGCCAGAAAAAACTTCCTCTTCTGCTCAACTGACTGATAGAAGTAAAATTAGGAATGTTACTTGCCTACAATCCCAGGATATGCACATAGTAGATGCAAGCATATGACTGAAAGCTTCCTTGACCGCCCCTGACACCAAAGGGTTGCCCTTTCCCTCAGGGAACAATCTTTATCCAGGCAGGTTTAAATAAGATCCTGTAGCAGCTGCTGAATTCAGTCAGAATTGTCCTCTTGGGTGTTTGCCACAAATCCTTTTGGCCAACTGGCAGAAAAGAGTCAAAAAGAGATGAGATGTTCTGGGAAGGATTTTACAGAGAAATAAAAATGGCATGAAACACCTAGAGAACACCAGAGAAGTTCAAGTAGGAAGCAGGGCATAAGATGCTGTCCTCTCTGCTTCTCTGACACAGCTACTTAGCGGGGAAGGGATAATGCCAAGGTTTCCAGTTCCTGAAATGCCAGCACTGGAGCCAGGTGGCCATTGCAACACAGAGCAGAGCAAGCAAGCACTCATGCTGCAGGTTGCACCTGCTCTGCTGTCAGCCATCGTTAGCTGTCCCTAATGAGCAAAAGGAGACAATGCAGGTGATAATGGAGACAGGCTACGAGATAGGAGAAGTTAATAAGCAATTAAGTGTTCTCATTGCAGTTTCCCTTGCAGTATGACCTTGAGCACCCAAAGAGAAGCATACCCTTCTCATAAACCAGGAGTCACTGCTCTGGTGAATTCCCCAGTCTGAGTTCTAAGAAAACTGGCCAGTTATCAAAAGACAGAACACAAATCTGTTGGTCACTCTGCAAGACACAGATGTGTTTCTGTACACACTTATCCCGATAGTTCAATTAATTGAGACTTAAGTCCCATACTTAATAGTGCCCTTCACAGCACATGCAGTGAAGTCAGAACGGTCCAGTACAACACAAGAGCAAATACTCAGCGTTATTTCCAGAAATGAGGAGCCCCAGTTGACCCCAATTAGGAACAGAAAAGAAGCAAAGAGGCAGCACTATCTTCACATCTTTTGTTAATTTGAAGCTCAAATATGCACATTTTAAAGAACTGCTCAACATTTTCAGTATTTTTTACCTCTTTCAAAAAGAAAAAAAAAAAGAATAAAATAAAACCACAGCTTTCCAGGGTTTTTGTCTGGATCACATTCAGAAAAGATTTCTAGTCTTGAAGCCATACAGCCATTTCATCACTTTGTCCAGTGAATCTCCTTCAACATACACCAATGTGAAGAGTAATCCCCAGCAAATGCTGCTGTAGCAAGGGATTTTCTGCTCCACTACTTCTGAACATCACCAAGCAAACACTGGACAAATTGCACAAGGAAAGGGGTCAGTGCCATCGTGAATATTTCATATAGACAGCACACCAAAAATCCAGCATAGAGAACAGAAAGGGAGAAAAATCTATGAAAAATCACTTTTCAATTATTTTTTTACTTGGTACTACTTGTTCTTCAGTAAAACACTGCAAAGTGATTCCCTTGCAAGCAGAAGGAGCAAAAAACCACTCTTGGCAAACTATTTTGGAAACTGTAAATCTCATTCTGCTTTTCTCTTAATTCCTGCTTAGAGGAATTTTGTGATAAGGATGTAAGCCTTGTAGCTTGTTAAAAACTATACTATTAAGATTTACAAAAACTGAAAGTATTGATTTTTTTGTATTAAACTTTCCTTTTACAGACAATTGTTGCATAGCCAAATTTATCTCCCTTAGACAGATTTCCAATTTCTAACACTTCTGTATCTGCTAGCACATAACTGTCATATGTTTTCTTGTAGGCATATTTACCTTTCTGCCATTTTTTGTCCTCTACATAAAACTATTTTTTAAAACAGGATTGTCATTCAGCCCTGTCTTTTTACCAGACATCCAAATTTTTGTCTCATTAGCTGTTTTTCCTCTTTAGATTAAAGACTACTCTTCCTTCCTAGAAAAGTACATTTGGAATTATTTACCACTGAAGACCAGGCTGCAGATTCTGGGGTAATAGTTATTTTGTTCCCATTGTTGCTCACACTCAGAATGTCACCAAGTATCTCAGGTATTTTGTGACTTATTAAAGAGATGGTTCTTGGAGCTTTATGACTACACAAAAATGTCATATCAGTCTTCAGAGTAGTAGATCAAATTCCAGAGACAAAAATCTGAAAGGACATGACTCTAAAAGGCAATTAGTCCTTCCCAAACATATTTGGGGTTTGTGATGTTTTATTTTCATATAGACTTTTGATTCTAGAGGGTCATGACTACTTACGGTTAGTTGACTCAGGGTTAGTTTATGATCAAATGAAAGAATTCAGGTATCATCAACAGTTGCATCTGAGTTTATATTGCTGCCAATTCTGGTTCCCGCTATGTAATACACCTCTATATCTCATGAATCTCACCTCTGACCTCTCAACCTCACTACATCATTCTCATCACCTCCCAGGACTGTGAGAACAACACTTGCATTTCAGAAGTTCCATCTGCCATGGCAGCTGAGTCACTGAAGCAGTAGTCCTCCATTCCTTCAAGCTCAACCACTTGCACAACCACGGGCCTGACTTGTACCAGCTTGATTAGACCCAGACAACAGCAGAGCAGAGGAAGAGGCTGGGTACTATTCTGGGCTCTGCTACTGATGGAACACAAAACCTGTCAAGAGTAAAGCATTATGCCCTCAGTTGCTGAGAACTGGGAGGGTGATAACCATGCCTATCCTTACGTACAAAATATTTTGAAACAGTTGGTTTGAAGCTACTATATAAATGCTAACTATGTATTATGAGACACTGCTCCTACTGTAGGGCACTTTCCCATTCACAGATATTATGCACAAACCATTTACTAAGCCAGCCGCAACTGCATTTTTAAAATCATAGGATGTCTGGATAAAATAAACTCAGTAGTCATCTCCTAGGACAGGAAAAGAATGATCCTGACTCTGGCAGCAAACAGTCACTGCACTTCATTACAGTTTCTAGCAGAATAAAGGAACAAATATTAGTATACTGTTCTGCTCTGTTCAGCAATAGCTTGGTAACTAACTCTATGATGTGTGTTACCCAGTAAAGCTGACTAATGGAGCTGTCTGGCATTGAAGTCTGTAGGTCCATGAATTCATTTTATAAAGAGAAAAAGTCTCCTGAAGCACTTTCAAGATTCAAACCAGGATGCTGATGCTCAGGGAGTCCTCTGACTGGCACTTAGTGCTGGAATATGTCATGGCCCACAGGAAGGACAAATAATCTCTCTTAAACCTACCTGCAATGCAGCAATTAATACTTTGCATAACAAAGTTATTGCATAACCCAAGTTAAATGCTGCAGTCATTCCAGTTACTCCTTGTGCAAGAGTGCTCACCACAGCCAACAGAATGGGGGGAGAACCCCATAACAAGCCCTCGTGAGCCCCTCTGGGCACGCATTTTAGCCCATAAATTGGAAATGGTAGCAAAGTAATCAGGAAAGTATCATGCTGTGCCTCCTAACTCTCCTGGGCTTCCACTGATTTCACTAGAGAAATCCAAGCAGACATGGAATTAAATCACTTCCCTTACGTTGGACTAGTCAAAGCTGCTCCATAAATGACAGATTGCTAACAGCTCCTTTAATGACATCACCCAATATGTCATAAGATCTGCTGCCAACACTATGGATTTCTCTCCCCCCAGACAGAAGCATTCTCTGGCTGTGGAGCAGAAGTTTCATCGAGAAAATGCAGCTCAGGAAATAACCCATAAAAGGTTCTCAGTGCATAAGGTAAGTATCACCCAAAAACTCACTGAAGAGTAAAATTATCCTTCTTGGCACTGCTTTTCTGGAACAGTGCCCCGTGTTAGATTTTTCTAAGTGTTTGTGATTGAAATTATCCATCTACCATCTCTGTAGGTAGCTCTGAAACTCATGGCTCAGGAATAGTATCCAGAGCTTTGCCAGATTACTAGCCTTGGGTGAAAACTGTCATCTTCTTATTGCCTTCATGCTTTTTGGGAGGAAACTCATCCCATACGGGTTATTAGCATCAGAGAAGAAACTGATATACTTGTAGTACAATAGAAAGGATTATTTACCTGGAGTTTCACTATTATCCCTTTACTTCTAGACTCACATCAGGTTTTTTGCCAGAACTGCAAGTGACAGCCAGAGCACACACAGCACTAGCAGGCTTTGAGAATTTTTTAGAGGCAGTGTGCAGGTTCTTCTCTATTCTTCAGACACCAGGAATCTAGCTTGCAGCAACACGCCAAAAATTACTACCCATTTGCTTTTAAAATGTTACAGTGGAACCTACTTGAGCAGCCATCAACCATGACTGCACAAAGAGTGCATTTATCTAATTCTGTGCTACCTGCATTTTCTCACCAGCATGCCTTATAAGAGAATTAGCACAGTTTCACAGACTGTTTTAAAAAAAGGGCAAATACAATCATAAGAAAAATACCTCGCTAAGTGAAGTCAACAATGAAGAAGGAGAAAGTCCTTATTCTTCATCAAGATTTAAACTAACTTCTCCTTTGTAGCAGAGTGCACCAAGATTTCGTCTTTCTGATTAAGGCGAGCTTGCCTCTTTCAGTACTGTTGCAGAAAATCAGTGTTGGCTGCTGTTCTAAGTCACTCCATAAACAGATCCTCTTCTTTATACATGCCTTCTTTCCTACACCCCATCATCTATCCACTTAAAGCAGCCACAGTTGCAACCAGAACATGTACGGGAGGAAGGAAAAAGTGAAATGCTACATCTTGTGGGAACTTAAAGCTAGTGCAGTCATCTGCAAGGTCCCAGGATGTGGCTTGACTGTCTTTGGTAACTCCTTGTGTATCAAGTGTACTTCTGTTCCCTGCAGCACTTCTTGCCAACAGAACACCCTCCAGCACACCAGCATGCTGGGGATGCTGAGAACCAGTGGTCTGAACAATCTGTCACTCATGTAAGTTCAGAAGAGAATCACTGTGGTGGCAATTGCTGGCACTGTGAGTAAATGAGCCATGAGCTGCATATCTGGCTATGCTGCAGTTCTCTTCTGAAAGAAAAAGCAAGTCAAAAAGGAAGTGTAACACTCGGCTGAATGCTGAAGTGACCAAGTAAATAGGATTAGCTACACCTTGCTTATCTGTCAGTCATTCTTCCCTGTATGAAAGCAGTTGTCTCAAGACTGCCCATGATGATGATGGCCTCAGTACCTGCTTGGGTTCCCGAACAGATGCATTTCAAACTACGTCATCTGCTTACATTATGCAGACATTTTGGTCTTGTAAAAACACGGTTTGGCCAAATGTGTGATATCACATGTACTTCCAGTGCACGGAACGAGGGGCTAAAATAATCCCCCATGAATTTTATTCTTAAATTCAGATCTGCACTGCCATGACTGCAAAGTGACAGATGTCAAAACCAAACTGAGTACCTCATTAATGCAGAGATAAACACACAGAATATGTTGTTTGGAATGACAACACTCTGTGTTTATATATGTATGCCACTATTTATCATTCTACAGATGGTTGCTCACAGTGCTGTACATCCACAAATATGTTTAATTTTGTCTTTTCCTTTTCTAGGTAATTACCATTTTTCCTCATTTACAATGACTACTACTAAGATGGCCTGGAGATCTGTGAGTTTTTCTAAGGGTAAGGGGTCACACTGCACAAAGCAGACCAGGATCCGCGTGCAATCAGTTCTTTGCAGTAATAACAGTCCATGCCTGTAGAGCATTTTTAAGAAATTATCTCACTCTCATTTTACAGCCAGGAAAACCCAGAGAGGTGAAATGACTTACCCAAGGTCGCACAGCAGGTTCTGCTCCGTACATAGTTACTATTGTTGCAAATTGGGCAGCTCATCAAGCTTATGCTACTCACACCACTCAAATAAAATTCAAACAATAATTACTATTTCCACTGTAATTTGCAAGACAGTCAAGGCTGGAGGCCACAATCAGGATTCAGCTGATGGGCTCTGTTCAAACATCAAATCAAATCCAGTCCCTGCTCCAGGGGGCTTGCAGTCTCAGTAGGGGCATAATTCTGTGGGAACACATATTGCAGTGGAAAGGGAGGGAAGGAGATGGGAACAGACAGAAGGCAAGATTTCACATTGTTTTGGATAACTGTGAAGTTTGGAAACTTATTATTACTTGAATTATTTAGGTGGGTAAGAAATATAAATGCATTACTGACAGTCACCTGGCTATTACTTAGGTAGCAGTTTATCTTCATAATCTTAATTGCACAAATAGTTTGCTTCCACTCCTATGGTCTTTGATTACACTGACAGTCAGCAATTGGATCCTGCTCTTTGGGGGACTGACTCACACTGCACCGACCCGACACTTAGAGTACACTCTTTCTAAAAAGAGTGATATTATACTTAATTTTACAACTCTGTCTCTAATCTGCTGGTGGGAAATTCTTGTTGTAAACCTTTGTGTATGATATGTGCTTATTCATTTTACAGCACAAGACAATCTGGTACACTGCTATGAGCTAATTGATTTATTTCACTTGTGCTAACGTAAGACTCCTACTAGATCTGCAGCAGTAAAACATGTATTACCTCCCACCTTACTATCTCTCACTGCATCCTACCATGGCTCCATGCTAGCAGAATGTTATGTACAAAATGACCATATAGCCATTCCTCTTTAAAAGCCTTAACTGCATATAATATAAGAATTAATAGCTCCTCTAATACTCAATGGCATAGGCACAATGGGATCATTTGCAAGAGCAAGACTGCTCAGTACCGAGTCAGGACTGCTGCACAGTACTTAGAACGTAACCTCTAAATTTTCTAGTAGGGATCTGCTATCCCATTATTTATTGTAATACATGTATTACATAATAAATAATGAAAGAGAGTATACAGGAAATATGACTGACATCCATAACCTCAGATGGGTGGTTTGTTTTGTGGGTTTTTTTTGGATTTCAATTAAGCCAAGCATTTAAAACACGTTTCCAGTCCATCAAAGCATGTGCTTAAATCCTTTGCTCAGCTGATGGTTCTGTTGAAACAACCAGACAGTTTTCCACTGACAGTAACAGATTCTAGAATAGGATAATAATACTACCATAATTTATTCTAGAAGAGCTTGAGAAATCACAATTTAAATACATTATTTTACAGGGAAAAAGAATGAACATTCATTTACAAAGACTTTCCTTGCTCCTATTCTCAACTGGCTATATCCACATATGAATTAATGACCTATCACAGTGTCTGTTGAGGATACAGCACCAAAAACCAAGGTACTGCAGAATTTATACAAAAAAATACTAATGCAATTTCCTTTTAGACTATTCAAATTTTTCAGAAAATGATGTTAGGTGCACATTATTACCTGCATTTATTCCTCTCTTCCAGGTATCACTGAAACTCAGCAGAACTGAGGTATTTACTTAAACTATGGGAACCTGACTTTTAGTACTATGATAAATGGAAGCAATAAATAACAATAGCTTTCTTTAGCAATTGCCAATACACATTTTGCAGCTCTTCATACACTATCCACTAGTCCCCTTTCACATCAGCTAATTCAAAATCCTTTATCATGTTTCTGATACCTATATTTATGAATTTAATTCCAGACAAAAGCACATTAAGAAGGAACTATGGTCGACAGAATATTGCTAATCAAGAACAAAGCATTTGTTTAATCATCCTTAAACTGAACTTCATAAATCCAAGACAGAAGCAAGCCTAATTTAATAAAATCCAATGTATAAAAGCATAGCCTATCTACATTAGCAAGTTATACTTGCAACAGAGTGGATCCCAAAATCAAAACAGCACCTAGGACTAATACTCAGAACATGTGTGTGTCAGAGATTTCAGTTTGGACAAGCCCTAGTATGGTCTGGTGGAAGGTAGACACATTAGTGGCTGAAGTGCATCAGGTGTAATCCTGAAGGACATCTGGGGAAGAAACGCAGTTTGCATATGCCCACACTGCTCCACAATGTGAACCAGTTTACACTGAATTGGAACAACTGGAAGATTAACTTTAAAAATGCACTTTTGACCAACACTAAAATACGCTTAGAGCCAGCCCCATGGATGGTGCCCTTGGAGTCCACTGGCCAAAGCAGACAGTTTTAGCTGGCTACATTGGCACTCAGCCAGCTCCAGGACCTCTGAAGGCTTATCCAGAGGACAGAATAGCCATGTCACCCGTGAATGGTGGCTCCACTCAGAAGAGCTCACAGCCAGGGCTAATTAGCTGCCTGAGGTCAAGTTGTTTTCATAACCACAGAGGGTGAGATTCAGCTCCAGACTGCAAAACTTCAGCAGAAGTTTTACAGGCAAGTTGAGAGTAGCACCAGCCAGCACGTTGGTACCTAGTATCATTTGAGCTGTTCTACTGCTTGTGAGACATCTGTGTGGAGATGTAGATGGGGAAGACCTGTGTCCTACTGAAAAAGCAGTCAGAGGTCAGACAGGATCCTTGAGGCATTTTAAATGCAGACAACTGGATGTGGGCAACGGCTTGATGCCTTGGCTACCAGAGACTGACATAACATCCTAAGATCCTGGACACCCCTGGATATACTGCACAAACACTTGACTGCCTTTGCCAGAGCCAGGTTAGGTCTGCCTAGGCTGATGGTCATATCACCCTTTTTCAGTCTGATAGGCTAAGCCAGATGTGTGTAGTTAGGCATTTCATTGCACATTCTCTCACATCCCTGCCATTGAATCCATGCTTACCCATCACCTGATGATGTGTAAAGTAAAATGGAGCTGTCTGTAAAAGTGTGCTTTGCGTTTGGTTCAGACTTGATATGGGAAAAAAGCAGCTCCAGGGAATAAAAGAAACTATGTCTCTTGGGAAGAAACAAAAATGTAGTTACGATTTCACGGGCAACCTCACTTTTGCCTCAGCACAATTCCTCCAGTGTACATACACTAAAATTAGGTGAAATGTTGTTTTATATGTTTAACACTCAGTTATTAAATATACCATCTCAGGTTCAAACAGAAACTCACTGAATTCAGGAAGAGTAATTTAAACCCAGATACTTGATGTGCATATCTGTCCCTATAGGGGTGCAAAATCCCAAACAGACATTTTCAAGTAAGCACACTGCATTTCACATGTGTAATAGCTTTCACAGAAATGTACAAGAGCAACGGAGTGTGCCTTATACACAGTCAGTTAATGCACTGAACACTTGTTTATCCTGTTGATAAAGTGTTCCCTCCTCTCTCCCTCTGAAACTGCTATGGGAGACAGCAGAGGAGGCAGCAAGGATGGACCAGGGAATTTGGTGTGGCTCTGCTACCCATCCTGTGTGAGCAAGGACCACTTTATGAGTCCACTCGTCCTCCAACACCCTACATATGTGACAACAACCTATTCACAGAGAACATTACACAAGCAGTTGCATATCAACAGAGTGAAGAGATGTCTCATGTGTCTTAGCTGTTTAGGAAGATGGTTTACATAGTGGCATGGCATCATGAAATAATTAGGTGCATGGAAAGCTAACAAAGTACAACTTCTCCAGGAAACATCATCTGCATCTTAGCTAAGTCACAGAACTGATATTTTGTAAACTGTTTTTCCTGAAACTCTGGTATTTTAGAATATTTTAAAGATTTCTTTTTTCAACTGCTTTCAGTTTCTAACACCAGCACACAGCTAACATAAATTACATTTTCTTAAGGAAATTTAATATCCAGATCACCTGAAAATGTTGACTACAATGGGAAAATATGAAGCACACTGCAGCAACAGTTGTTGTTGTCAACGTTTCACAGTTTTGCTGGAAATTTAAAGAAAACCCTTGCTTGTTTGGTCAGAATGCCAGGCAGGAATGAGCCCCGCTTGACAGATCTACAGATCTTGGTCACTGTCTGTTTTTAATCCTAAAAGTCTCTGAGATAGAAGTGATACTGTTCACAACACAGAACAAATGGGAGTAGAATAGAAAAGAGCATTCACCCAGATGAGTTCATTTTGAGAAATGAGAGGAACAAGGCATGCTGTTACAAACACTGCATTCTGTTACCACTTTCAGACATTCATCTGTTTCTGGTGCACAGCACAGTATTTTACTAAATCTCCTCCCTTCAGAAAGTTGCTGCAGAACCTTACTGCTCTAATAGTTAGAAACCACCTTTTAATTTCCAGGTTGAAATGATTTATACCCAGATAATACCCATTTGTTCTTGTCCCACTGTTAGCCATGAGTTTAAAATCATTACTTTTCACTCTACAGTCCATAGATTTCAAAGGGTTCATAAACTATTTCTGAAATTTTTAAAGCATCATGAAGGAAAGTAGGCCAGCAGACTGTAATTTGCTCTAACAATGCTACATGACATGTAGCATCACCTTTAGAAAAAGTTTAAGAAACCAAAATCGAGTCAAAATGAAAATCACTGGCTCAAACATTTCTTTTCCCTTCCTCTTGTTCTTAGCTTTTCCATGTGTTTTCAGTCAACAGTCACAGACATTGTATCAACCTTCTTTTCTACGTTAAAGTAAATGAGTTTTCCTAGTTTTCCTCCTTTCAGGAAATGTCACTAGTCACTCACTGGTTTTCCTTTTCACAGCTACTGCCATCTCAGGCAGAATTGGACATCAGTGCCCAGAATCCCACATGAACTAAAGTGCAACCTGTAATTATGTCAACATTGCCCTTAATCAGCTGGAAATACTCTATAAAATGTGTGCCAGGATCACGTATGTCCTCTTCACAGCTGCATTACACTGCCATCTCCTTGCCATCCTTTGGTGAACAGGTATGCTCAGGTCCTCCACTCATGGAATGGGTAAGGTTGGAAGGGACCACTGGTCCTTGTCCAGCCTCCCTGTCTAAGTACAGTCCCCTGGAGCAGGTTACTTAAGACTGCAACCTGACAGCTTTTGAATATCTTCACTTCCTGTCTGCCATCCTAAGCTGTGCAGCCTTTCATCCTGCACCAGTGAGTCCATGACACCACTGTCACCTCGCTCCTCGAGGCTTACAAACAGCGAAGTGTCAGCTTGGAAATGAGTGCTGGTGAGCCAGCTGAGGATGCCTCACCAACTGATGAATCCTACCAAATACAAACACCTGGCACAAACTAAATGCAAGTGACTGTGGATGGTAAGCCATTCGCATGTTTGGACTATATTTTTCTAGTATAATGACAATGAATTGTAATTTCCAGCTTTTTATTTTAATGATGTCCTAATATACCTTCACCAGTAATAGGAAGGCTAAATACTATGACACAGCAACCAAGTAATAATTAACCTTCTTTGAGGAACATAAAGCTACAAGGATGAATAATTTTATTTTCATGGAAAGTCTAATACTTCTCCCATGGAACTAATCTGAAAACTTTGAATTAACTCTTTAAGAAACTGCACTGAATGTCTCTAAAGTATATGCATTCAATTATAGTGTTCAAAGAAGTCTTAGCCAAGCTGAAGACACCTGTGGGAAATCTGATTTTGAAACACGAAGTCTACATCAAAGATAAGACTCATTTAACACTTTTAGGCTCATAGGTAATATTCTTCCTCTATGTGAAAAACTCTTTTTGTGGCTTGTTCTACATTTTTGATAGCTTCTTCTTCTTGCCAAAGGTTAAAAACATCTTTCTTTGTCAAGGTCATTACTAAGTCTAACTTCAAAGCTAACTTTCCCTTCATGGGAATTTTTCATCCAGAGATTATTTACTGTCAATTTAAACAAAGCATATCAGAAATTTATACCATGGCACTGAATTGAAGTTATATAAATTGGCTTAAATAATAAGTCTAAAATCCCGTGTCAATCTAACTTTCCCACACAGATAATTCTTGAGCTACTACTTTTGAGACTAGGCTACATATTGGTTATATCTACACAGATAAATTCAGCAGTGCCAGGGAACATTCCAAGGCATTGAAACTCAACTGTGTACACTATTAAATTGTTAGAATTGTCCCCCAGCATGTGTCACTGGAGTGGTTTTAGTCTGTTCTACCTAACAATCTTCCAAAATATTGCCAGGGCACAGTTTGCAAGCTAGAACATGCCAGGAATGGTTCCCAACAGGCACTATGAGTCCAGTGACCCAGTTTTAGACTGTTAAAAAAAAAAAAATCTAATAGTATGGACACTGGCCAGTGTGCCAGCTGACTCTGCAGCAGAGGGTGGTTCTGGACATGCTTAATCTGCAGGAACAGCCATAGCAACTGCATCCCTCTGCTGGGCCCTGGCAAGCTGAGCTGGCTCAGTTTGGAAATGCCTCTCCAAGAGGCACAGAATCATTTATGGAGGTGTTCCGTGCTTACATGCTGTCATCTGGGCAAGGCAACCCTCTGCAGGGTTCTTGCCCCCATCAAGGGACTCCATGCTTCACAGAGCTGAGGAACATTCACCTTCTGCAGTCACTCTCTGTAGTGACAGTAGCCTGTCCTACTCCTCTCCCTGCTAAAATCTTTCCTGATCTAAAGGGACCTTGTCCTGTATTATTCATGATTCTGCAGCATACGAGGCTCATCATGACAAATAAACTATTGTAGGTGCAGAGGCAGTACAAGACACATCCTGGCCATGGTAATTGCATGAGATCACTCACCTTATTCCATCAACTTCTGAAAGTATGGCACGTCTTTTGACTTTTAGCAGTAAACGAAAGAACTCCCCAAGGTTTCACAAGTAGCTTTCTCTAAACCTCTCAACTCAGAAATTTACAGGTTACAAGTACAGCCTGTCTAGCTATCTTCTCTACAAACTTTTCCTTTCTGAAAGATAGCCACAAAAATAAGGAAAGTGAAATGTGTGACAACTCATCAACTGTTTCTAATAATTTATTTTAAACCGTTTATTCAGTAGCTCTCTTCTGATGCGCTCTCAATTACTTGATTGAATAATATTCTCTGAAATAACACATGATGTACTTGTGTCAAAGATCCTCTCCACAGAGGCCATCAGCTACCTTTTAAAATCAATGAAATTCATAAATTTGCATCTGGCTTCTTAAGGAGAAAATAAAGGAACCTTTTCCCCCGGTAAGTATGACCTTCTCATTCTAAGGCTAGTTTGTTTCAAGTCTTTTGCATCTCTGAATGCTAACGTGAAGATGGGTAATATCTTTCTTAAAACAGACAGATCTTGAAGTCTATTATATTCCCCTTTTTAAGGATTCTAGCCATAATTCTCTCTTAATAACTGGGAGCTGCACACTGTTCCACACAGTAATGCATATTCCAGCTATTCACTGTCAGGCTGCCACTGCATTTTTAACAATGCTGATAAGCAACCGATGTTATCGAACTCTGCAGACTTTCCAGCCTATAGCCTTGTTCATGTCTTTTTTTCATTTCATCATTTCTGAGCAAAAATGTTTTTATGTTTTCCTTTGTGATGCCTCATCACTGTGACCCTGCCATTCCTCATAGTCAGATCTTGTTAGTTTTCAAATACTGAGTCCACACCCTCTGATCATACAACAGATTTTCTGTTCTGATATGTTTCCTGTTTTTGTGTTTGCAAGATCAAAGCTAATGATGTTTATACCACAATACTAAAAAGGTTTGCTGCTTAAAAGGTAAAATAACCTTCATGTTTGAAAATCTAGCCTTCTTTTCTTCCATGCCTTTTTACTGCTGCTAATATTCATGTGTTTCCACTCTTTCTGGCATCATTTTGCCATATGGCAATTTTTTTCATTGAACTTTCAGGTGGAATTCTTGGAAGAATACAGCAGCAGCAGTATCCTATGCCACCCATGCCCCTTCAGGTTCAACAAAGTAGAGCTGCACCAACACCAACCACTTTCCAAAACCCCACTCCCATTTCTTTCCCAACTCTATCCAAGTTGTCAGTTCCCCACACTTCAATAGGTGATATACTCATCTTTTAGATCCTCTCCCAGTTTCTTTCTCCCCTTATTTCTTCCCTCACATAAATATTTTTCCCCAGTGAAACGGAATAACTTTATGCATTTCCTTCCATATCTTACTATTCTGTTATCTTACTGTTTTTCAAACAGTGGACCACAGCTCCCAGGATGTTCATAAAAGGCAGTTGGGACAGTTATAAGACACTGAAATTTTTATTACACTCTAAACCCAAAGAAAGTATATCTTCTCCATTCCCAAAACACCTTTAGCCTTCAAAATCAAGTTCTGCTATCAAAATCTCAAATCATTTATACAAATAAAAGATATACACTTTTTACATGATATATTTTAGACAGGTTCCCTCTGGGATCAAGACTGATGTGGCTGTGTGATTTTGAGCCTGATGAGCAATTTCAACCAAATTTGACTGATGCTACAAGTCTCCAAGATACTAAACTCCTGCAAATTCTGTGAAAAAGCTGGTTCCTGGGCAGAGGAGAAAGAATCCCAGCTTCCCACCAGTGGAAAGACAGGGATAGTTTATCCTTTAACAAATGTAGATGGCAACTTCAGGACATCAAACCAACAAACAAATAGCTTTCTGCCAGGCATAGCACATGCTGTGCCTTTGTCAACTGCATAGATGAAGAGACTCTGAGGAACAGGACAATTTAGCTACCAAAGGCATGAGATGACAGGATGTAAGAGAGAACTTTTGGTACTGTTGGCACAGGGTATTTGGGGAAAAAAATTACTTAGAGAGGAGATACTGGGCACAGCGTTTCTCCCTCAATCCCACTGTTCACGATACACCTTTTACCTTCATTTTTATAGCCAAAGAGTGAAATACATTAAAATGTTTACTTCAAAGTGAAGTAATGCAACTGAAAAGCCTGCACAGTCCCATCACTCATTTCACCCACAACTTCCCACTCAAACCTTCAGTTCATCTTTCCAACCTCCCCAGTTAACCTTCGGGCTCACATTAGGACATGAGCACTTCCCAAGTTGGAATGGCAACACTCATGATAGCCAGTGTGACAGCAGCAGAGCAGAGGCTACCAGGAGGCATTCCCAGGCAACCATGAGGGAGGCTCTGAGGATCTCTATTAGGCCCAATGGGAAACTTTCTTTTGGAGCTGAACCGACAGAAAATCATACTGGATGATTTCTTCTCTGTGAAAAAGAAGCACATGCACTAGGCCGGCTTGAATTTCATGTCCTTATAGTCTTGATGAGGCAGTCTGTTTGTTGGCAAGGAGAGCCTTGCTTCATGTTCCCTGCCTGCCTGCACAGCTCCAGCACCCCGTTTCCCCAAAATGCAGAGGTAATCCTCATTTCACCATCGTCAGGGCACTCAGGATCCCTGATTTTTCATAATTTTCTACCTGCTGGTCCGACATCCACTACTGCTCAGAGACCACTAAATAACCTCAGTCACCTTACCCTGCAGGTTGCATAGGGTGGTGGTGGGGGGGTGTTTATGCTCTTATTAAAGTCAGCATCAATGCTGAAACTTGCCTCAAAAACATGCTCAATGTTCCTGGACTTGTCTTCCTCTTTTGCCTTCCACATGCCTCCCACTTTACAACTGGATACACAGTGGCAACAAAAGCAGGCAGCAGCCTTGGTTAAGGTCCTTTGCTTCTGGTGAGTTACTGAAGATAATTAACAACTGAAAAATTAAACTTAGAAGGTTACAGATGGACATACCTCATGGCTAATGCAAATTGGTGTGACTTCATCTTCCAAACACAGCATTTGTCAAGTTAAGGAGCACTGCATGGCTTGAAAAGTCCCCCTGTAGGTCCTCATACACCAGCATTGTCAAATTTTAATCTTCTTTTGAATAGCAAGAAATTTCATCCTTTTAGCTTTTCTTCTTTCATTTATTTAAATCAGTTCTGAGATCCTTTCAACTTTACACTTGAAAGGGAGTCTTGAAAGATGTTTGACCTAGACAGAACAGGTGTGGGAACCACTGTGGGCAAAGGCAGTCCTATTTTTTGTACACACATTTAGAGATGACATTGGACTTCTTAAACGCAGCACTGTAGTGAGAGCTGACATGCAGATGTTCATCTACCACAGGCTCTAAATTTCTCTTCTAAATAACTGTTTTCCATAATACATAATTTTCACAGTTCTCCCATCAACAGGACACCCCCTACATTTCTTGAAGCTGGAACTGAACCTGGCAATGGACACAATGAATAACAAGAAGTGCTTCTGCAGAAGAAGAAGGTCAAAGGTGTACCCTCCTTGCTCAGAAAAACAATCCTGTAAGACTCATAACAATGGAGACAGCTGAGGCACTCCACACCTTTTCTGCCTCCATCTTCAATAGCAACCTCTGTTTCCACACCTCTCAAGTCAGTGTACTGCAGGATGGGAACTGAGGGATTAAAATTCTTCCCACTGTAAGTATAGATCAAGTTCATGACCACCTGAGGAACCTGAACACACCTAAGTCTATGGCACCTGATGAGATGCGTCCCTGAGTCCTGAAGGAATTGGCTAATGCAGTTGCCAAGCCACTCTCCATGATATTTTAAAAAGTCATGGCAGTGAGGTGAAGTCCCAGGTGACTGGAAAAAAGGAAACATTGTACCCACCTTTAAAAAGAGTAAAAAGAAGGACCCTGGGAACTACCAACCCATCAGATGGATCCTTCTGCAAGCAACGCTAAGGCACTTGGAGTACAGGAAGGTGATCCAGCACAGCCGGTGTGGCTTCACCAAGGGAAAGTCCTGTCTGACCCAACAAGTGGCCTTCTACAATGGGGTGAATACAACAGTGGACAAGGGCATGGCTACAGGTGTCACTTATTTGGACTTTTCTAAAGCCTCTGATATGCTTCCCCACAACTCTCTAAGCTGGATTCTCCCCCTCTGCTCCATTCTGCTGAGACCTGACCTGGAGTGCTGCATCCAGTTCTGGGGCTCCCAGCACGGAGGGACATTGACCTGTTGGAAGGCCAGCAATTGGATGGAACACCTCTCCTATGAGGAAAGGCTGAGAGAATTTGGATTGTTCAGACTGAAGATGAGAAAGCTTCGGGGTGACCTAATTGTGGTCTTTCAGTACGTGAAGGGAGTCTACAAGAAAGATGGAGAGAAACCATTTACAAGGACATGTAGTGACAGGACAAGGGGGAATGGCTTCAAACAGAAAGAGAGTAGATTTGGATTAGATATTAGGAAGAAATTACTTACTGTGAGGGTGGTGAGGCACTGAAACAGGTTCCTCAAGGTTGTGGACTCCCCATCCCTTGGAGTTTTCAAGACCAGGTCTATAGAATTAACTATCCTTAACATAATTTATTAAACAAATAACTATCATTTATTAAACAAATAGTTTTTGTGCCACCTGCAACGTTCAACTGCCACAAATGTAACTTAGTCTCTCAACAAATTGTTAAGGATACTGAGGTTACAAACAGGATCCCAATCTGACTCCACTAGACACCCTGCTCAAACACTGATGCAAGGCTGGGTTTTTTCTTAGCTTCCTGGAATTTACCCCTGTACCAAGATCTGACAAACAGCAGTAACAAAGTCTCCAAGAGCATCAAGGTCAAGCCTCTTAAGACTCTTATATAAGAAAGTCACCTGGTCCTGCAGACTGACTTCAGGTATAAAGGCAAACAACACAGTTGCAATGAAGAATTTCACCTTTTCATTCTGAAACAATTCCCTGTTTCAAATGAACTTTTAACTGTAGCATGTAATAACCTCTCTTGGCTTCAAAGAAATGACAAGTGAGTAACAGGAAACCAGTTCTAAAAACTAGTTTAAAACAAGTCGAGGGAAAACCTGGGGAACCACAGAAAGACTGACACCTGAATCACATAGATCAGTAGAACTATGAAAGCAACAGTGTAAGTCAGCACATGAAGAAATAAGGCATATTTGTGTGATGAAAGGAAGTGAGTAATGTAGGACCAACACATCTATTTTAAGTCATCTTTCACAAAACTATCAGAGTTCTCCAAAGAAGTAAAAAATAACAAGTACCTCGGGAATTTTTGTTTAAAAAGTCTATTTGGATTTCCAAAAGACATTTGATGACTCTGTCATTCATCAGTCTCAAAAAAACTAAACTCCCAGAGGATAAAAATAAATGTCCTTCCAAGGATAAATAATTGGAAACAGATGGTAGGAAAATACTGTCAATTTTTCAAGTGGAGAGAGGTCAATGGTGGAGTCCTGCAGGGATCTGTGCTGGAACATAGGAGCAACTCGCTTATTCATAAATGAGCTGGAAAACAGGGTAAATGGTGAGGTGACAAAGTTTGCTGCTGATACTCATTCCAGGTAGCTGAGGTAAGGGCTGACTATGAAGAAAGATTTTACAAGACTGAGTGAGTAAGCAATAAAAAGGCAAAGTCAATGTAGATAAACAAATGTGTAGTCATTTCTTTGAAGGGAAAAAAACCTAACTACACAAAATCATGTGCTCCAAGGTGATTATTACCACTTCATGACTGAGATCTTGGGGTTACAACAGGTAGTTCTGTGAAAACATCATCCCATTGTTCACTTATAGGGACAAAGGGAGTATTACTAATTACTAGGAAAGGAACAAAGAGTGAAAGAGAGAATATTATTAAGTTGCTATATGAATAGCTGGTTTGTCTATCTTGAATATTGTGTGTAGTTCTGGTCCCACCACCTCTGAAAGGATATAATAGACTGTGGAAATGGCTATAGGCAGGGCAGTAGGGATGATCAAAAGTATGGTGCAATTTAACAACTAAGGTCTGATTAAAAAGCCAAAGGTCTCAAAAACAGGTAACTGTGGGGATACAGCAAAGGTATAATCAGAGCCAGCACAGGAATGTGTCTGTAAGTCCCCTGTTCACAGTACCTTCCAACACATTAGCTGAGGGGATCCAATGAAATGGGCAGGCACAAGGTTTAAAACAAAAACCCACTACTGAATCTTCACACAACACATTTTAAGCTGTGGAACTCCCTGCTTCGGGGCACTGTGAATGCTAAAAGTTTACACAGGTTCAAAAAGCAACCAAAGTCTCAAAAAATAAATTTCAGCAAGACCTTTTAAATGCCAAGATCCATCTGAGGAAATCACAGAGTAAAAGTCCTGGAAAATAGAAAATACTGAGGGCAAAATGAGCTGCTCTGATGCTTTTACAGGCCCTTGTTACAGACCACTGTCAGTGATCACTGCACTGGATGGGCCTGTGGTTTGCCAAAGTGCAGAGGTTTTTACATTTTGTTCAACTCTCCTCTTTCTTTGGGCATGGGCTTTGGCATCTCCTGAAAAAACATACATATTAGTTTCATCCAACATGTCCATGTGACACTTTGATGTCTTTGTTTTGCTTTCTCTACATTTTTTCTCTCTTGTAACTTGTAACAACATCCTGGTAAAGAAAAGGAGCAATGACAACTGACTGATAATGAAAAGAAAATCACAATTGAAGAACTGAACTGTTTACATTATTTAATTTATAAAGGAATAAAATTCAAGAATTATCTTTATCTGTGAGGTTTCTTACAAACTTTAGATGCAGGGTAATAACAACAACATCTAACTTACCACGATTTCACAAAGTATTTGTGTTCAGGCAGCTGCTCAAATTTAAGTGTATGTGCAAGTGTTTGTATATAAGATTTTACAATTGCAGAAGGCAAGGTTAGGGGATGAAGAACAAGGCTGCCCACACTGACTCTCAAAGTATCAAGTATACCCTGACAGCATTATGCACATGGAACAAAAAAAGCAGACTAAGCCACAGCCAAACCATAAGGTCATCTAATGGATATTGTACAAACATATACAAAGGAAATAGGTTTTTTTTCCTACTATTTTTCTTCTTAATCATGTTGTAGACATAATCAGATAGCAACAAGAACTAAAAATGCATGTGTCCAATATATTGTTTATCTTATTTAAAAAGCACCTCTTCAAACAAGAGCTATATCATGCTGACAATTTATAATGACTCATGCAGGACAGACAGTGATCAAATTCTTCTTTTTAAAGAAATGAGTTCCTAAGCTTTTATTTGCAACCCTAAACCAAGCACAATCCCACATCAGAAACCTGATTCTGAGATTTAAATTACATCAATTTTAAGTATTATATGATCTAAATGAATCAACACTATGAAGTTTAATAGAAATCAAAATCAAAATCAGTTATACTCACATACTTATTTATTTTACTAGTTCAGGTTCAATTTTGTTCCTGTGTGTTACACAGAATTATTTGCATATGTAGATGACATTACTATGTAGTTTTTTATGAAACAAGTGTCTTAAGATTACTATTTTTATTACTTATAGTCTCTAAACAGTGAAATAATAATAGAAGTAGATCATATAGCTCATAGAAAACCTACCATTATAACTCTCTTGTCCTGCACATTTTACTCTAAGTTTTCCTTCTTTCCCACCACCACGGTTTGCTTCTTCAAAGCGAAATGGACTTTCTGGTAGTTTTCCCTCTCTTTGAGGAAACTTTTTAGGTAATACAGAAATGAACAGTCAAATCAATGCTGAAATAGGTAAAACATTCAGCAGACAACAAAGTCAGGCTCTTTCAACACACAACATCGTTTTAGTTCTTCCAGGACATTCACATACAAATTGGGAAAGACGGCAAATAACCACTTTGCTACACACGTATTCCCTTATTATTTTAATTTTGGGGGGAAGCAGTCTGAGAAGTGATTCTTCTGCTGATATAAAACTCCTCTTGTTGACTTTTAATGACAAGAGTGCATCTACTAGCTTTGGATATGACAAAAATTCTGTGTTGCTTTGCCTGAAAACATATCTTCAGTGTCACACCTGCATATGTGCAGTGTGGTACAGACTGGTTGGGCTCCAGGAGATCAGCAGCATGTGGTGGTTTCTAAACATTACTATTCACCAGTAGAAAGATGCAGTAAAGGAATCAGATGCATTTTATCTACCTTGCATTAGTGTCTGTTGGCAAGATCAAGTGGAACCATATAAATAGAACACCAATATCTCTGATGTTGGATTTGGAAATTGTGCTGTCCTATTGTATCCTGGATCTGAAACGCATCAAATCAGTGAATATTCATGCCATCTTTTAGCAGCAGAGCCATAAGGAGAGGAGACAGTTGAAAGCAGAAGTCCTTAATGATGCAGAGGAGACATCAGTGGTGCAAAGATGAAACAGTCTGCCCTGTCTGGAGCCAAGTGACATGACTGTGTACAATTAACCAGACCATATCAGAAGGCATGTCACTGAATGGACAGAGTAGTCACCAGCATGAGAGAGGATTCCCAGTGCAGAGATAATGAACCCAAAGCTAGACTCACTGGAATTGGGAAAATATCAACCACCCTCAAGTGACTACAGATCAATCCCCAAATGACACAGAAAGAAATTATAAGGAAACTTCAATGGCAGAAACAGCATAAAAATATATAATAACACACACAAAGGCATCACAGAAAAAAATGGTTAAAGCTGTTTCATACAAACTGGACATTTCCACCAAGTCTTATGGTCTAGGTGGCAAAATGAATAATGCTGAAGCTGTTCAGCAAAAAACTCAAAAGAATTATTGCTTAGAAACTGAAATGAATGTAGGTCAATTAAGGGGACTGAAAAAGTGATTATAAGCCCATTTTGGAGATCTTTTGCTCAGTTTCCCTAACAGCTTATTCCTGCAAAGCCAAAACTTCTCAATTTCAGGATCATATCAAGAAAACATTTAAAAGGTATGCTTTGATTTTAGTCTGCTCTTCCCAAATTATTGAAGAATTAATATTTTCTGTCTTGCTAAAACTGCTTTTATTACTATTGCAACTCCACAGACCATTTTTCCCCCCCTCCTTATCCTCCCAGCGGCACACAAATCACCAGTTCTCTACTAACTCAGAGGGAAAGCTGTGCTGGAAATGCAAAAAGGGATATCCTGGTGTTCTCCCTCTTTCTTATCATATGCTTTCCCCTGGGAGACACTGGATGTGATGGGGAAAGTCAAACGAAGTCAGATCTTCTGAGACAAAAATCAGCAACTGAAATGAATTATTTTTTTTTTTACACTCCCAATATACAGCAGGAAATAAACCTTGTGAGCAAGCGAAACAGACCCCAACCAAAACTCATGCATGCCACATCCAACGACCTCAGCTGCCCTTCCAGTTCGTCAGCAAAAGCCCTCGCCAACCCCTCCCACTGAGCCGAAGTGGGCTCTGCCTTGGCCAGGCGGAAACCTGGGCTCGGGACTAACCTTCAACAGGCAGGCAGCTGCCCTCACCCACCGTCGCCTGCTCCAAGTATTCCCCACTGCCATTTTCTCCTGACCTTTACGACAGACCACGCTCTGGAGGACAGCCGGCCGCTGCCGCCCGCCCGCCCGGGAGCGCCGTGATGCTCACGGACCGAAACCGGACAGCGGCTCTGGGCATCCTCGGAGGGGTGCGCGGAGCTGCGGGCTGAGCCTGCCTCGGCCCACGCCCGGTGCCCAGGAAGGCGGCGGGGCGGCCCGGGGCAGCACCGGCACCGCTTCTGCGACGCTGCCGAGGTGTCGCGGCATCCCCAAGAATCCCCTCCCCGGCCTGCCCCGGCGGGGCATCCCTGCCCGCCCGCCGCTCCTCTACTCCCGCCGGCGCCGCAAGTTTCTCCAGAGCTGCCCGTGCCCCGCGGGGCCGGAGCCGGGCCGGGATGTGCCCCCCAGAGCCGGGGCCGCTGCCCACACTCACCCGAGGTCAGCTGCATCCAGGCACAGATCTTGTAGACGGTGGCTGTGTTGCAGAAGAAGAAGAGGATGAAGCAGACGATGCAGGCGATGATGAGCATCATCGAGAGCCCGATGAAGAAGGACGCAGCTTTGAAGGCTCCCGAGGGCAGGCTGGAGAAGTCCGTGAAGCTGCCCCGGCAGGTGAGTTCCCGGCTGAAGCCGTTGCCGATGCAGTAGTGGAAGAGCCCGAAGTAGCCCGCCTGCGGGGTGTCCACGCCGTCCCCGATCCAGTACGGCTGGATGAAGCACACCACGTTGACGATGGCAAAGCAGATGGTGAAGATGGCCCAGAGCACGCCGATGGCCCGCGAGTTCCGCACGTAGTTGGTGTGGTAGATCTTGGCCGCCTCCTGAGCCGGGAGCATCCCCGCTGCTGCCGCTCCTGACGAGCCTGCTCCTGTCGCCG
This sequence comes from Formicarius rufipectus, assembly GCA_013399695.1. Classification (NCBI taxonomy): domain Eukaryota; kingdom Metazoa; phylum Chordata; class Aves; order Passeriformes; family Formicariidae; genus Formicarius; species Formicarius rufipectus. The sequence continues at coordinate 1,748,593 of VXAU01000185.1, forward strand.
CCGTCCCTGCAGCCGCTCCGGGCATCCTCACCGAGAAGGTCCCCCCTCCCCTTCCTCCTCCTCCTCCTTCTCCTCCTCCGCCTCCCCGCTCGCTCCGCTCGACGCGACGCGCTCCGCCGCCGCCGCTGCGTGCGAGAGCCGGCGAGCCCCTTTGCCGGGCTTCAGC